>JAPKLY010000130.1:207284-374614 GCA_026898435.1 Prunella vulgaris | reverse complement strand
GATTTTGGCAAACACTTTCCTTCTTAGCCGCCAATAGAGATACTGCATCGAAATTATTTGAATCGCCAATAGCTGAAGGAGACATGACTCCTTATTGCTAAAGCAAGCTCTGTCCAGATCAAGATGTCAATCGAAACACTGAAATAACTCACATCATCACAACATAACTATATCGAGTTACAAATAAAACACCTCAAAATGCAGAGCACATTCATATATGTAGAACACACCTTGTTGTGATGTGCTTTAGCCGGCGTTGATGTTTTCAAATCACGGAAAATTAGGGTACAACCACCGGAATCGAACAATTTGTGTGGCTCCTTCTCGTAAACATCATCACCTTCATCAGGATAACCATACGAATCCTCATTCTTCTTCGGCTTTCCGAAACTCCCTACCGATTTGAGCTTCCCCGAAAACCCTGAACTCTTCACATGCTCAACATCGACCGATCTCCAGGTTTTCTTCATAGTTCCTCCAGAACAAACCCCTCCTATATTGCAATGCAATTCACATAAACTTCAACCCGATTATAAAAAATAATTAGCCAAACAAAAATGGGAAAATTTAAACATACTTGATGACATTATGCATACCTTCTTTAATAGGTGAACAGAGAGCACTTGATTAAATTAACGCGGCGCCGTTTGGTCTCTCGGATATAACCCGGAAGACAGTTGCCTCATTGCCATCGAAGACGTCCGTTGAAATCTTCTCAACGATAAATCGGAAAAGGGTGAAAGGAAGTAGAAGATCTCAAAAGGTTTAGAGAATTGGAAAAGCTGGGATTTGTAAGAATGGAAATCGGATCAGCATTTCTTGAAATATTTATTAGGAAAATTGAGTGTGGAACAAATTTCTATATTTTTAATAACACGTGGCATTAATTAAGAATGCCACTTGGCAGCTTTTGAGGGAGGGAGTCCTTCCTTTTATAATATAAGATTGAAAACACACTCTTAATTTAAAACTATGGTGGATATTGACTCTGTGAGTTTATATATAATGATGGATACATACCCTACATGGGTCAATTTAGTGGAGAAAATTTGGAACTCCAAAAACTATAAATCGCAAACAATTTTTAAGATGATCAGTTGATACAAAATTTCATTTTGAGAATTTTTATCAATGGACGGTGGAATTTGAATTTATCATCTAGATTAGTTGTCCTTGAACCTAATATTGGAGTTATAAAAAAAAATAAAAAATTAAGGCCATATAAAATATTGACAAGATGGGCAGGAGATTATTTGCATAGGCCCAGGTTGCAAAAACCCTTCAAAGTCATAATTTAAAATATATACAAAATATTATAAATACTCTCATCATTTTTCTCCTTTTAAAACTGGTACGCCCACTTCTTTAATTTAAAAGAAAAACTAAAATAAATAAATGGTATTTAAGAGTATGTTTTCCAAAAAAAAATAGAAAAATGAAAAGCAAAATTTGAACAATTTTAACAAATAACTCAGTTCGTAATAAAAAAATATATATATATGTACGGATTATCGAAAAATAATTTGAAAATTTTTATTAAATTTTTCAAAAGAAAAAGTAAAATTCAAAGAAAAAATAAAAAAGAAGACACAATTAATAAAATAAATTAGAACAATCTTTTGGCAAATTATTTGAAAATAGATAGAAATTTAAAAAATTGTCCAATTTTTTACATAATTAGAATCGAAAAAATAAATTTGTGCATTCTCTTGTATGGGTAAATATATAGGTATTGAAGGAGGAGAAGGGTGGAATAAGGAGTTGAAGGAGTAGGAAAATAAATCAATTATTCTTTTTATATATGTATTTTATCAGATCTTATTTTAGTAGGGAGGGAGGGGCCAGAGAGATATGGTGGAGATAAAAAAAAAAAAAAAGAAGTTAGGGAGAGAAAATGGTTGGATAAGACAAGTTGGAGAGAAAAGAATTCAAGTCATAAGAGAAGAAAATTAAAGAAGTGAATTTATTTTGAATGTGCTGTGCAGGAGAAGTAGAAAAATTGAACCCTACATTGCCCCAAATTTTATTTTTTTAAGTGAACATTTTAAAAGTCAAGAGTGCCTCTCTAGTTTTTCCTCCAAAATAAATAGAGTAAGTCTCCCGTGCACCAGTTACAAGGTGCAACTCTAGTTCATTTTTAAAAAGGTTAAACAGTTTATAACTGAAAAGTTAAACAGTTTATTACTGAAAAATTAACTTTTCAGTAATAAACTGTTTAACTTTTCAGTTATAAACTGTTTAACCTTTTTAAAAATGAACTTGAGTTGCACCGTGTAATTGTGCATACAAGACTAATCCAAATAAATATACCACTCATTCCTTTAAAGAAGAAAGATTCTAACAAATATCTAAAAAGCTAATGACATAAAATATTGTATATGAACTAACACGACAATGTATATGAACTAACACCACATTATATATGAATTAACACCACACGTTGTATGTTACAGTGAATGACATAAAATATTGTATATGAACTAACACGACAATGTATATGAACTAACACCACACTGCATATGAACTAACACTACACTGCATATGAACTAACACTACATACCGAAATGTGTGTTACTGCGTGAAATAAAATATGTATTTACGAAATTATTTCCGTGAGTATTACTCATATAATACCTACTCTATTTTGATTCTTTTGTCAAAAAATATTGATCAATTATGTTTAGATCTAATTTTCCGGACAATAATTTTTCTTTCAAAAATATTGATAATTGTACAAAAATATTTTTGGAGGTGTTCGAAGATTTTTTCGAGCAACACTAATTGTTCGATCATACTTTCCAATTAACAGTAATGTGTTGAAAAGTTTACCATATAGTATTTTCCAAAACAAACAATAAAATGCATTGTTTGGTTTTTATTTTGGAACAAATTGCAAATGTTAGGAAAAAAAAATTTAAACAATGAATATGAAGAACAATTTAGGATATTTTGGGAATAAATGGATAGTGTAAGTGTAATCATCCAATAAATAAATGCATCGGGTGTACTGTTCAATTCAAGTGCATTTTTTAAAATTTATAGAAAATACTACTGAAAAGTTACACATATTATTTCTGTAAAATTTATATTTAATGGTGTGATTTTTCAATTATAATGCACGTAAATTTTTAATAATAAATGATGTAACTTTTCAAAAATACATCTGAGTTGCTCGTTCGTTTGGTGTACAAAAGTCTTACTCAAATAATAAATTTATTTGGATAGTGTATTTATAAAAAAAAAAAAGGTCAAGTGTCAATAACCAGGGACTATCAACAAATGTGAGTGATTTGCATATGCTTGCTTGATAGGCCTGTCAAGTAAACCCATTTGCTCTGCCCATACTTGTTGGGCTTCATTCCATGGTTTAGACTGCATTCATGGGCTAATTTAAGTTAATTTTAATCGACATTGGGGTCAACTGATATATTGAGCGAGGGTATTTTAGGAATTTTAAAAAGAACGAGAGGACAATCATGTAAGTTTACAAAACAATACATTCTATTGAAGAAGGAAATTGAGTTTTTACAACACGTGTTTGTCATCTACGCATGATTGCTCAACTTAGGGCTCATTTGGTTCGTAAGATAAAAATATCTATCCGCAAAAAACATGCATGTTTTTTGCGGATAGATATTTTTATCTTACGAACCAAATGAGCCCTTATTACAATATTGACACATGATGACACATGACCACCAAATAAGACCTCATTGTATGTGTATATTACTATATTATGCACTTAAACAATTTTAAAATGGCTTGTATATAAAAAGTATGTACCAAAAAATCCAAAATTTGGTGTTGTGGGAGAAAGATTTTAATAGGGTAACACGTGAAGCTGAACCTAAATAAGATGTGTGTTGTATAAATATATATAAATTTGATTTTTCTTTAATTGTATAAAGATGTGTTCAGTTCAATGATTCTTAAAAAAATCACGAGTTTCTCTTGTTGAAGATTTACCTAATAAAACTTTTAGCAAGGACAATGTGTGCAGAGCTTGTCAGGAATATTGGGTTTTAGAGTTACGAATCTTAAAGTCCGTAGCAGTGGAAGACATCGTTCATCAACAACGAACCAGATCGAATTGACTGCATACATAAATAATATCATTAGATCTGATCTAATAGAGAAAACTTTATCATGTTCGTATGCCGGATTTCTCTACTATGGTATCCACGTAATCCTCGTCTACGAATCTGCGATCTAATCGTTAGTATGGAATTTCCAGTGGAGTTTGCTGAGAAAATTCACACTTGAAATCTATGGAGAAAATTAGGAATTTTAGACTTCTTGTTTATAAGTCCACATAACTCATATATATAGTAAAGTATTTGCAATATAAAATATAATCTTTACTATATAATATATAATAATATATCTAATATATTATTATTATTATGATATATCTAATATATCATCTAATTTAATTAAATCTAATTTAATTAAATATTAATAACTCTATTAAATAGAATTATTATAATTCTCCATGAATTAAATATTTATGATCTAATCAAATATTTAATCCGACCAACTTAATTCGTAAACGTGGGTTACTTATTGTGTGACCCATAGGCCATCATACATCAAGCGATTAGTCAAACTAATGGTCTTAGTTGAACCCTAGAAAATAAACCAGACAATCTCAACATATGAGGTACGTTGCGAGGATACAGCAACAACCTGTAATGTGAAGTTCTAAGTGATACGGTCATTTCATTAACGAATACTCCGATTAAGTCTAGAACATGATAATGTGACTATTCTAATAACTTAATCAAGTTATCTCATTCTACTAATTGATCGTATTATCACATTAATTTGAACACTATTTCAAATGTGGCGTGCATTGGCCAATGACTAACGATCCAATTAGTTATGAGAAGTCAAGTGTTTTCTCCAAATCTATTTGAGGAATGAATTCTATCTTGGCTCAACTACCACACACATGTACTTCGTGATGTGCCCAACACATGTCATATCTACCCCGTTCAGAGTGCAAGCGTCGGTCATGGTCAAAGCTCATCACTCCATACATGTCGTGTGTATTGACCTCAAGTCAGAGGACTATTACACTACTCCACAAACTGATACTCCCATAGACACATAAATAGAGTACATCAAATGATTTTTCGGTTGGGTATGCCAATACTCTTCAAAGTATTTGTGCATCCATCATGAGATACCTAGTATCTCGCAGTTGTAAGAATCACTAGACCCTCTAAGGGTATGATGCAGATCACCCACCAATATCAATCGCATCATTGATATCCCATTCTCGATGATCATTGATTGGGGCTACTTTAAGAACTATGTCATAGTCATTCGAGTCTCACATCTCAATGACAACATTAGTTCATGGGAACACATATATGAATATATGCAAACAATCAGACATACTATTCTATAAGTGTATTGCCGAATATTATTGATCAAATCAATAATACATTAATGACTGAATATGATCAGGTATAATATCCTCATATAATATCCTCATAATGATTGTCTCTACGACATATATACTAACAAGGAAAACAAGCAGACCAAAGCTTCATTCAAGGAGAAAGAAGTCTTCTCAACTGGCAGAGTACTTTAGCTCTTGCACATGGATTTGTTTGGTCCGATTATACCTGCGAGCATAAATGGTAGAAAATATACTCTTATTGCTATAGATTATTATTCTAGGCACACTTGGGTAATTTTCTTGTTAAATAAGAAGGAAACACAGGTTAAGCTTTCTGAGCTACTCAGGAAACTGAGTAATGAACAGGGTCAGAGCATTGTGAAGATTAGATCGAAAAAGGACACTGAACTTATTAACTCATATATATCAGATTATTGTGTTTCCAATGGCATTGCTCACAAACCTTATGCAGCTAAAACTCATTAGCAGAATGGAGTAGCTGAAAGAAGGAACAAGACACTTAAGGAAGCATCCAGGAACATGCTAGCGGAGTCAGGGTTGCCCAAGAAGTACTGGGTGATTTGTGTGAGAATTGTTCATTTTTTAGTGTGATTTATTTGATTAATTTCATAGGATTCCATGCATATTTGTATTTAAAATTAATTATTTATGCTTAACGGCCGAGAAAGGTAATTGTTGCTATTTTGTAGGTAAAATTGATATATTTGAAGTAACATATATACCAATGTTAATTGTGGATCAAGAAGAAATTGATATTGGACATGGGACATGAAAAATACAAGAGAAAAGAGAGGTTGAGCTCTCAATTTAATTCATTTATTCAAAGGCCCAAAATAGAAGCTCATAGTGAGCCCATTTTTTGAAAACCAATTCTGATAACAGCTGAATTGATGTGTAGACGTGGCCCTTCATCACTCCACAAATTCTGCAACCACTCTACTCAACTGGACACTGCTTGCAGCTACATTCACCGGAAATGATAGCAGCCAAAAATCGTCCATTCGTTGTCCTCTGTTGCACCGAAGAGAGAGCAGCCCGCGCCGCCGTCACACTAGGCGGCCACACCGAAAAATGCCAACGCCGTCGCACCCAGAAGCTCTACAGAACAGGTGCTCACAGACCGCCGGAAAAAATGGAATTACTCCACTACCGGAATCCACAAGTCCCAGGGAGACGAGCAGTTTCTTCACTCTGGCGGCGAGTAGCTCCCTCATAAGGGAGGCGAGCAGCTCGTTGACCTTCATCTGGGCAGCGAGCAGCTCCTTCATCGGGGAGGCGAGCAGCCCTTTCAGCTTCCATTTCAGCTGCTCGCCTACTCTCACGAATGGCACTAATCCAAATTTCAGGATTTCTCTCCGATTATCAAGCTTCCAGTGCCCCTATTTCTAGCCTAGTCAGAGTAATCCCAAAAATCTCGCAATGGGGACTCGACCATCGACCGTTTTTCTGGATTTTGTGGCGGCAAGTCACCGTAGGAGGTGGAATCCGTCATTTATTCTGGTAAGAATGTCAAAGGTCGATTAAAAATCAGACGGAACGATAAATATGCCAAGATTAACGTAGAACAATCCTAAACCGACTCGACTAAACTCAAATCTAATGATTTCAAATCAAGAATCAAACACGAAGATTTCCAGTAGCGAAAGATCCCAGAAATTCGATTTCCAGTCTAACCGAATCAAAACCAGGAAAAGAGAGACAAGATTAATGAGAAAGAAGAACTGGATAAAACCTTGAAAAACAATCTACACAATCGAATATTCGCATGAAGATCGCCGAAAATCATTCGATAAGAAAATACGAAAGGAATAGAAGAATGAAATGAATCAGGTATATATAAGTTGGAGAGGGGCCCCTATTTGCAATTTTTTGGGGACTGAATTGCAATGTTTTGAAAATTTTAAAAAGTGGCGTGTGAAATAAGGAAGGAATATTCGTATTCCGTGCCAGACAAGCTAGCAAAGGCAGCGAGCAGCTCAGCTACTCCCCCAATGACCTGCTCGCCTACTCACTCCAAGGCCTGCTCGCCTTCTCCAAATTCTTGCAGTTGATCGCCAATTTCATCTACTCTAACATATGCTAACCTTATTTTGGATATTCTACACCATTTGGGCATGGATATTTGAAGGAGTACTTTGGTATTTCTTTTTTTTCCTACGACCGGTTTATCCACAAGGGTGGTTTACCGCTAGGTTTTTAATGAGACCAAGCGAATCTTTCAATATATCCATAATCCAAATGTTTGCAGGTCAAATCAAGATTAATATTACTTCCCAGCAACGAAGGACTCTTGTAAAATCCAGATAGCTCGATAATTATTATCCACATGATGGTTCAAACAAACATCAAGCTAGGGGGCAACTGTTGATGAAATAAGTTGATCCAAGTGCTTAAGGAAGTAATTAACGGAATCCCGAATGACGTGTCCCAAGAGAATTGATCTAATACAAAAAGATCACCAGAATGAAGCCTAGATGCAACTAAATCAAGTGAAAATCAACAAAGAAGATGAAGAATCACATGAAAACAAGAAATAGGATGGCAGCAATACAAGCTGAAAGGAGGCGAGCAGCTACACCTCATCGCCACCCTATAGCAAATAGGTGGCGAGCAGGTCATTCAGTTTATGGGGGAGGCGAGCAGCTCACCTGCTCGCCCAACCAGCTGCTCGCCTCCTATGGAATTTATAACTAGCTGCTCGTCGTCTTCATATCTGACCACCAGAACCTAGTTTTCTCTATTTTTTGATCGATTTCATATTGTACTTATCTCATTTAACACGTAAGGGACACGTGTAAACTTCCTGTGAAGCGTGGCAAGGTCTCTGCCACCACCTGCTTATGTATTTGCCTATAAATAGGCCTCATTTTCAGAAATAAGACAAGTTTTCGCTGTCTTAGCAAAGCTCTGCCAAAATATTTCCAGAATTCACAATTAGCAATTCCAGTAAGCTTAATTCAAGGCACTGTTTGTGAAATTCAATTCAAAAGCCACATGTAAACTCGTTTTGCGAAGATTTCGTTAACAAGCTCACCCATATATTGGAAGAACCATATATGGACGAGCTGGGGGCAAATGTTGATAGACGAACTAAAGCGAGCTACTCTGGGTGAATTAGCTTAATTAAAAGCTCAAGGCTGGGTATCTCGCCCATAGCTCGCCCAGGTGGCCAGAGCCACATCACCATCCTTCGACCGGTCAACACAATGGAGAGAGAAGAAGCTTGTCCAGTAGCTCGCCAGTAGCTCGCTCGGAGCTGGAAGCAAGAGACCATCCCTGACTACAAGTATAACACCACGGAACAACCCAAGGCAAAGGAGCTCGCCCATGTCCGTAGTGAAGCCAGTAGTTGCGTAGGTTGCTAATAGTGATGTAGTGTGTCAGAAACAATGTAATTAGAGCATAATAGTGGGTAAAGTAACAAGTGTTAAAAACATTTGTCAGCATATTAAGCTAAGTAAGCTTAATAAGTGTCACCTCACTACATGCAAAACTATAAATTGGTCTCTTGTATCCATTTTCTGGCTCCAAGTTCATATTATCCAAAATGTACCTCTCACTACTTTCTCTCTCTATTATTTTACTCTCATAAACTCAACTTTGATTATTGTTTGGAAGAATCCTCTAGATAATCTGCCACATAAACACACAATTAGTAAATTCTTCCAACACCTATTATGGCGCAAAAACTTGTGTGCACTAGGGTGCATAACATGCACTTGGATTTTAATTTTAATTTTGACTTTAATTTTTTATTTTTGGAAACACACACTACACGCCGCACTATGTGTTTTTTTTTTTTTGCAATTGAGGTATTAGTTATTTCTTCTTCGGGTATTGTTAATTGTTCTTTGGGTATTTACTTAGACTTTTTTTTGGCGTATATACTTAGACAACTTGTTCTTGGGGATATTGTGTGTTGATGGAATTCGTTAATCGGATGTTTTTAGTGGTTGTAATAATCTTGGAATTCCACCAAACAATAATCAAAGGATTTTGTGTTCTTGATTATGCTTGTAGAGAGAGAGAGAGAGAGTAGTGAGAGTAGAGTGAGAAAGTAATTTTGGTATTATGAGCTTAGAAAGAGAAAGAGTGTACAAGAGACCTATTTGTAGGTTTGCATGTTGTGAGGTGGCACTTTATGGGCTTACTTGGTCTTAGGTGCTGACAAGTGTCCTTTACACCAGTCCTTACTCACTACTATGCTTTTATTACATCGCTATGTCCTACTACATCACTACTAATTCCCTATATAGCTATCATCTCTATTCTGGACTGGGCGAGCTTCTCGGCGAGCTCTCTTGCCTTGTGCTATTCTGGGATGTGGTGATAGTAGTGGACTTCAGCCTTGTCTCTTGGATGTGGGCGAGCTCTAGGTGAGCTCCCTAGCAAGTTGGCGTCCTCCCTTTCGAGCTGTCTCTCTCTCCTGGTGTTGGTCACCTGTTAACACGTCATCATGTATATGGGCGAGGTCTGGGCGAGCTTCTCTACTACTAATGGCGTTGACTTGGTCAGAGCTGATGACGTGGTTGGGGCCATGCTAGCGAGCTCCTCAGCCTTGGTCATTTAATCTAATAATCTCACATTAGTAGTTCACCTATCAACATTTGCCCTCCAGCTCATCCACATTATGATATTTCTAATGTGTGGACGAGCTGATTTGTCTCAGTGGAAAAGAGCTCTAGTGTAGGCGAACTTCTTTTAGTATGGTGTCGAGCGTCTTGGTGAGCTACTTATGGCGGTGGGAATGCTGACATGGTGCGGAATTCGAGGCATCGTGCACACCTTTTCACGCCTCATTTCCCGCGCCCATCATGTCAATACTTTCAAATCTTTGCACATAGGTCCTCGGACTCTTAGGAAACTACACCTCGCCCATTTGTCTTCTATAAATAGGGAGTACCATGTTCATTATTCACTTTTACTCCTTCACATTTTGCAGAGCATCTTAGAGCGATTCCTTAGCATTTTTCGACGATTTGAACCCTTGGGTTTTTGGATTTCTGTTTGATCATCCAAGATAGTAACATTGATTCCTCATCTTCTTTAACTTTTTTCTTCTGCAGATTTCCATTTTCCTTCTTTTTTCTTAATTTCCTGTTGAATCACCATTTATTCCGGTGAACTCTTGAGCTTTCCGGTCATCTAAATCACAAACCCCGGCGACTCCCTAATTTTAAGGGACTTAAACCATTAAGACTTCGCCCCCATACTTTAATATGTCTTCCTGATCCTCAAGTTGAACTCTCTCGAACCGTAAACCGGGAAAGAGATCGATGACTGGGTACAAACTGATTCCCCAAATGACACCAATAATTATCGAGTCTGGTTCTGAGGCGAGCTCCGTAGCTCGCCCAAGGTCTGGCAAGCTACTCGGTGAGGTCCGATCCGAGTCTGGAGAGAGGGCTACTAACTCCGGTGAGGGATTTGGAGAGCAACTACGCGACCTCTGGGAGAACCTCGCCAGAGAGGGTAACGAGGAGGAGGTCACCCATGATAATGAAGAGGTTGCTGAGTCTGCGGGCCCTTCAAGCGAACTTCTACGCAAGCTAGAGGATGCTGATGATGAGAAGGAGGTGGAGGCGATCACATTGGAGTATCATCGCTCCATCAACTTCCCTGGCCCCAAACTTCCTGAGTACAAAACTTCCACCGCCGTCGTTCACGAGTTTGACTGGGCGGAGTACGTGAAGAGACATCTGGCGAGCTTCCATTTACCTGAGCGAGCTACTAGGGAGGCGGCAGGTCATTCTGACTATGGAGCGAACAAGGTTCAGAGCGTTATCACCGAGTTTTCGCTTCACAACCTCCGCAAGAAGTATCACATTCCTCTCGATATTTTCTTATACACCCGCGAGGAGAAGGAGTGAGATGATATGCCTCCGTCTGGATTGACCGCCATTAATATCCACACTCTGAAGGTCGGACTCACACTGCCCTTACATCCGATCGTCGGCCAGTTCTTGATGGATACCAACCTTACCATCATTCAATTTACCCCAAACGCCTGGAGCAGCTTTTTAGCTACGTTGACTATCTTCGGGCTGGAGGGATACAAGAATCGGTTAACTTCGGCCGAAATCAACGAGCTCTTTAGCATGACCAAGCAGTCCAAGGAGGGCAAGGTGTATTATTACCTAAAAGCTCGCCCAGGTGAGAAAATTCTGGAAAGCCTTCCGAATAAAATTCGTGACTAGAAGGAGCAGTTCGTTTTCATCGGTGGGGATTGGCAAGCTTCCACCAATTACACCGGGTGAGGAGAGCGTATCTATTCCCCTGAAGGATACGGAGAAACTAGCAGTAGGTGGCCCATTTCGGTGTGCGTGAGTTGGATTAGATTTACTAATCTAATCTTCCTTCACTTGCAGGTCCGAAGCATCATAAGTCCAGCCGCGGCAAGCCCGACGTGTCGATCAAGTTTGATTTTGTGCGGATGGTGTGCTACTTGAGAAATCACAAGGACCGGGACATTGCACACTTGGGTCAACACCATTGTCGGCGCATTGCTTGCGTTCTCACCTCGCTGCATCATCTCACGGCACAAGGGCCAGAGCTCCCAGGTTCATATCTTTCCTTAGCACACCGAGTTTGTCTTGTAGCTCGCCGAGTTGGCTTACTTTTATTTGTTAAACTTGTGTAGGTCAAGGTGTGACAGTCGTCTTCCCGCCGGTCGAAATCCCAGAAGCCTATCACATCCTAGCTCACAAGCTTTCTATGGGACGACCTCACCCAAATCGAAAAGGATTCCTTCTAGAGCCGTCTTGGAGGCCACAAAAAAGGTGGAGCTCACCGAGACTGCTCCAACCGCGGACAAGGCCGGGGGCTCAAGTTCGCAGAAGAAGGCTCCAACTCCGCCACCTACAAAAGAGCCGGTCCCTAAGACCAGAAAGGACAGTGGGCGAGGTGGCTCTACTCCAGAGCGAGCTTCTCAGCCTCCACCCTAGTAAACGAAGAAAGGGCTTCATCGTAGTGACGGGACACGGGTGAGCGAGGAGGAAGCTCGTGGCTAGAAGCGATCTCGGGTCACTTTGCGTGATGAGGAGACCGAGCGGAGTGACAGAGGTGGATCCAGATCCGGCCATGGAGACTCGGCACGATCGATTGTGCCCTACTCTTCTCAAGCTCCCCCAACTCCTCAAAGTGCTCTGCCCCGTCTCCGTACGGGATCCCAATCAACGATGACACACTCCTTGGGCTTGATCCCGCCCGGATTGGGTAAGAAAAAAAATTCAACTCTTTGAAGTTGGGTTTTGTACTTAATCTTTAAGCATCTTGAGAAACATCTCACATGTATCTGTATATTTTGTTGGTACGCCACCGCTTCTCATCCCGCGCGGCCTGAGGTTCTTCACAACGCCAAACGATCCAAGGCGATGGCGAGCGTGAAGGATCTTCCACCTGGACAAGCTCGCCATATATTTTCCGAGGCCCCCAAATATCTCCCCACCTCTGAACTTGCTTTAATCGAGAAGCAGAAGCTGGTGGACCGTGCTCGGTTGGCGATGTACCATGCATGCGCCGCTCTCACCGCTACTCAAATAGTGGCCGATGACATTGCTGCCGCTGACCGAGCTCGGTATGATGCAAAAACTCTCATCACCCGACTGGGGGATGAGCGTAAATAGGCCGTAGATGCACTGGTGGTGGCCGAGGAAAAAGTGAAGGCCTCGCTGATAGTGGAGCGAGATGCCTTGGGCAAGCTGGAGAAACTTCAAGCTGATTTCAACCTCCAACGGGCTGAATTGGAGACAGCTCGCCAAGAGCTCGCCGCTGAGAGGACAGAGCTCCCCAGGACGAGGGAAGAAATGGGGGTCATCCGGCAAATGCATAAGGGAAACCAGGTGGAGTGCATCTAGTTGCGAGAGGAGGTCGCCGCGAAGGTCAACCAGATCGTTGAGCTCCAGAGCCAACTCGAAGTTTCAATTTCACCAGAGGCTCTGGAGCTCGCTAAGATCGGCTCTACCGACCTCAGCTTCATTGTCTATTATGCTGAGGTTCTTCGTGCATTCCAGTGGGCTCGGATGAATAAGGACGACGAGTGGGATGCACTTGTCTCCGAGTTCAAAGATTGCATGGAGAAGGCCAAGATCCAGAAGAACACTTAACTGGATATTGGCGACCTCGCTGGCTACGGGATTAACTTGGACTTTGTCCCTGCACACTTGAAAGTTATTTAAACCGTTGAGGTCCCAGTTGTCAATGCCGAGGAAGGGCAGCGGACTCCCCAGACTCCGCCCACTGATGAACAAATGCTTGCCCTTACGGGAAACATCATGGTCGACACCAGCATGCTGGACACCAGTGGACTGGGCAACATCACGGAGCTTCCAAGACTCTCTCCTCCAGCTGGTCAAGAGGTTGCGGGCGAGGTCCCCTCAGAGGTTGCCGCCACTGGTGCTCCCATTGTCCCAACTCGTGATGCCCCTACTGCTCCTCAGACTTGAGGCTTTTCATTGTTTTGGTTTTGTTTTTGTTCAAGTGGTTGTAGCTCGCTGAGCTTGGATAGTTCGCCCAATAGGGGCCTTTTGTTTTCAAAGATGGCTAGCTGGTTGATCTTTGTAACCAGCACCACTCTTAATACATAGAGATTTTCTAAGTATTTTTTTAATGAAATTTCAACTTTTTTTTCTATCTGATTCTAATTTACTTTTCGCATGTTATATCTTTTATTAGCTCGTATTTATATTTTCAGTACGCAATTGTTCGTCTTATTCCACTTTGGGTAGCGAATTGTTCGTTTTACATCACTTAGGACTACAAATCGTACTTATTTATTTGGTACATATTTTTCTCCACTCTATGTTTGTAGGTGGCGTTCTTCAGTTCCGATGAGGCTATGGTTTCTTCGAGTAAATCCTTCTCCACTGCCAGGGCTTCATCGTTTTCTTTTTCGTCATATCCCACCACCTTCCAAGTCTGGTTCTGGACTTCCACCGGTACGACTGCTTCTGTTCCGAAAGCTAAGGCAAACGGAGTCTCACCGGTACTGGCTCGGTATGAAGTTTTGTAGGACCACAGCACCTCCGGGAGCTCATCCACCCAACTACCTTTCTTGTCCTCGAGACGAATCTTCAACACGTGTTTCAGTATCTTATTCACTGCTTCGAATTGTCCGTTTGACTGTGGATGATACGGCGTTGAGTAGTGTTTTTTTATGTTCCACGAACTGCTAAATTCTCTCAACTTCTGACCGTCAAACTGTCTGCCATTGTCCGTTACTATTGACTGCGGGAGCCCGAATCAACATATCAGATTTTTTCAAATGAAGCTAATCATTCTCTCCTGTGTTACTGTTGTGAGTGCCTGGGCTTCAGCCCATTTTTTGTAATAGTCCACTGCTACTACGACGAACTTTACACCACCTCTGCCAGGTGGGAATGGGCCGATCAAGTCAATACCCCATTTTGCAAAAGGCCATGGGCTGAAGACCGATTTGAGTTGGCTCGCAGGAGTATGAATGTTTGGTGCAAAATGTTGGCACTTCCAACACCTCCGGGCAAAGCTAATGGCATCTCTACGTAGAGTGGGCCAATAGTACCCTTGTCTGATGGTATTGTATGCCAAAGCTTGCCCCCAGCGTGACTCCCACAGATTCCTTGGTGGATTTCTTCCAACACCTCAAACCCTTACTTTTCAGATAAGCATTTGAGTAGGGATAGAAAGAATCCACGTTTGTACAATTGGTCATCCACCAATGTATATCTGGTTGTTTGCTTTACTAGCCGACTAGCTTCCCATGCATCTTCTGGGACCGATCCGTCCTTCAAATATTTTTTTATCAGAGTGCGCCAATCATCGCCTTCTTCCTGCCCCCACTCGAAGTCTGATTTATTTTATAATCGGACGTCGATGGGTCTTTTAACTTGTGAGGACAACCTCCATCAGCTCTGCTTCACCGCTACTTGTAGCTAGTCGGGCTAGTGCATCAGCTTGTGTATTCTCCAGTCTCGGGATCTGCTCAATGTAAACTTGTTTGAACATCGAGATCAGGTGTGCCACGATCCTGGTACAACGTCATCTGCTGGTCCTTAGCTTCATATTCCCCCCGAACTTGGGATATTATTAGCTGAGAATCTCTGAAGATCTGAAGATTTGTTGCCCCACAGTTAATGATAGCCTAAGTCCAACTATCAGGGCTTCCTACTCTACTTCATTGTTTGTGGCTCTGAAGTTAAACCGGATTGATGAGGTGAAGACCTATCTGTCGGGGCTTATTAGTACTACACCGGCTCCCGCTGTTGTGCTATCCGTCGATGTAGAGGTGTCACGGAGCTATACGCCCCCTCGTCGGATCTTGTGGGAAAGTTAGCTTGATGATGAAATTGGCGAGCGCTTGTCCCTTGATCGCTGTTCGTGGTGCTTAGGTTATACCGTACTGGCTGACCTCTAGTGACCATTTCAACAAGCGTCCTGCAGTATCCGGCCGGTGCAATATTTGCCTTAGCGGGAATGTTGTCAACACCTCCACCTGGTGATCGAAGAAGTAAGGTCGCAACTTTCTAACACTCATCACCAGTCCGTAGGCCAGCTTCTCAGTGGGTGAGTATCGTAACTCCGCTTCATGGAGGGCTTGGCTTACATAGTACACTGGTAAGTTCGTCTTCCCTTCTTCTCGGACCAGTACTGAGCTAATTGCCACTTCTGATGCCGCTAGGTACAGGTAAAGCTTTTCTCCAGGCTCCGACTTTGATAATATTTGCGTATTGGCCAAGTACTCTTTGAGGTTCTCGAAGGCCCTCTGATATTCGTCTGTCCACTGGAAATCGTCTGGGTGTCTGAGTCTGTTAGCTTTGATTGCTTCAAAGAATGGACAATTCCGGTCATCGGATCTGGGGATGAACCGGTTCAAAGCTGCCAAACACCCGGTCAGCCTTTGAACCTTCTTCACTGAGTCGGGGCGGCTGTATTTCCACGTTGCACTTCACTTGTGTTGGGTTGACCTCGATCCCTCTTTGGCTCACCAAGTGTCCCAGGAACTTCAATGGACGCCGAAGCTACTCTTCTTGGGGTTTAGCTTCATGCTGTAGTGGCGTAGTATGTCAAATGCCTACTTGAGGTGATCTAAGTGATCCTCTTTCCGCAAACTTTTGACAACTATGTCGTCCACATACACCTCTATTGTTTGTCCGATATGCTGGTGGAACATCTTGTTCACCAGTCTTTGGTATGTAGCTCCGACATTGATGAGTCCGAACGGCATCCTTTCCCAGCAGTACAGGTTCTTGTTGATGTAGAACGCCGTATGTTCCTTCGTCGTCCGGGTGCATCGCTATCTAGTGATAACCTACAAAAGCATCCATGATCGTCATCATCTCGTGGCCTGCAGTGTTATCAACAAGCTGATCAATATGGGGCAATGGGAAATTGTCTTTTGGGCATGCTGCATTGAGGTCCGTGAAGTCGATGCATAGTCTCCACGCTCCGTTTGGTTTTTTCACCAAGACTGGATTGGCTACCCATTGCGGACACAATGCTTTCTTGATCAACTTGTTATCGAGCAATTTCTTCACCTCAGTGGTAACTGTTTCATATTTGTCTGGTCCGTACTTCCTTCGCTTTTGGCGGACTGGTCTCCTCATTGGGTCGATGTTTAATCGGTGGCATGCGTACTGCAACGGGATTCCTGTCATATCTTCATGGGACCAGGCAAACACATCCAGATTGGACTTCAGGAACTCTTCCATCTTGCTTCTGTACGACTCTGGTAGCTCAGAACCTATGAAAAGTTCTAAGTCTGCCTTGTCCGGGTCCACCTGGATTGCTCTTAATTTCTCCACGGGGGTGGCCTTCCTCTTCTTGTTCTTCCATCTCGGGTCACTAATGAGCTCGTCCCAGTCCTCCTTCGTCATTGGCTCGTGACCCACTCGGGGTTCAAGGTCATCACTTCCTTCATCAACATTGGCGAGTTCACGGGCCTCCTCCGCCTCTTGAGGGACTGGGTTGGATGGTTCTCCCGTCTAGGGGGTGTCGTCAACCTCTATCAGTGCCGATTGTTGGTCTTCCACCGGTCCATCTACTTGGGCGATTTGTACCTCCTCCAGCTGGTTGTCTACCTCCATCAACTCAATTTCTACTGAGATGAAGTCTAGGATGGTAGGCTCGTCTGCTGGAATCTGTACTGCGTCTTCAAGTACAAGGACATGTGTTACAAACTTTTTAACTTGACCATTCTTTATTTGGAGTAAACACTCTCTAGCTTTTTTCTGGTCGCCGTTGATTGTACCGGCACCTTTAGGATTTGGAAACTTTAAACAATAGAAGTAGGTTGAACATGCCACTTTAAATTTATGGATAAACGGGCGGCCGATAAACCTTTTGTAGGTGGACTGCTGGTCAACGATAAGGAAATCTAAGAGCCTAGTCAGTCTCCTTTTGGGGTCCTCGACCGAAACAAGTTGGACAATCAACCTAATCTGACCTACGGGGATGGTTACAACTTCTCCAAACCCCACTATCCTAGGATTACGAGGTTCCATATATGACTCATAATCACTTAGACCATCTAGGGTTAATTTGAAGAGTATGTTGGTGTAGGCGCCTGTGTCCACCAGCAGCCAGTGGACTTTCACGTTCATGATGTTGGTGCTAATCACCAACGAGTCTTTATGGGGAGTCAGTATCCCCTCCAAGTCCGCTTGAGAAAAGGTGAGCTCGGCAGTTGGCTTGGTGGCGGGCTTGGAGCTGGAACTCCCTTCTTGGACTTGGTTAATGGCCCGGACCTCGGCCTTCCTTTTTCTCTTCGAGATGGACTGTCTTCCATCCTCGATACCCCCGGCAGGACCTATTTGTTCCTCAAGAACAAGGAGTTCTCGCGTCGGTTCTTGCTACTCCGGTGGAGGGGGAGGTCCCCTACGTCTGTGTTGAGGGCCGCATCGGTCCTCATCTTCCTCCTCTTCATCATCGGTCTCCTCCCTCCTTCCTTGCCTTGGGCTTTTTGCCGGGGCCTTTTTGACGAACTCTGCCAGCTTCCCATCCTCGTAGAATTTCCATTGCTGTTTGAGGAGGTCCCGGCACTCGCTGGTGAAGTGACCGATGGACTGATGGTAAGCGCAGAATTTGTTGGGATTGAGTTTGCTGCGGTCCTGTCGGATTCTCCTTGGCTCATTCAACATGGCTTTGTCCTTGACCGCCGCAAACACATGATCCATGGAGACAGGTCAACACCTGGTTCAGCTTTTCTTTAAACCCATCTCCATCCCCAAAAGCTTTCAAATTTCTGGGAGCTTTGTAGATGCCCCCAGACTTATTCCCGTGTGGTTTTTTCTCCTCGGAGCCACCAACCTCCTTCAGTAGTGCCTCCTCCATAGCCACATACACCCCTGCCTTATGTCTAAATTCGTCATAGGTGTTCGGGCAACACAGGTGCATCTCTTTCCATAACTCGGTCCCCTTCTTCAGCCCGGTCATCACCGCTACTGTCTTGGTGTCCTCGCTGACAGGCTCGCCCTCCAGCAATATCTTGTCGAACCATTCCAAGTATTTCTGGTCTGACTCATTGTCGCCCTGGTGAATGTTGGTGAGTCTGTACTTCTGGGTTAAGTATGACCCGTAGCCGGAGAAGTGGGACAGGAACTCTCGCGTGAGTTGGCCGAATGACTGGGTCGACCCTGGGGCGAGCGATGAGAACCATCCGTACTGGGTGGCATCCAAGGCTCCCACTGAGATCATGTAATCCGCATACTTGGAAACATGTACTTTGGGATCAGATTCTCCCTCGTACATCACTGGGAACTGGATCTTCTTCTGCACCGGTGCTTTCAAGATGGCAGGTGCCAATGGTGATGCTGGGAGTGTGGTGGCATCAATCCGCCGTTTTTGGCAGCTACCTACATCTGCAGCTGCTCTACCGCCTTCTTCAGAGTAGCCAGCTCATCATCGTGAGCTACCTCATGTGGAGGCTGTTCAAGGATCGTACACCTCACAGACGTACAACCCCGCAGTCCCTCGCTCTGGGGCAGCCCATCTGTGACGTGCTGGAACTAGCGGGCACAGTGCGGACCAAGTCTGTTAGCGGCTAGCCTTCTCAACCTTTCATGTACGGACCTACACGGACGTATATCTGACTCCTCCCTTCGGGATGCTGCTGGGGCCGACTCCTGTTCAGTCTCTTTGTGCCTGGGCCCCAGCCTGCCTCGGAGGACTTCTCTAGACTGATGGGTCGCTGAAACTTCCGTGTAGGCAGTAGCTCGCCCACCTTGCGAGCCGAGCCTGTCAGCAATTTTCGCTTTCCCGGCGGCCTCTCTGTGCTGGCGAGCTCTAGTGGAGCTCGCCTCCTGTTCAGCTGAGAGCTCGCCAGGATGCTCCCTAGGATGGGTGGCTTATGTGCGCCTGGTGGTTTGCTCCCTAACATTGTTGGTGGGAGCTTGCGCGAGCTCGCCTTGCTGTTGTTGCTGCTGCTGCCTCTGAAGCGCAGCAATGGTGCGTTGGAGCTCGCCGGGGTCACTTAGTATATCCCGGAGGGCTGGATTCAGCCCATCTTGTGCCAGTGGGGCAACATCAACTCGCTGGGTCTTAGTTCGTTGGGGAGCTCGCTGGTGTGGGGTCTCCCCATCAGTTTGTTTTTGGGCAGTGCGCCCCTTCCACCTTCTGGTGGTCGCCGAGGTATGGGTGTTGTCCTTAGACATAGTCGAGCTTGAGGGAGTTCGTTTGTTCTTGTTCAAATTCCAGCAAAGGTAAGTTTAACTAGGATCTTTCCATCCTTACATGCAAGTGGATTTTTCAGAATCTAGTTTATCCATTAACACACATGCGTTTAGAGTCCTTTTTTGTCTTGTTTCTAGTCCAAAATTTTTGGGAATTAGCTGGTACTGGGTATTTCTTTGTGTATATTCAAATGTTCTTGTAAATATTCAAGAACACCTTCTAAATTTCTTCACAAATCTCTCAAATTTTCTGAAATAGGAGGTTCAAACCGCCTGTCCTCTAGCTCCAATTTGTTGATGAAAATTTTTAATCGGATGTTTTTAGTGGCAGTAATAATCTTGGAATTCCACCAAACAATAATCAAAGGATTTTGTGTTCTTGATTATACTTGTAGAGAGAGAGAGTAGTGAGAGTAGAGTGAGAAAGTAATTTTGGTATTATGAGCTTAGAGAGAGAAAGTGTGTACAAGAGACCTATTTATAGTTTGCATGTTCTGAGGAGGCACTTTATGGGCTTACTTGGCCTTATGTGCTAACAAATGTCCTTTACACCTGTCCTTACTCACTACTATGTTTTTATTACATCGCTATGTCCTACTACATCACTATTAATTCCCTATATAGCTATCGTCTCTATTTCGGACTGTGCAAGCTTCTCGGCGAGCTCTCTTGCCTTGTGCTATTCTGGGATGTAGTGATAGTAGTGGACTTCAGCCTTGTCTCTTGGATGTGGGCGACCTCTAGGCGAGCTCCCTTGCGAACTCTCTTTCTCTCCTGGTGTTGGTCACCTGTTGACACGTCATCATGTATATGGGCGAGGTCTGGGAGAGCTTCTCTACTACTCATGGCTTTGACTTGGTCAGAGCTGATGACGTGGTATGGGGCCATGCTGGCGAGCTCCTAGCGAGCTCCTCAGCCTTGGTCATTTAATCTAATAATCCCACATTAGTAGTTCGCCTATCAACATTGTGATTTGTTATTCGGGTATTATTAATTGTTTCTTGGGGTATTGTTAGTTGTTCTTGGGGTATTTGTTTAGAGGTGTTCTTGGGGTACTATGAGTTGTTTTTAGGGTATTATAATTTGTTCTTGGGGTATTGTGGGTTGTACTTGGAGTATTTAATTAGAGTTGTTCTTGGGGTATTTAATTAAAGTTGTTCTTAGGTATTGTGAGTTGTTTTTTGGTATTTAATTAGAATTGTTCTTCGGTATCATAATTTGTTATTGGGGTATTATAATTTGTTTTTCGGGTATCACAAAGATATTAGTAATCAAAATAAACACCAGCAATCTTCTCCCCTGCAATATTCACTCGCTGCAGTAATCGAAATAAATTGTTTTTCACATTGTTATGAAATTTACATTTATATTATTCGTATGAATCAAAACAGTTACTTACAGGGAGCATAAGAGATTTCAATTTTGAAATTTAAAAATGAATTAAAATTTTTAAACTCCTTCATCTTCAACCTGATACCTTCCAACCATTTACCTTCTCTCTTTCTTCACTAAATTAGATTTTGAATTTTGCAATAAATTCCAAAACCCCCAAAATTAAGAAAATTCCAAGATCACATATCTTCAGCTTTGAGTTATGCAAATTGGATTTTGCATTGCACCGAAAATCTCAATATCACAAATTATGCAGGCTGGCAAACGACGAGGCTCCAACAAGAACGATGAAGAAGATGGATTTTAAAATTAATTTTTAAATTCAAGTGCATAGTATGCACTTAGGTGTACACAAGAACTACTCCTATTATGAAATGTCATGTATGGATACCGAAAAGGTATTTAATTTTGTCCGTTGAAACATTTTGTTATTATTTAAAAACTAGTATCTTTACTCGTGCAATGCACGATCCATGATAATTATTAAACAAAAATCTAATTCTATAAATTGAACTAATTATCTTATAAAATGCACAAATTTAAATTGTAATGTCAAGTATTAATTCTCCTATATACTACTCTAATATTTGTCTTAAAAGACATTGCACAATTCACTATTCATTACTCAAAAAAATCTATTGATGTATCATGTTTCAATAATAATTACACGCAAAGACATCTCTCTTTTATTTTTTTTCACTTAAATTGAGCAATTTATCATCATTAAAAACTATTTAATTCTTTTAAATGCTATAAGTTAACTCATATATAAAAATTTCAGAAAATTTAACTATATAATATATTGTGGGACAGAGAGAGTAGAAAGATAAATGTTTGCATTTGACATGATGTGGTTAAATTTGATGGTGCATCATTGATTTGTTTTTTAAAATTTTGATGATTAAATTAACTACTTTTAATAAATATGAGTCTTTTAATATTAAAATATTTTTTTTTACTAAAATACAAATTAATTAAATTATTTTTTTATTTTGACTATTTTTTATATTATTTTTACTTAAATATATATGAGTATATATATATATATATGTACACACATTTTAATTTGTAACGCATATAAATTCAATTAGTCAATAAATTTTTAAAATTCTTAAAAAATAGTTTAGTCAATCAAATAAAAATTATTCTGTATTTAATTTTATCTATATTTATAATAGAAAAATTATTTTAAATAGTTTTATATACAAAAAAAAACTTTAGAATTATGAAACCTAAAATTCATATAAAACTTCAATAGTATATCCTTTAAACTTTTTATTTTTTTTGTTATATTATGAAAATATTGTATATCATGAATATTAATTCTTACAAATATTCTACGTAATACACAGGAACTCATTTTGTTTAATAATAAAGTCATTTGTGAGTTGATTTAATATATCCCAGAAAGAATTTCATTTTACTATTTACATTATATATTTTTATAAAATATGAATATATTAAAGTTTTGTCTTATTCATCATATTGTCTAATACAATATAAATTCATGTATAAGATAAAATTATAAAATATTTTTTCTTTATTATATACTAATAGAGAGAATTTACTTGCTTAATCTTTTGTATCATTGAAAATACATACTTATTGATCCATTCACTAACCAATGCTTTATGAGTTCTCATTTTGTTTAATAATAGAGTGATCTGTGAGTTGATTTTACACTTGGGACAAAATTTCACTTTACTATTTAAATTATATATAATTTTTAAATATGAATATATTAAAGCTCTGTCTCATTTATAATATTGTCTAATACAATGTATATTCATTCATAAGATAAAATTATAAAAATATTTTTTATTATATACTAATACAGAGTTTGACTTGCTTAATCTTTTGGATAATTGAATACACATTCTTATTTATCCAATCACTAATCAATGTTTTATGAGTTGTTTTGTTGACTTGTTGTCATGTGTAGATAGTGATATACATCCCACCTTTGTAGAATCTTGAAAGAATTTATCTTAATTTGTCTACTTCAAGAAATATTGAACATGTATATGCATAATGAAATTAAAAAAAAAAAACTTAGAAGGAGACACCAAATAAAATTTAACATATCAAATTTTATTCAAATTACTTTATAGTTGCAAGAATTATGCACGAGTCGAATGTAAAATAGGACTGAGAACTTTTTTATTTAACACAAGAAATAAAAAACAAGAAACAAAAAATTAGAGATTATGCTTCCAAAAAACTTTTAAAATTTTACCTTTAAAAACTTTTTATATTTTTACAAACTATTGCCATAAATTGTCATTAAATCAAATAAGAAAGTAATTTTTCAATATTTTTTTATTGATTTGAAAGAAAAAAATTAATTTACATTTTGGACAGAAAATTTATTATTAGATAAGTATATAATTGTATATATATATAGATAATAAATATATATCTAAGAAATAATAATATAATTTATATAATATTACAAAATTAAAAAAAATATAATATAGGTGCAAGGGATTGAACTTGAACCTTGTCCTAGAGCAAGAAGATAAAAATTAAACCACCTAAGTTATATGATGTATTATATTGACAATTTTAAAATTTTACAAAAAGAAGTTTAAAAAAATTGGGGCTCAATTTAGCCTAAGATTTTATTATTATATATGTATAGATAAATAAAAATTACAGAATATAGGCACTGTAGCATGAGGGTCCCTCGTCTTTTGGGGAGTCCGTAATTTTTACAATCAATTTTCAATTGATTAGTTTAACAAAAATGAGAGAAAATTTAATAACATATATTTTACCTTCTAAGTTAATGAAACCAAGTGACTAGCCATTCTAGAAAGTGGTCAATCGTCGTCCCGACAGTAGTCGCCTCATCATTTGGTTTAGGCACTGGGGAATCCTCCTCTCCGGAAACATGCAAATCAACCGTGACCCTCTGATATCCAGGAGTGGGAGGGCAACCATGAATCACTCCACTAGCGCTACTGTGTAACGTCCCTGTGGCCACCAATCGTGTAGGATGCTCCAAATATAAATAGCACATGATCGGTGTCTGTTCCCATAAAAATATACATTGATTAATATTTTTTAAAAATTTCGACAGAGTTTCGTTTATATTTATCAAACTCTCAATTAATCAACTACATCAAACAACCAAATTATATTCATCCACATAAACTACAACAAATAAACAACAAATTTCTCAAACTCCACATCAACTACAACAAATAAACAACAAATTTCTCAAACTCCACATCAACTACAGCTAACAACCAACAATATACAGCAAACAACCAACAATATACCTGGGAGATATTTTGAGGTGGAGAAGGTGCATCAGCAGAATACATTGTCGGACAACTGTCCTGATGACTTGTTGTAGTACTCGATGATGGCCCTTGATTATGTAGTTGAGATAACATCTCTACCTGTCTAGCCAGTGAAGCAACCTGTTGTGCAAGTAGAGAAACTTCACTTTGAGGGGTCGTCGTCAATTCTGTCTTCGTCACCCCAAAGTATGTGCTGCGCATGCAGCCGGAATGCTCCTGACGACCATAAGCCCGAGCAAGTAGATCATCGGGACCAATCATATAGAGGTAGTTGGGCATCATGTTTTGATATAGACGCTCCTGAAGTATATAATTTGTGTCAAATAATATAATACAGTTTGTAATTAAAAAACAATAAATTGATATATGATTACCCCTTGTTCCATAATTTGTTGTGCAATAGGATCTGGAACACACCCATCTGGAGTATGTCGGGTAGTCTTAAATAACTCGAATCTGCTAATGACAGGCGCAGTCTCCCCAACTTTCCTCTTTTCTTCCTTCTGCAGTAGTGATAAAACGTGTTTTTGTGTTAGATATATTAAATATAAATAGTAATAAGATTAAGTAGTAATCGACTCATCATTTCTTCTCTTATACGTGCATAGCCTTTGGAAGATTCCCAATATCACGCCTCCATCGACTTGGCATACTCAGTATTTCTCCAACTTCTTGCCTAAATTGTTATATAAATACACTAAATAAATTAATATCGTGCATTAGAAATAAATAAACTGATATTGATAATTTTACCTTAAAATCTTCAGTCATCGATAATCTAAAGAATTCTTCCCAATATGGGGCAACCATAGGATTACCAAGGTGATCTGGTGGAGGCGTAGAGGGGTAGGTACTAGTCACATGGTCTTTAATGATTTTTCTCAAGTGAGCCCGAAAATTCTTCGCCATAATCCCACCTTTTTGCAGTATTTGTCTTTTCTTACTAGGGTCTAGACAAGAAAATGTTTGATGTAAACATATAAACAATATATATATTCAATAAGTTCATAAGTATATAAAATTTTATATATTTCATAAGTTCAATAAGTATAAATATAAAACTTATATGTAGCTCTTTCCAAATAGACTCATTTATATGATTAAGTGTTGGGCTACGCCAATCATTAGCTGGCAGAAAAATCGGGACACATCTTCGAACTGCTTGCCCAAGGTAGTGCGACAGCTGCGAACTCTCATTTCTTATCGGCTACCCATACTCATTAAATGAAACCTACAATGACATAATATTATTAGGTTAAACGATCAATAAAATATATAATAAATTCAACTATTTTATGGTAATGAAATACCTCCACTGTCTTTCCCTTCACATGATGTCTCTTCAAAGCACTCATTGTCACTACACCCCTCCCACGCTTTTCTCCAGAACTGCTACTCATGGGAGCATCAGTCTCATCTGCACCCCTCTCGGGTGGGCACTCATCTCCACCGACATCACCTAAATAGATATGGTAATCTCCACCCATGTCATCTCCATAATCATCATCAGATAGAGGCAAAGACATGATCCTGTACATCAGAAAAAATCACATTCAATATAGTAAATGAATTATAACATTGAATAAAATAAAAAAGTCACATTCAATATAGTAAATGAATACAGTAAATGAATTATAACATCTTACATTTCTTTTTAGCACGTGTTTTTCTTTATTTTTTTGTAGTTAACTTTTCTTGTTCATGTCCATGAATATTAACAAGATCTGGATTGCCATATTCATCCCCTTCTCTGAACACTCTCTTGTACGGGTGATAGTCAAGATCATCGAAAGAGGGACTAGAAATTGAGAAGTTCTGAAAAGGATCATCAATTTGTGTCAACATCTTGATCGACGTGGTCGTTGATCTGGTAACTATCACTAAACTTGTTCGACAGAACCACAATCGACCATTTCTTATTAACTGGGTCGGGGACATAGAAAACTTGTTGAGCTTGACATGCCATTATATATAAAAGTCATCTTTGTATCCCACATTTTCAAATCAACACCTACGAACCCAAAATTATCAACTTGGACCCCGTTAGTAATCCTCACCCGACTACAATCGCAAATGGATTCACGGTGGCCAACATAGTCGAGTACCCAAATATTGTCAATTTGTCCAAAATAAGTAGTAATCGACTGATCCCCTGCATTTGCTTTGATGGACACCCCACTATTCTGCATTGTACTCGTGGCATCATGATCTCTGGTATAAAATGTATATCCATTAATAAGATAACACTTATATGAATACACATGTCTATCAGGCATTCTGGACAACCACTTAACTATTTCTTTCACTGATTCCTTATCTCGTGATAGGTAATTTGTAACATAATCATTAAACTGCTTAACAAATGTCTGGTTATGCTCAGCTTCGATCCACGATCTATCTCTGAAGAGAAATGTCTCAGAAATTACTTGCATGTGAAGATCAATAAAAGAAACACATCAACCGTGTTGTGAAATACGTATAAGTGCATCCGTGTTAGTTCCTCAATACTAACACTTACCGATTGACCACTGGTAACACCTTCACCTTCAGTCCTGTTGGTGTGTCGAGTAATTGGAAGTCCAATTGCATCGACATTCAGTATAAACTCGGACCAGTACTCGACTGCTTCTTATACTAAGTAGCGTTCTGCAATGCATCCCTCTGGCCGAAACATGTTCTTCACATATCCTTTCAGTACTTTCATGTATCTTTCCACACCATACATCCATCGCATACGGGCAGGACCACACATTCTTGTCTAATGAACCAAATGAATGGTTAAGTGAACCATTATATCAAAGAATGGTGGAGGAAAATACATCTCAAGCTCACAAAGAGTCCCCACAATCTCTCTCTGGAAGCCACTCAAAAGTCTAGGATCAATGACTTTGCTACTCATTACCTTGAAGAACCAACACAACTTTATAAGGGTTATGCGCACATTTTCAGGCAAGATACAACGAATGACAATCGGTAAAAAGTTCTCCATTATCACATGATAGTCATGCGATTTCAAATTCATCAGTCTCACGCCATCATCTGATACAAGCCTCTGTATGTTGGACGAATATCCCTCTGGTACTCTCACATCCTTCAGTGTTTGAAGAAACATCTTTCTCTCATTCTTGGACAAGGTGTGTGCAGCAGGAGGTAAGTACGGTGCTCGTCCTTCTACAAGTCTCTGAGGTGTCAAATCTCCTCTTATTCCCATTTCAATCATATCCATCCTTGCATTGTAACCATCCTTGGACTTCTTATCAGCTAATAGAGTATTGAGCAAGCTGACACAAACGTTCTTCTGAGTGTGCATAAGATCAATGAAATGTCTAACATACAACTCTTTCCAATAGGGTAGTTGAAGGAAAATTGATTCTTTCTTCCAACCACTAGTGGAGACACTCTTTGCAAATTGTTTCCCGTACTGTGTGTCGACCTTCTTCATCTCACTCAACACATCTGAACCTGACAACAAACGTGGTGCTTCATGATCCTCAACTTTGCCATTAAATTCAACGGTCATTGTTCTGTACTTTTGTGTAAGGTCCAACCACCTCCTGTCTTATATAGATAGACTTCTTACAATGACTCAATCGAATGTGATAAGTGTTGGTGGTACAACAAGGACATGCATCGGGTCCCTTCACACTATATCCAGATAGATTCCCATAAGCGGGAAAGTCGTTGATTGTTCCAAACAACAATGACCTTCAACTAGAAACTCTCCTTTCTACAAGCATCATAAACATTGACACCTTCATCCCACAGCAGCTTCAAGTCTTCTATCAAAAGAGCTAGATATACATCTATGTCATTACCAGGTTGTTTGGGTCCTGATATCAACATAGATAACATCATATAAGTACGTTTCATGCACAATGATGGTGAAAGATTATGAATCATCAGAATCACTGGCCATTTACTGTGGTTGGTACTTTGAATACCAAAGGGATTCATTCCGCCTATGGAGAGCGCAAGACACAAGTGTCGTGGCTCGTTGCCAAATTCTGGATGTCTCACATCGAATGCCTCCCACTGTGGTGAATCAGCAGGATGTCTTAGCAATCCATCCTTGATTCTATCATCATGATGTCAAGTCAAATGTCTAGCATCTACCGTGTTACTGTACATTCTCCTAAATCTTGGTACTATTGGGAAATACCATATCACCTTCGCAGGAGATTTGTTTTTCTTATATTGCTTCCGCCCACACTTGAAACACACATCGAGACCTGCATACTCCTTCCGAAATAAGATACTATCACCCGGGCAAGTTATGTGTTAGCCCGATGGACTTGAGCATTTGCTTAGCATCATATGCTCTAGTAGGCAGTACATTCTCATCGGGCAATAGACCACTTACTGCTTCCAACAAATCGGTGAAGCACACATCAATTAATTGGTGAGCTGCTTTTAGATTGAACAATATCAATACAGCTGAAAGTTTTGTTGCTTTCTTACACCCGGGCCAAAGAGGTAATCCAGCGTCATCTCTTAACTTCTCTGACATATAAGGATGATCTCGCAAATTATCCTCATCCCCACTAGATGTATCAACACTTTGTACATCTCCAAAACTATCTGCATTCATTGTGTCTACAAACCTAAGGTCAGTTCCTATGTTGCTTGAGCTACATCCATCTCTTCTCTCACCATGACATGTCCAAACGGTATATGATTTATCAATACCATGAATCATCAAGTGATCAAACAAATTGTCCCGACCACTAACGGCTTTCCCGTTCATACATTTCCAACACGAACATAGAATGTACCGATTGTCGGTGCAGTATCTAATTGCATGATTACAAAATTCTTCCACCCCATTCCTATACCCATCTGATAATTTATCTACACGAACCCACTTTCGATCCATATATATAGAACTAGATATGCCTATAGAAAAGATAATATGAGATAATATTTATGTTTAGATTCTTGTATAATGTGACTCAATATAATACGATCCTACATATATTATATTTAAAAATTAATATTTTTTTAAAAATTTCGGCAGAGTTTCATTTAGATTTATCATATTCCCCAATTAATCAAAATCCTAGTGCATCCATTTCTGATTTAATTATAAAATAATCAAATCGGAACGCACATTCTACAACAAACAACCAACAAATATCCCCAACTCCACATCAACTACATTCAATCAACTCCACATCAACTATATATTTGATGATAAAAATATTCTACATGCAAATATTTGATTAAATATCGATCATCACATATATATCTATCAACTACATTCTACAATTCAAATATAGATCGAACATCGACCATTATATATGTATACATCAATTATATTCTACAATGTAAATATCGAATTGAATCGATCATCGTATGTATAAAATTATATAACATACAATTTTTTAATAAATAAAACAATTATACCTAAATTAAAAACGTCAAGTAAGTACATAATTATTTAAAAAAAGTGAACTTACAGTGATAGTGTGAATGGAATGAATCGGATTGAATCTCTCTTCTTCAAATTTATCACCTACAAAATTTAAAAATATTACACATTATTTTTCTAACAATAATTCTATAATATAAAATTTTTCTAATAATTTCTAATTATTAACCTAGCAATATAATATATTAATCCAAATTATTTTATATATATAAAAACTAAACTAAAATTTATTAATCTAACAAAATTAATCTAACAAAATTTCTATAAATAAAATATAACTAAAATGCATAAAAAAAATAAAAACATATTCATATATATATATATATATTAATTAATATATATATACACGAAAATACAAAATATATAATATTTAAAACAATAATATATATATATATACCCAAAATAATAATACGAAAATAATAATATAAATATATACATATATATACGAATATATATATATATATATTAAATATATACATATATATAATGGTATATATAATTAATTTACCTAAATGGGGAGGAAAATCGCAATTTTGATCGGTGGGTTGGCGGCGGCGACAGTGACGGTGGAGGGTCGACGGAAATCGCGACGGAGGGATCAACCTTTCGCCATTTTCGCAGCTGGGAAGGAGAAGGAGAGAAGAGGGAGGCTGTAGCGTTTTTGACCTAATTAAGGGTTATAGCGGTTCTGAACCGCTTTAACATTATAGCAGTTCTAAACCGTTGTAGTCATAGCGGTTATAAACCGCTTTAAAGCGTATACCGATTCTAAACCGCTGTCTAAGCTATTTATTTTTAAAAAAAATTTGTGTAGCGGTTTATAACCGTTGTGTAAGTTTTTTTTTTTTTAATTATTTTCATTTTTACTTTGAAAGCGCATTAGCAAAAGAGGTCTCTAAGTGAGCACTTAGAGAACTCATTTGCTTAATGAGCTTTCTAAGCAAAACTATGTAAACCAAAAAATGTAGTAGTGATATGATGTGGTGCAATAAGTATTAATTGCTTGTCTGTACCGTTTTGTTTGTCTATCTTTTTTTTTTTTTTAAATAAGGTAAAATATTATATAAATTATTTTTATGATATAAATCAGTTTGTGATATAAGATTTATATTTATGAATTTATTTTTTTATCTAGTTAAAAGGTAATTCATGATATGAATCACTTTCACATAATACCTACTCTTAAAATAATCATCATTTTGCATTGATTTTTAAGAATGTAATATATTTTTAAACAATAAATACGAAAATGAAGGTATTGGGTAGGTTCTATATTTAATTTTCATAAAAGCTGCACGTCAACAATAACAGTTGTCATACAGCAATCGACAATTACAAGATTAGAAACACAAATTCATAATTTTGAATGACAAAATTAATTAAATGTGATAGTGAAATAATTGCATCTATTGATATATAAGGACGAATTAATATCTTTGTTTTACGTAAAGGAAAGTAGTTCAAACACAACAAATTTCCTTTTTTTTTTATATGATAAAAATTTGTTATGAAACTTAAATAATTATATATCTTATTAGTTCGAACTTGTTAAATGATGTGGAGTATAAGTTTTAATACCACGAAAGAATTTTGTTTTTTCTAAAAATTCGAACTTGTAAAAATATGTGTGATTTTATTTTTCTAATAGAAATTGTCCTATCTTTTTATGATGATTCGGTATATGACCTAACTATTGAGAGATTAATTTTATCGTCTATTAACAAAAATTTTAATTGCAGTCAAAGAAAAAATCTATATGAACAATAATATCTCAAGAATTTATCATATTTTGTGTTTTGAAATTGATATTTGTAAAGGAACATATTTTTAAATTCAAAACTTGTACCTATACAGTTCATGGTTGTATATAGCTTCAACTCAATTTTTTTTATAGGATGGAGTATTATTTTAAATATGATATCATGACTCTAACGATATATAAATAGATGTTTATTTTATACTTATAGAAATGTTAAGTATTTAACGAATGGCTTCCATTAAAAATCTTAACTAAAAAAACTGAAATTTTTCGAAGAAAATGATGCATTTTATAAATAAGGAAATGAACTAAGGAAACGTTTTTCATTTATGTACGAAACAATTGTACAATTATATAAAATTTGGACTTGAAGTATATAAAATTATTAATGAGCAGGATTTATATGAAATAATTCATGATAAATTTATTATAAAACTATTTAAAGTATCAAATATTTAATTAAATGTATAAAGAAATTCATTATGAGTATAAAAAATTTAGGTCAAAAAATTAATAAAAATTAAAATATAATACTACCGAATCTAATTTATAATACTCTTGATAAACTTTTTGATACTTTAATTAAATATTTAATATATTAAAATAATTTTATCATAACTTTATGACCATTTATCGTACAAAACTTTGTCATAATCTATATTAACGCAAGGTCTGAAATAGACTTTTGGACTAAAAATATATAAACTTAAGTACCTAGACGTAATGCAATTTTAGGTTATTTAAAATGTTACTCCTATAAAAATATATTTGTCCAAAAATGTGACTAGATGAATTCAACTAAAAATATATAAACTTAAGTTCCTAGACATAATGCAATTTCAGGTTATTTGAAATGTTATTAAAATTAATTATCCTAAAATGTGACTAGATGAATTTCACACGGATGACAAAAAATAGAAGTATGATTATATGTATCCATAATAAGACATCTTGAATTACCATATAACAAACATAATGCGCTCCTACCATCCCAATCCCAATATTGTTTTTTTTTTTTTTCCATATTTTCTATTTTGGAATGTTCCAACTTTTTTTCACACAAAAAAAAAAAAAATTATACTTATAAAAATCAATAAAATACATATTTTATATTTTATTATTTAATTTCACACTCACAAATTTTTATATTCCTAATATGTGTGCCCAAATCTTACCTAAGATAGAGGTAGTATAAGATATTCGATCGATGAAGTAGTTGTTTAAAGAGTTTTTGAGTTTGATATTCACTTTACATTAAAAAAAAATTAAATTCCTATAAAAATAGAGTTTTTCTGCTGAAATCATTGATTTCAATAGTAATTTCAATTGAATTTCAGTCATTGAGAAAATGTCTATTGAAATTGCAAATTTTTTACAGATTATTAAATTTATACTGATCTAGAGGTCTCAACTTTCCAATAAAAGCAATAAATTGATTTTTACATGGCACTACACATGTCATAAACGGGCAATGAAATTATTTCGTTTACTGCTTCTATTGGGAAGTGAAGACTTCTAAATCGGTATAAATATAATAATCTCTGGAAATTTTACAATTTTAACAGATATTTTTTGAATGGCTGAAATTTAATTTTTATTTTTTTTACTAAAAACTCCATTTTTACTGATTTTTTTTAGTAATGAAAAATTAGTATAAAAATCATAAAATTTTCAAACAACTAATTCAGTAAATGAATAAAGTAAAAATAATTTTTATAAAAATAGTGTTAAATGAAATTAGAGCGGAAGATTTTGAAAAAAATATTTCGGATTTAAATTCCAATTCTAAATTTTACAATATAATTTAATTTTTATTGTGGGTCGTTGTCATGTAGACACCACATAAGTAACATCTATATAGAGACAAATATGTTTGAAATCTTAATTGAAAAAAAAAATTGAGTTTTTATTTTTAACAAGATCTAAAAATTTAGCTTGAAATGCAAATTTCAGAAAAAGTGGCGATTTAAATTTCTGTTAAAATCTTATATATTTTCCATGTAATTTACTTTTTTTTTATGGGCATATGCCATGTAAATTTTGGGCAGAGACAAATCTGCTAGTAAATTTTATGAGTGATACTCCTGTGCACCCGAGTGCATAGTATGCATTCGGGTGCTTCACTACTGCCACACCATTAATGGCGGACGAAGCAGTTGAGTATAGATGTTCCATACAACCGCCTTCCGTCAGCTTAACCACCGCCTGCAACTATTGCGTTCGAAGCCCACTACAAGTCGCACAACCGCCGTCCGTCAACACAAGTCGTCCTCTGTCGCCGGATTTCTGTTCGTCGGAATCCGTCTTCATCGTCTGATTCGCCGCCGTGAGATCTGTTCGTCGTCCACACCAAACACACAGCAATCCTCCACCACTGTTTCTCAATCTCCGATCGAAAGTAAATTCCGCCACAGCCTGCTCAACTGGAATCTGGATTCGATCGAGACAGCCACGTTCAAGCCTGCAATCTCTACCTGATCTCGCACAGCCCAATCGATGCCGGAAACTACTCTGCCAACAGCTTCGACGCCGCCCTCTGTTCGTCGTTAATTATCGCCGGAATTTTGTCCTATTCCTATCGCCGCCGTCTGCGCATCTCTAACTGATTAATTTTGTGCTCCATTTATCATCAACCCGCAGAGCAAATCATAATACCCCAATAACAAAATATAATACCCCAAGAACAAAATGTAATACCACAATAACAATTAATAATACCCCAACAACAATTCTAATCAAATACCCCAAGAACAACTTACAATACCCCAAGAACAAATTATAATACCCCAAGAACAAATTTAAGTAAATACCTCAAAACCAACTTATAATACCCTAAGAACAAGTCTAAGTAAATACCCCAATAACAATTATTAATACCCGAAGAACAAATAAAAATACCCCCCCAACTCACAATACCCCAATAACAAATTATAATACCCCAAGAACAATTCACAATACCCCAAGACCAACTCACAATACCCCAAGAACAAATTATAATACCTCGAACTAATAAAATCGCAATTTTTTCCTTTTACGATTTCCCCCTTTTCCTCACGTATTTGACTATTAATTCCGGCGAGTTTGATTCTGAAGACATCATTTTCAGATTCAAAAGGCGAACTTTGATTTTAAGGCAACGAAATGACATGGATTCGTGCAGTGGAAGTAGACGGCGGATTAAAAAGATTTCCAGCGACTACTGCGAAGCTTTCTCCCTCTTCAATTCCAGCATGAAGAATGCCATTAATTCCGGCGAAGTGGGCCGTGACTTCGGAAATGGCAGCTGCAAAATAGGTGAGTGGTTGTGGACTTTCATTTGGCTTCATCTCTTGGATTACATCTGTATAATTTGGGCTTTAAATTAATTAAAATGGGAAAAAAAATGCCCCAGGTTATATGCACCCATGCATATTTGAAATAAATACCCCAATAACATTTCTCAATACCCAAAGAATAAATAAAAATACCCCAAGAACAAATAATAATACCCGAAGACAAAATAATTAATACCTCAATTGCCAAAAAAACACATAGTGCGGGGTGTAGTGTGTGTTTCTGGAAATAGCAAATTACAACTAAAGCTGAAGTATGCACACAAGTTTTTGCGAAATTTTATTTGTAAAATTTTTTTAAAAAAAAGTTAAATTGAAATTCTTTTGAACAAAATTAAAAAATTTACCTTAAAATGCAATTAAAAAAAAATTCATGATTTAAGTTGCAATTAATCCTTTAATAAATGACAAATAGTTTTAAGAAACATACATAAATTACAAACAAATTCCCCAACTAAATTAGCTAATTAATTTACATATCTTTCAAGACCTAAATTTATTAAACAAAAACAAAGCATCAAAATGAGGATAATTAATATAGTTCCTATAATATGCTAATTTTTAATCTAGTGCGTATTTTGTACAAGTATCTGATAAACTAAATTACCCATTTAACAAACAGAAATGGAGATCCGAATGGAACTAATTTTTGTCATATTCATAGCACAATGTTTTTTTTTTATAAATAAGTTTGATATAACCAATTAATATCATTACATGTATTTATTGGTACTACTACTTATAAACTGAAATCACAATATAAAATAATGAGTAGGTCTCCCGTACAATATTGCACGGGTGCAATATATGCCAAAAAAGGAAAACTTTGAAAATTCGTGGGTCAAATGGGACAAAATAACAAAATTCGCGGATCTTGAACGGGTCGGATCGAATTTGGGCAATTTTCAAATTTCAGGATTTTCGCTATACTGTGTGAGTAGATTTATGCTACTATAAAGTCAAATATGTACTACTATAAGAACAAATGTTGTTTTTTTTACATATATTCATTTGTTTTTGTAGAAAACAAACATGTTAATACAATGTAAGATCAATATGTGTATTATTATAAGAAAAAATATTCGTTTTTCATAAATATTTATTGATTTTTATAGAAATTATTATTTTTTAAGATGTAGTAGCACACATTTTGTCTTACAGTAGCACACATATATTCATGTGGTATACATTCTGGAATTTCGATAAAATTATTTTTTTAAGATGTAGTAACACACATTTTGTCTTACAGTAGCACACATTTTATCTTACAGTAGCACACATATGTTCATGTGGTATACATTCTGGAATTTCGATAAAATTAATTTTTTAAGATGTAGTAGCACACATTTTGTCTTACAGTAGCACACATATGTTCATGTAGTATACATTCTGGGAGTGGCGAGATAGTAACACATGTAAGGTATTATTACATTACCAACATATTATCAACATAAAACTAATAATAAAATAAAAAATAAATTAAGAAACACATATTTGTTCTTGTAAAAATACATATTATTCTTATAGTTACTTTAAAAGTACAAAAAAATAACTTTTTAAGATGTAGTAGCACAAATATGTTCATTTGGTATACACTCTGGAAGTGGCGAGAATTTTCCTTAAAAATTTTATTGGATCCGCAAATTTTCATTTGGGGATATTGCACGGGTCGGTTTTGTGCAATATTGCATACGAGTTTTTGTGTAAAATAATATGATATCAACAAATATATCCAGTGATATCAATAATTAAATATAGTAATATAAACTTCATAATATGAATAAATTTTAATGAAAAATACATTCTACTTGTAGGAAAAAAAGGTAAGCAAGAAATAAAAAAAGAATTTATTGAGGAATATTAATGAGGAATCCGAGGGGGAGATTCTGAAAAAAAATTATCGGACGGCAATTACATTTCTTGTATGTAAAACAAGTGTCATGTAATTACATTCTATATTAAAATTCCAAAAGTTGGAATCGAAACAAAAATGAAAATTTTCTTGTAGCCACAATACGTATTAAATAATGGTTCCCTTGTTCCCATTTTGTTTGTCACTCAAAAGTAGAGTTTAAATCATAAATTGTTTTATAATTTTATATGAAAAAATAGATTTAATACCAAATTTAAGTTTTCATTAGATTTATTTTCAATTTTTTTTATAAAGTCCAATTTTAATTTTAAATGGACATTTTATCAAATTTAGTCCCAATATTTCTAACATGATTCAATTTTAGTTCCAAAATAAAAGTAAAATGTGAAATAATATCATTTTGAGGACCAAATAGGTAATTTTCGACAAATCTACTGATATAGTGCCCATAGATTTTTTTTTCTTTTGAGATTTTTAAAAATCTCAAATATAAAATAAATATAATTAGACGCTATTTCACTTTGTTACCTGTAATTTGGATTAAAATTGATTCTTATTACAAAAATTTGAATTAAATCTGATAAAAATTAAATTTAGAATTAAAACTATTTTACAATTTCCACGAACAAGAAAATTATTAAATAATAGTAATAAAATATATATGTGTGGAGATACTTTTGCCTTTATATTTAACTGATTATGTATATATTTATTTAATGTATATTGTTGTAGCACGATTATAATTGGACTTTGGACTCTAGGCTCAACAGCTTTTGGATCCATTATGTATCCATTCCATAGCATGAGTAATGGACCAAGAACCAGACTCAAGCAGCGACCAAGAACTAATCAGCCCAGGAGGAACATTTTGGTCGGGCATGAGCAAGATCGAGTCGCGAAAACCAGTCGAGCAAAATTGAGTGTCCTTAGTGAGACATAGAAATCATGGGCTCGAGGAACAGGAACTCCAAGAAACGAAATAGAGGTTCATCCTCGACACACCACGAGCAATCGAGCTCCGCGAGAAAATCAAGATCAGAATGAAAAAGATTTGTTCTGTTTTCTAAACCAAAAGCTCCACCGTCAAAAATATTCGGCCAGCTGTCACTCCCCTATAGGCCTAGTACAACTCCAGAGCATAGTGGAAGAAGGAAAGCATACACCACTACTAACGGTTTTGGGACTACATGATGCATGTCCAACAAAAAACAATAATGAATAATTAGCCCTCAAAAGGGCATATAGAATGAGGCAATTGGACACGAAAATTATTCAGCATTTCTTTGTTTACAAAGCCATGAAAAATTCATACATTCAAGTTCTAAACCTTACAATATAAAATTTAGACAAATCTCTTGTTATTTACTATTTTCACCAATGTAAATTCACATTTCTGGTTAGAAATAAACAACTCATAATTTTGAGGATAACATATATTATCACAAAGTAAAAACAGATACATTAATTAGAATATAATATTTAATTTTCTTGATTAGTACACAATAAATAATTATTTCAGGACGAAAAAAAATTCTTTCTAGAAAGAAATTAGAGTAAGACCGGGAAATATTTAACTAATTAATATAATGGACAGAAATGTGCATCACATTTTTACTTACTTATTTTTTATTAAAAACACCACCCATTTATTTTTTAAAAATTATAAATAATACCCACTTTTAAAATATATATCCTCCATTTCTAATTTTTATTATCTATTTTAAACGTTCCAATATTATTTTTATACAAAAAAAATATTCACACCCACAAAAATTAATAAAATATGTTTTTTTAGTCTTAATCTTATGTGTTTCAAATGCAATGTGCAATTCAAATATATTTATAAATAATTATATAAATTATTACTGAATAATTACACATATTATTATTGAAAAATATTTAAAAGTGACTTTTCAATTATAATAAATGTAATTTTATAAAAATATATTTAAATTATACAGTGAATTTAGTCTCCAAAAAATTTATTTATTTTTCATTCAATTGTTTAAAAAATGAGTCACTCCATATTAAAGAAATTTTGGCGTAGGGGGAGTACAAAAATGATAAATGCAACCCACCCACACCCCCCATTAAAAATAAAAGTTGATGGGAATATCCATGGTCATAATTTAAAGCTGAAAAGGAGAAAAAATAAATATAAATAAATATCAAGAGCAAAAAAAAAAAAAAAAAAAAACGTAAATATAGGGTGAAAATGTGAAGTCTGTCCGTATTTTTTTCATACGATTTCAATATCCCAAAACTCTCAGAGCGAAACAGGGGAGGCCAAATCAATAGAATCCCGCAAGAGAAACAAGAAAATAAAAATCAACAAAAATTTGGGTAATTACACGCTAATCGTCGGGAAATCATGCCAAGAATTCCGCTTTTTCCGTTACATGCAAAGCCGACGCTGCGACGGTGATATTTTTCCGGCGGCCGTGGGCCTTCCTCCACTGAAATTCGACTTTTCAGGGGATTATTCGAGGGAATGGGTTCGAGTCCAATCGCGGCCTTCGGGACCTCCGGCGGCGGCGGAGGCGGAGGCGGTGGTTGGCGGTGGTTAAACGGCAATGGAAGTGGGAAGAGCAATAGCATTTTTAGCAAGAGCGGGAATGGGAATGGGAATCACAGTAATGAGTCGTGCGTTTTGTCGTCAACTTTTGCGTATTTCTTGGTTTCGTTTGTCCTTTTGGGCTCAATTGGGAGTTTGTACGCGCGGTACGTGCTCACGGCTAACGTGCGCACGGGGATCACGGCGCTCGGTTGTCAAGACGACAGTGAGGGCTCCTGGGCTTTGGGCATTTTCTACGGGGATTCCCCCTTTTCTTTAAAACCCATTGAAGATGTAAGTTTCTTGTACATTTAAAATATATATACACACACATAAATACATATAATTGTATACTTCTGTTGATGAATTCTATTTCTATGCATATATTTATGGAAGAATGTTTCTTGAATTTTTTTAATTTTTTCTGGTTTTCTTTTATCAACATACTATAGTAAATAAAAAATCACTTACTGGTTTTCATGTTCTGAGTTTGCCATGTTAACAATAGTATTTGATCTCCTTTTCTTTAGCCATTGCGTGATATTCAGGATAAAAAGTTTCTAGATTGTTCAGTTTGATTGGTGTTTCTCTTCGGATTTACTTATTGAACAAATGATGATATTCTTTTTTTATAAAGAAAATATGAATATCATAATTTCTTGAAAAATTGTTGGCAGATGAATATATGGAAGAACAAGAGTGCAGCATGGCCTGTAGCCAACCCAGTGATCACTTGTGCCTCTCTTTCGAATGCTGGATTTCCCAGTAACTTTGTTGCTGACCCATTTCTTTATGTACAGGTAACTCTCACCTTTTTTGTGTCTTTCAATCAAATTGCAATAACCTTTCAGTTATCTCTTAAACATATCAGTATTTGCTTTGCGGTTTTCAAGAATTGGTGAAGTATAATGCCGTGTGATGGGCTCATAATCTTAGTGGGTATTGGTTCTGTTTGTAATCCTCATATTCTTTCCATTGTCGAGTCATTTGAGTAACTCAGTAGGATCTCATTTCCAACTGACCTGGTGAAAAAATAGATTGAAAACAATTCATTTATATATTTTTCTAGCTAGTGTTTTATTATGACAGATGAGGTTATGAGATCTGTTGAGAGGTACGGGTGCTCACAGAAATAAAGCAGAGTACTTTTTCATATTAGGATAAGTGAATTAAGGACTAAATTGGATGTAGAGTGAAGGAGATAATGATAAGATTTTCATGGAGGGGGTGCCTTTTTCTGATATGTTGCTTTCATTTAAGATCTAAGCTTATTCTTGCCCTTTGGACAGTGTGGACCGTCTGTGGTGAAGAAGAGTTCAAACGTAGTGGGCCCAGTTACTGATAGCCGGTGAGGTGGGGGAAAGAGAAACTGAATTTATTCTAGAAATATATCGTGCATAATTTAACATTCTTACTGGGAATGTAATTATGTTAAAAGCTTTTATTATAAATTGATGTTTTAAAACTAAAGATATTAATATCTCTTTCTCATGTATATCAGCTGATGCATTCTCATGAAAGGGACTTCTGCTTGCATAAATTTGTGTACATGTTCCAATAAATGTAGTAAGTATGGATATGAAATAGGTCAGATAAGTAAACTTACAGGTGGAAAATGTGAATTGATGAATGGATGCTTGTTGGCCTCTGGTAACTATCGAACTTTGCTTGACAGTTTGTATATGGAATTTGATTTGTGGTACTTTTGTGTTGATTTTGACATGTATATGTTTAATTCCCTGTGTATGGGTCACTTAAAAACATCGGTTCTATTCATCTATGGGCTTCATGGTCGAATAGTCAATGATATATATGATCTAGAATCTTGAAGTTTTAATGTTGAAGATGGATGAGTGAGGTCTACACTAAAGTGATGACTACATCTGCTTTCATTTATACTTGATTAATTTAATACCAAATGCTGACACGTCCAAGATTTTGTGTCACACTAAAGCAACAATCCATCCTGGACCGTTAAAACACTTATTCGGCAGTAGTCTACTTATCCATTTGTTCATACAAGGACCGTGTCATTAATCATTGCAATGATTATTAATTCTCAGTTATTTCTGATCAAGCTCTTGACCGCTGTTTGGAATAAAACGAAAAAGTTTTAGCATCTTCATCTTCAAGTGCTGACTAGCGTTAATACTTTAATTCACTCTTCCTAGTGGCTTTAAGATGGCTTCCATCAATTGATATTAGAATAGGTGTTCAAGAAAGGTAGACAAACTTTATGAAGTTTGGATAACGAACTAATGAAAGCACCCCTTTCTGAAACTAACAAACACTTGAAAAGCTTGATATGTTTGCAAGTTAGACTTGTAAATATATATATATTTTAATGTGTTGAAGCATATTTGAATATGATTTAATGCTTATGCTATGCTCTTCTACATTTCAATGGGAAAACGAAAATAAATGTATCTGTTACATATGGATGAGAAGGGCAAAGAAGGATTGAACCAATCAAGAGATATGATGAAAGTATTTAATCTTTATGGAAATCCTAAAAAGGAAGGTTACAATTAAAAAAGAGAAAAGGTTATTATGGAATGAAATTGCATAAAGAACCTGTATATATAGCATATGATTTTAGGCTCTACGATCTCTTGTGTGCTTATTTCTTGGTTCTCACATTAAAATTCTGTGAATATGCACTGATGGCTGATGATCACATGATTCAGGGTGATATCATTTACCTTTTCTATGAAACGAAAAATCCAATCACAATGCAAGGAGATATTGGAGTTTCAAGAAGTACAGACAAGGGAGCAACATGGCAGCAGTTGGGTATTGCTTTGAATGAAGATTGGCATCTCTCCTACCCATACGTCTTTGACTTCAGTGGAATCGTAAGATCTCAACTTTCTAAACATCATCTTCGCCACTTTATTAAATGTGCTGCATCAATGCAAGTCGTCGGTGTTTATTTAATTTATGTGTTAATTATGTCCTGCAGATATATATGCTGCCCGAGGGCAGTGAGAAGGGAGATCTTCGTCTCTATCGTGCAATTGATTTCCCGTTGAAATGGACACTCGAAAAGATTGTTATGAAACGGGCGCTTGTTGATTCTTCAATATTTTCTCATGACGGGAACTTCTGGCTTTCCGGTTCAGATCATAGTGGGATTAGCAACAAAAGAAACGGTCAGTTGGAGTTATGGTATAGCTCGTCACCCCTTGGTCCTTGGAAACCTCATAAGAAGAACCCCATTTATAACACAGATAAGGCCTTGGGAGCTCGGAGTGGAGGTAGGCCTTTCACATATAATGGAAATCTTTATCGTATTGGTCAAGACTGTGGTCAAACGTACGGGCATAGAACCCGCATTTTCAAAGTAGAAGCTTTGACGATTGATCAGTTCAAAGAGGTTGAGGTCCCGTTGGGCATTGAAGAGTCAATGAAGGGAATTAACGCGTGGAATGGGGCCCGCAACCACCACCTAGACATACAGCAGCTCGGTTCGGGTGGTTGGATTGCCGTTCTTGATGGGGACCGCGTGTCATCTGGAGATAAAATGCATCGATTTGCTCTTGGCTCAGGTTCCATTCTTGCTGTTTCTGTATTGATCATACTTTTTGGTATGCTATTAGGGGTTGTCAAGTGTATAGTGCCCTTAGGTTGGTACCCTTACACCATAGGAAAGAGGAGCGACACATTCTTGGCTTGGGAGAGGCCACATATATCGTCCAAGGTTCGAATTTTTTGCAATCGTTTGAACCGAGCAATCTCAGTTCTTCGTGCTAGAGTTATGCCAAACATGTGCACCGGAACCGTCGTGCTCACTTTAATGGTTTTGGCAACCGTGACGTTAACTTGTGCTGGAGTTAGTTACATTTATGGCGGGAGTGGTGCGGAGGAACCCTACCCTTTTGACAACCATTACTCGCAGTTCACGATGCTAACCATGACGTTTGATGCTCGCCTATGGAACTTGAAAATGTACGTAAAGCATTACTCGAGATGCTCGTCCGTGAGCGAGATAGTCGTGGTTTGGAACAAAGGCGTGCCTCCAGATCCAAGTGATTTTGATTCTGCTGTGCCCATACGGATACGAGTCGAGGAGCGAAACTCGTTGAACAATCGTTTCAAGGTGGATCCACAGATCAAGACTCGAGCAGTTCTCGAGCTCGATGACGATATCATGATGACTTGTGATGATGTTGAGCGCGGTTTTAGGGTTTGGCGTGAGTATCCCGACCGCATCGTCGGTTTTTACCCTCGGTTCATTAGTGGCAACCCGTTGACATATAGAGCCGAGAAGCATGCTCGGAAGCACAATGGGTACAATATGATCTTGACGGGGGCAGCTTTCATCGATACTAGGGTTGCGTTCGAGAGGTATTGGAGCAAGGAAGCTGCCCCCGGTAGGGCACTAGTCGATAGCTATTTCAATTGTGAGGATGTGCTGTTGAACTATTTGTATGCTAACGCGTCGACTACGCCTGGCGTTGTCGAGTATGTTCGACCTGCATGGGCGATCGATACGTCGAAATTCTCTGGAGTTGCCATTAGTAGGAACACTCAAGCTCACTATGGGGTGAGAAGCCAGTGCTTAAGAAAGTTTGCTGATATGTATGGCAGCTTGAGTCAGAAGATGGAGTTTAGCCGGAGAAAGGATGGGTGGGATGTATAGTTAGTTTTGACAATCTGTAGTTGCCCCTCTATTTTTCCTTTTTCTAAATTTATAATTTATAATTTTTCATAGTGCAGGAGCTTGTACCTCTAGCTGTTAAATCTTTGTTTTAGAGGGACTTTAGGCCTCACTAGTTTTGATCAAATCTAATGGACTATTGTTTTTTGGGATTAATATTGTGATACCATTTTTTTCTTGTTATTCCACATGGAAGAATTGGGATTGACTGCAGTTTAGATTTTTATGCAACCTGATATTTGATTTGGCATTATTTGTTACTTGAGTTATTTTAATAAATAGCATGCATTTGGAATTTAATTCAAAATTTTCTTACTTTTGAACACGTAAAACTCCCAGTTCTATTAGATAAACCAAACGAATTGGGGTGTTTTGGTTGAGTTTATAATTTTTTTAAAATAATTTAAATTTTTTGTAAAGTGTAAGGTGAAATAAGATGTTTAACCGTTTATAAGGTCTTAAATTAAGTTTTTTATAATTTAAACTGAAATTTTTTTGAGATATTTTGACTTATTTTTCTCATATCTCTACTCCCATCCACCTGCCTCGTTCCAATCCCTCCCTAACTATTGAAGTAATACACAACAATGAGATCAAATTCATGCACATCATCTCATACATGCAGCTGATACCATTTCACACATCAGCCATCATCATAAAATATGTATATAGCACGAGTTAGTTATTCTGCGAACTCATGCTATATACATATATTATGATGATGGCTAATGTGTGAAACGGTATCAGCTGCATGTATGAGATGATGTGCATGAATTTGATCTGCATGGTTGTGTATTACTTCAATACTAAAACATACCTCAATATAAAAAATAAAAAATATTTATTTCCTATTAATGTTAATTTTAAAAAAATTCCAATAAATTATCAAAGTACTTATAAGATGTACTATTATTAGTCAAATACTTTAACAACTAATTATAAACTACTTAAAAAATAATATTTTATAAGCTTTTAAAATAACTTATAAAATGTTAGAGTTTATAATATGTTTAAAATAAATTTAACCAAATACTATCGAGGTGAAATGGGGTTGGATTATGAACACGTGTTTGCATACATTTAATTTTACTTATTTCTTTTTTCTTTTGCCTTGAAAATCATTGTTGTGTGAGGGTGACCGGATTGCCACTGGATATCGATCAACGATCAATAAGCCCAAGCACATGAATGAGACGATGTTCGACTAGAGTAGCAGCCAGAGCACTCGGGCAAAGTGCAACGACCTAAATACTTGATGCATGATTAGGTCCATGGAGTCCTCACTGGGGGTTGGAGACCAGAGCTCGGCCCACCTATTCTCTTGCAACTGCCTTGTAAAGGTCAAAATTGTATTAGATAATAGAAGTCTATTGCATGGTGTTAAAGATATTAAAGATCAGCCATGCACATAACACATGCATACGTATCTACTGCCACATGCATGTCATCTGCATGCCTTCATATTCAATTATAACAGAATGGAAGTTAGCATACTAGTAAGTTGTTAGTTAGTTAATGATTAGTTAGTTAGCTATGTATCTGGTAGCTAATAGGATACTAGTCATCATCAGATTCTATAATAGTTGTAAACATACTCATTCACATCTATGGGAAAATTACACAATCTTAACATGGTATCGTGAGCTAGCTACTCCTATTCTGTGTATTCCGTGGCTGTTATTTTTTTTTCTAGTTCATCTTCATACGAGTCCTAGTTCATCTTCATCCACATCTCAGTTCATCTTCATCCGACCTCCAGTTCATCTTCATATCTTTATCCAAATTCCAGTTCATCGTCATCCGGCCTCTAGTTCATCTTCATATCTTCTTTCAATATTCAATTTTCCCATCGTATTATTCGATCCTAACTCTTTCCGCTGCAATTGATCATGTCTTTCTCTGTTTTTCCTAGCTTCATCAAGTTACACATTCGCCTTGATCGTCAAAATTACTCGTTTTGGCGTACACAAATCCTTGCCTCCTTTCGTGCTCATGGTTTCGAGGATGTATTGCTGATTTCGAAATTACCTGATGAATCTTCTTCAGACGGATTTGTCGATTGGATCCGACGCGATCAATTTCTCCTCAGCTGGATGCTGAGTTCGATCACTGAATCTATGCTTGGTCACGTAAGCAGGTGTGATCACTCCTATCAGGTTTGGCAAACTCTGGAAAACTTATTTCAATCTCAGTCTATTGCTCGTTCTATGACTTTGCGTCTTCAACTCCAGAAGTTGAAAAAAGGATCATCCTCTATTGATGATTACATACTTCAAATGAGATCGATCTCTTAGTACCAGATGAGGATCTCATTTTATTTGTTCTTGGTGGCTTAGGTCCTGAGTTTGAATCTGTAGTAGTTAATCTCACTACTCATGGCTCCTTGCCTACTCTTATTGAAGTTCAATCTACATTGCAAACACATGAAATGAGGATTCAACAACATCAATCTACTAATTCAGTTGTTCTGCCGGTCAACACTTCTAGTGGTTTTGTTAATTCTCTTACTAATGTTGCATCTGTTAATCCTCTTGCTAATATTACATCTGTCAATCAAAGGCTTAACTCAGGGAAACAGAAAGGAAAGTTCAAATTTCCATACAAGCCTAAGGTTTATTGTCAGCTGTGTCATAAGCCAAATCATATTGCAACCAAGTGTTACAAAAGATTTGATACTTCTTTCCAGGGTGTTGACATGCCTTCTACTGGTTCTGACAATTTCAAGCACATATTGCTCAGACTAGTTCTCATGCTTCTCATCATCATGCTAATACTGATATTAATCATGTTAATGCTTCATTTACACAACCTACAACTTCTGAATGGTACATGGATAGTGGAGCTACTCATCATGTAACATCTTAGTTGGAGAATCTACACATTCAGTCCCCCTACAAAGGTACATCTAGATTGATTGTTGGTAATGGCTCTTCTATGCCTATTAAACACACTGGTTCATTTTCTATACCTACTTTGAGTTCTTCACACGCAGTTCACATGAGTAGAGTTTTGTATGTCCCTGATATTACCAAAAATTTGGTTAGCATATCTCAATTCCTGCAAGATAATGAAGCTGTCATTGAATTTTACTCTACTCATTGTGTTGTAAAGGACCTGAGGACACAAAAGTTACTTCTGAGAGGCACTCTTAATGAAGGGCTATATCAGCTGGATATTGGGCAAATTGTCAAGCCTTCTACTGTATCTTCTCAGTTTCAGTGTAATGTTATTTCACATTCTAGTTTTCTGCAAATAAATGTATGCTTTGTCATAGGAAATTGGGGCACCCCTGTCATTCTACCCTTACTACTGTAATGCACCATCTCAATATTCCTATGTCCAGAGGATATTTTTGTGATCCTTGTATTCTGGGAAAAATGCACCAAAAACATTTTCCTTCTATCAATCATAGTTCAATTGCTCTTTTTGATATTGTTCATACTGACATATGGGGTCCTGCTTCTATTTCTTCAACTGATGGTTTCAAGTATTATCTTCTGATTGTTGATGAGTTCTCAAGGTACTCTTGGATATATCCTATGCAGCTTAAATATGAAGTTAAAACTTTGTTCCCTCGGTTTCTGTCTTTGGTTGAAAGGCAATTTAATTCACATGTTAAGGCAGTTCATTGTGATATGGGCAGTGAATTTATGGCCCTTATTAAGCTGTTCACTGATTAGGGAATCAAAATCAGACATTCTTGTCCCTACACTCATCAACAAAACGGCTTAGTTGAAAGAAAACATCAACATGTTACAGAGCTTGGCTTAGCAATGCTTGCTCAAAGCTGTCTTCCTATGGATTTTTGGTGGTATTCCTTTCACACTGCATTGTTCCTTATCAATTCTCTTCCCACTCCAACTCTTAAACACTCATCTCCTTTTGAAGTTCTTTTCAAGAAAATCCCAGATTATCATTATCTTAGAGTCTTTGGATGTGCATGCTTTCCATTCCTTATACCTTATAATAACTCTAAACTCCAATTCAGATATTCTAAATGCATCTTTCTGGGATATAGCCCAACTCACAAAAGCTATAGATGCCTTCATCCATCCGGCAGAACATACATCCAACACAGTGGAATTCAATGAGTTGGAATTTCCTTTTCCATCTCTTTTTCCATCATCCACTTCATCTACTCATAAAGTCTCCACTACTGCTGTTATTCCTAATTCTTTTATACCTCCTGCTCATTCACATATATCTGACTCCTCTTCTGATCATTTTCCTTCCACTTATTCCCCTCTACATACATCTGACTACTCTACAAATGAACTGATTGCTCTTCACTCACCTTCTTCATCATCTGCCTCAGCTCCACAAACATCTGCCTCAGCTCCACATGCATCTGCCTCAACTTCACCTCTACATAAATCTATCTCAGCTCCACCTCCTCCTACTATTAATTCTCATCCTATGATAACAAGATCCAAAGCAGGTTTGTCCATGCCTAATGCCCTTCTCACCACACTGCCTATCCCTGAACCAGATAATGTGTCACAAACCCTATCACAACCTTAGTGGAAAGAAGCTATGCAGTCAGAATTTGATGCTCTAAGTAGCAATCATACATGGGATCTGGTACCTTTCAGTTTAGATATGAATTTAATCTCTACTAAATGGATCTTCAGGGTAAAGTACACTAAGGATGGTGCTTTTGACAGATATAAAGCCAGACTTGTGGCTATGGGGTTCCAACAAAATGTTGGAGTTGATTTCTTTCATACTTACAGTCCAGTAGTAAAGCCAGTGACTCTACGGATTATGTTCACCCTTGCTGTGTCATTTGGTTGGGATATTCAACAAGTTGATATAAGTAATGCCTTCCTCAATGGCACTCTTCATGAGACAGTATATATCTCACAACCTGAAGGTTTCATTGATGCATCCAAACCTTCTCATGTCTGCAAACTGATCAAGTCTCTTTATGGCCTCAAACAGGCTTTAAAGGCATGTTATGAGACATTGAAACAATTTCTGGTCAGCCTTGGATTTACACACTCATCTACAGATCACTTCTTATTTTACAAGAGAAATCATGGGCAGGTTTTGTTGGTTCTTGTATATGTCGATGATATCCTTATCACTGGCAGTAACTCCTCCTCAATCTCATCCCTTATTGAAACTCTTCACAACAAGTTCTCTCTCAAACACTTGGGCTCTATCAACTATTTTCTGGGAATAGAAGCTCACTTGTCCTCATCATCTCTGACTCTTACTCAATCCAAGTATGCAAAGGACATTCTTGGGAAAGCCAATCTTGCTCTATGCAAACCATGTTCCACACCTCTGTGCCCAAATCTTCATCTTTCCTCACATGACAGTCCTCTCTTTGATCAACCATCTCTTTATAAAAGCATTATTGGTGCTCTCCAATACCTCACCTTAACTCAGCCTGACATCTCCTTTCCAGTTAACAGATTGTCACAATTCCTTCAACATCCTACACAGAATCATTGGAGAGCTTGCAAAAGGGTATTACGTTACATACAAGGAACAATATCTTATGGTTTAACTTTTTCTCCTGTCCCTATTTCTGATTTCAGGTTGTCTTCGTTTGTTGATGCGGATTATGCTTGAAATATTGATGATAGACGTAGTACTTCTGGATATTGCGTTCAACTTGGCTCAAATCTCCTCTCTTGGTGTTCCAAAAAGCAAGGGGTTGTGGCTCAGAGCAGCACTAAGACTGAATACAGGTCATTGGCTTCAGCTTCTACTGATGTTCTTTGGATATCTTCTATTTTTCACGAGCTGGGATTTCCTCTTCATGATCCGGCTCTCTTGTGGTGTGATAACCAAGGTGCTATTACCTTAGCATTTAATCCGGCCTTTCACTCTCGAACCAAACACATCGAAGTCGATGTTCACTTCATTCGGGAAAAGGTTCAAGCTAATCTTTTGGACGTTCGATACATTCCTTCAGAGGAACAACCTGCAGACTTATTCACAAAGCCTCTTACTGCTACAAGGTTTTGTTTTCTTCGCGACAAACTTGGCCTCAGACGGTAAGGGAGTTCATATTCAATAGGAGCATGTTAAAGATATTAAAGATCCGCCATGCACATAACACATGCATACATATCTACTGCCACATGCTTGCCATCTGCATGCCTTCATATTCAGTTATAACAGAATGGAAGTTAGCGTACTAGTAAGTTGTTAGTTAGTTAGCTATGTATCTGTTAGCTAATAGGATACTAGTCATCATCAGATTCTATAAATAGTTGTAAACATACTCATTCACACCTATAGGAAAATTACACAATCTTAACACAGGGATCAGAGATGTCATCAGGTTACAAATGAATGATTAAATTAAAAGAAAGTGTTGGTCCCTTAAAGTGGCCAAGGTCTAGAGGGGGGGGGGGGTGAATAGACCTTGAGTCCAAAATCAGGTTTTTCAAACTTTTCAAAAAGAGTGGATTCTAGAACCTTACTGTAGCTTTTTTGAAGTTTAGAAAACAGTAAGTCTACAAGAGTTTTAAAACAGGACCACAAAGGTTACAGCTGTGGACTTAACAAGTCTGCAGTTGCAAAGTTCAAAAACAACTTGCAAAAAAATAAATCACTTGTAGACAAAATATCAGAGGAGTTCTCATAATTAGAATTGTATTGAGAATACTCTAATGTGCAGTGGAATAAAGTGAGTGTTAATGAAAAACAATATAAACAAACTTAACAGCTGAGTGACTTAGAGAAGTCCAGCTGTAGAGTCAGTTTTTCTCTTGTGATGAACACAAAGTTTTATGCACCAAGATTTCAAAACAATGATGAATATAACAAGGAAATTAAATATGCAGAACAAGAATATAAATAGCAGAAGGTAAATAGATCAGATTTATAGTGGTTCAGTGTCTATAAAAGACAGCCTACATCCACTGTTACACCACTCAGGTGCCAAATTCACTAAGAAGTGATCACTCAGATCAATACAAGTAGTTCCCCCTTAGAACTAGGTTCACTCAGATTCCTATTCTAAAAAGAGATAAACTACCCTATTCACTCAGAAAATAACTCACAAAGAGTTTTTACAAAACCTCACAAAGAGATATCTACACTAAGTAGAAATATAAAGTAGGTGAGGGAACAACAACAAAAGGTGTGACTCTTTCTAAGAAAATCCTAACCAACTATCCTATGAATCACAAAGAATAAAACGAGTAAAGCTCTCTCAGAATATTGCTGGCTGTAGACTTGCTCAGATTGAATGCTTGTATGCTCAGGGTTGTTGTTGTTGAATTCTCTGAGGACTTCTTCTATTTATAGATTGAGTGGTGTGACTTATCCGTTGGGAATTTCAAATTTGAAATTCAGATAAGGCTCCTTTCTCTCTATTGGCATATGTGAGGTGGTCCTCATCCTTCACACAGGATAGTACTGATTGTACTATGTCCTTTCCTTCAGAATTCTGGCCTCCTTGTAACTAATCTTCATTAAGCTCCAGAATTAGAAGAAAACCCTCCACTTTAAGTACAGTTTAGTGAATGCTTGAGAGCTACACTAATAGTGCTTAAAGGGTCTTCATTATCTTCAATTAATCTGACTTGTACCATCTCTTCAAACAGTTCTTTGCAGCTGTAGAGTCTTCAACCTTGCAGCTATAGAGTCCTATCAATGTAAAAAAAAAATTGGCTGTAGAGAAACCTTACAGCTGTAGAGTCATGTCTAAGCTGTAGATTGATCAAATATACAGATGTAGACTTCATTTACAACTATATGTTTCAAACACCAATTTCCTTAGCACAAGTGTTAGTTCAATTTAAACAATTAAACACATTGTTTTGCACACATCAAAATCTAAATCAAGGTACTAACAGAAAGTCAATTTGAAGGACACTTGATAATTGGTGATTGGATCACTCATCTTAACATGGCCGTCATGCACTGAACATTAGGTAAGAGTGGATTGCCCCTACTATAAATAAAACCCAAATTAAGTATTGTAAAGACATGTAATATTTACCAAGAAGAGAAGAAAATAATGATGAATTGAGAGCTTGATTTGATTTCTATGTCTTAAATTCCATTCCTATTTTTATTATTTGATGATTAATTATCCGGCACCACACTTAAATACTCATTCAAAAAATCACCATCAGCAAATGGCGAGAAATTTCATACTTTATTACTTGGTTTGAATTTTTCTTGGTCAACAATGATACCATGATGAAAAATAACTAATAAATAGTAGCAAAATTAGTCATGAGCAAAAAATGCTAGGATTTTAATTGCAATTATGGAGAAAATTGAAAGAAATATATAAAACAAAATAACACAGATTTGTTTACCCAGTTCATCTGTAAAGACTACATATGGGGCAGTACCAAGCCAGGAGATTTGCTAATTTTTTCAGTGGTAGAGTTACAATGAATCGTGTGGGTATTTATAAGAAACCAGTGTCAAAACTCTAAGGCCCATTCAATCAAATTCTGCCTTACAAAAATAGACACATTCAGTTGGATCACCAAGAAGCTAGGACGTAAAGCAGTCGACTAGGCTTCATAGCCCAATAATCTCCCACCTGGAGACTGTTCCAAATGTAACTTGTCTCCTCCATCTTATTGATATCTCTCACTGGTAGTAATGTCAAGACTTCATCACAGTTTCCAAGGCCGTATGAAGTCATGCATAACTTTAACTTCTCTAAGATCACAACCGTAGTCAACATATCAGCAGGATTCTCACTTTCTCGAATCCTCATTAACTACAAGATCTCATTTTTAATGAGATAACAAATATAATGATACCTCAACTCAATATGTTTTGTCCTCGAGTAAAAAGTTGGATTCTTTGTTATAGCACTTTGACTATCACTGTGGAGAATACTATCCTTTTATTCCTTCCTTAATTCAAATAATAGATTTTGCAACCATATCATCTTTTTACTAGTCTCAATAACTGCCACATACTTAGTCTTTGCAGTGGACTGAGCTACAATCTTCTGCAACTTAAAAGCCTAAGAAATTGTTGTACCACAAAAAGTAAACACGTACCAGTTGTACTCCTCCTTTTGTCAAGATCACTAGATGCTAAATCGGTATCAACATTGTCAATGAAATCTCCGCAACAGAAGCATTTATGTGGCTTTTAGGTGCGATTTCACTAACAATTGATCAAGAACAGTTTAATGGAACTGCAAAGTGCTTGATTACGTGAAGATTTTGGCAGAGCTTCGCTGAGGCTAAGAAAACTTGTATTAAAACGTAAATGGAGGTTATAGGTAAATACATAAGTAGGTGGTGGCATACACTTTGCCACGCTTCTTCTGAAGCTTACACGTGTTCCTAACCACTTAAACAAGATAATTACAACGGAAAATAGGGTAAAAATGATGAAAATGGGATCCTGGTGATCTTCTTGAAAATAGGCGAGCAACAGTTCATTCCTGGCGACCAGCTCTTTGGGCGAGTAGGTGAGCTGCTCGCCCATTATGAGAATTACAACACTTGCTCACCTATTATGAGCAAATAGGCGAGCAGGCCAGCTAGGCAGGTGGTTGGGCGAGCAGGTGAGCTGCTGGCCCATTCCTCTTTTGCACTGCTGCTCGGCCATTTCTTGCTTGTTTGACGATTCTTCTTTTCTCGCATTGAACTTCTTTAACTTTGCCCATAATCATCATGTTTGATTAGTTGTTTTGGGACACGTCATCCGATATTCCACTGATTACTTCCTTAATCATCTGGATTAGATTATCACATCAACAATTGCCCCTAGCTTGGTGTTTGTTTGAATCTTCAAGAGAAAAATAATCATCGAGCTATCTGGGTTATCTGTGAAATTTCCTCGTGGTGTGGAAGTAATCGAGGATCCTTTGTAACCTGCAAATATTTGGAGTATGGATATAATGAAAGACCCCCGTGGCCTCATTAAAAACCTAGCCGTAAACCACCCTTGTGGATAAACCGGTAGTAGGAAAAAAGAGATACCAGGGTGTACTCTTACATATCCATGCCCAAATGATGTAAAACACTAAAAATTTGGTTAGTGTATCCTCGGATTGTTAAGATTGGCGATCAACAGCCTGAATCAATGTAGGCGAGCATGGGCGAGCAGCTCACTAGGCGAGCAGGTGAGCTGCTCGTCTGAAGGAGGCGATCAGCACGTACGGCGAGCAGGTGAGCTGCTCGCCTGTTTTGGCGATTTCTCGGGTGTGGAATACGAAAAGTCTCCCTTTAAATCGCGTGCCTCTTTTCGGATTTTTAAATAATTGCGATTTGGTCCCTGAGTAATTGCAAATAAGGGCTTGCCCTCTTTTTATAAATACCCAACACTGAATCCCCTTCAACTCTTTCGTCTTCTTCACTTCTTGAGCGGATTCTGGCCACCTTCGTCTTGAATATTTTTGTTCGTGTTCGTCATCTCCAGTTTCTGGTAAAAAGGTAATATATCTATGTGCGTCTTCTTGCTCTTTTTCTTGTTCTTTAGTCAGATTGAAGATTAACTTCGCGAATTCTTATTGGCCTCGTTGGAAACCGTCGACTATGGGATTGTTCTTCACTGGAAACTGAGATTTTGGGTTTAATTTATTAGAATTTGATATCATTTCTGGTTTTTGATCGGTGGGGTGTTGGATTTCTGATTTTGGGAGCTCTTCTCGCCGGAAAAAAATGGTGTCGCCGCCTTCACCCGGTGGTTCGCCGCCGCGTAATCCGGAAAAAAGGCCCATGGTTGAATCCCCAATACAGGACTTGTGGGATTACTCAAACTTGGTACGAAATAGGGGCACGAGGAGCTTGGTGATCGGGACAGAGTCCTGGGAACATGATCGGGCGGTGCAAGAAAGAAGGCGAGTAGCTGCGCACGAAGCTGAACGAGCTGCTCGCCCAGAATTGGGAGCTCAAGGAGCTGCTCGCCAATCTAGGCGAGCAGGTGAAGCTACTCGCCAGGAGACTTCAACTGCTGCTCGCCGGGATGCCTCTACTGATGCTCGCCTGGATGCACAAGAAGCTGCTCGCCTGGACAGGCGAGCAGGTGCAGCTGCTCGCCAGGATCCTCCAAGTGCTGCTCGCCTGGTGTCTGAAGATGCTGCTCGCCTAACTAGGCGATCAGGTGGAGCTGTTCACCGGGTCAAACAAAAAGCTGCTTGCCCCAGGCGAGCAGGTGGAGCTGGTCACTCCCAACCCTCGGATAAGGATTTGAGAGTGGCTCGTCGCGCACAGGCTGCGCAACGTAAACAATCAGCTTCCCCTCCGCCTTCTAGAAGAAGAGTGCTATTAGCAGACGAAGATACTGAGTATGAAACTGATCCAGACATTCATTCGGCTATGCATGATGCCTTCGGGACCAGTACTGAGTCTCCTGATACTGAAGTCGTTCGTGAGACTCCCGAGGCTCGGGATCAGTCTGGCGAGGTTCCAAACGAGATTAACCCCGGTGAGGACGATGCAGGCTCTGATCTTGGAGAAGATTTTGAACGTGATCCCGGGCCGAGCCAACAAGAAATATGGGATGACCTGGCCAGAATCTATCAACCTCCTGAGCAATTTCTTGAACAGACGATTCCAAAGGGGATTGCACAGGAGATGAGCTGGGTGGTATATCTGGATCGGTATCGCGATCAGTTCATTCGACCTCAAATTCCTCCTGTTCCGTATGAGAAAACGGTATACACTGCCACCACGCATCGAAGTCTGTTGACAGAGGACGATTTGACTGCTCTCTGGGATGAGAACAAGATCCCGCTTGATATTCACATGTACGTTCCTCGTGACTGCGAACGTGCTGATCGGCCACTACCGGGGTATACCCCATTAAATATCGATATTCTCGAAGCCAGACTCCCACTTCCGCTGCATCCGGTGATCGGCCAATTTCTGATGGACATTAACCTAGCGATCACTCAGATTATGCCAAATGGATGGAATAATCTGCTAGGTTTCTTGACGGTGATGGGATTGGAGGGTTATCCCAATCGATTGACGGCTCCCGAGATTCATTACGCTATGATGATCTCGGTATGCAGCGAAGAAGGGTATGGATATTACTATCTGAAAGCCCGAGCAGGGATGAAAGTCGTGGAGTTACTTCCGAACAAAGTGAAACGGTGGAAAGATCAGTTCTTTTTCGTCGGAGGGGATTGGCGCACCTCCACGTATTACACCGGCACTTGTGAAAGGATTAGGACCCCGGAAGAATATGGGGAATTGAGACGTAAGTATCATTCTCCATGTGTTTTTCGTTCCGGAATTCACTAATGTAAACCTTGTTTCTTTGCGGGTCTGAGGCTTCCAAGGTGGGGACCGAAAGGAGTTCCTAATTTGTTTCTCTATGCACTTTCCAACGCTTCTTACAGCCGTGAGCCATTTCGGACAGTGAAGCACTTGTTGAGCGACCACTGTAGACGAGTAGCCGGCTTGATCACCAGTCCGCATCATCTCGCAGCCCAAGCTTCACTTCTAGCAGGTTGATACTGTCCACTTGCTAGTACTTCTCTAACTCGTTCATTTCTTTTTAATGAAAAGTTTTTGTGACAGATCAAGGAGTTACGGTCGTGATTCCTCCAGAGTTCCACGCCTTCTGCCGCCGAGTTCGAGATCTTGACTCTGGATTGAATAGGCGCACGATGGATCCTCCAGCAGCATTGCTTCAGTTGCGGAAGAGGAGAGGGATCAAGCCTCCGATTCAACGGGCAGCTCTGCCACCTCCTGTTGCTCCTGTCGCCGATCCGCTGGCTCGGAAGAGCCCACCTAAGAAGTCTTCCAAACAGTCAAGAAAAGGTGGCAGTTCTTCTGTATGTGATTAAGGGAATGCCGATCAACAGAAGAAGAAAAGTAAGACTACCGCAACCACCGGATTCGGCCGTCCACCTGCTGATCACCAATCAGGGGATCGTCGCGACCCATCTTCGCCTCCTTCTCGCGAACCAGGCTTTCGCCGAGATGACTCCTACCTTGGATGGGAATGGGAGATTCGGGAGTCGTAAGTTCCTATTCTCTCCCACCATTTTGCATTTGAATCATCAATTTGCTCATGCAATCGTTATTCTTTTTCAGTTATCATCCAAGCGATCATCATTTTTGTTGTGATGCACTTCATCAGGCTGCCTGTTTGAGGGTGCCGAGGTATATGTGTGATATTCCTGATTAGGACGTTCAAAGGGCCACTGAGTTCATTGCTCAGTCTTGGAGCAGAACAACCGACCGCACGATCCGTCAACAAGACGTGAGTGATAACTTGCTTATGGGCGGGATGTTTGCCAGCTTTGTTGCCATCACAATCCAGTGGGCCCTGGATCAGGTACTTGACCTCAAAAGAGTGAATCGCAAAGCTAAGGATGCGTGTGAAGAGAATAAAAAGGCTCTGAAGGCAAAAGATGATGAGTTGGCCCGAGCAACTCTTAAGATCAAGAGTACTCTGGAGTCTGAGAATAACGCTCTTGCCTCAGTCAAGAAACTTCAGTACAGCAATCGGAATCTCAATGAACAATTAACTGCGGCTACTGAAGGCATTGCCCGTCTTAAGGCAGAGAATGCTGATGAGCATCAGAAGTATGGTAATTTCCTGGATCAGATCCTAGAGTTGGAGAAGGAGAAAGCTGCACTTCAGAACACGGTGGAGTGCATGTATCCGGAAGAGGAATTTGTGGAGCAGATGGGTGAATCAGCTAACTTCGGATATGTTTGTGCATACTCCTAAAGTATTCGAGCGATCCGTGTTGTTGAGAAAGAGGGGTCGGAGATGTCTGAGATGATGATGAGGAAATTATCAGACTTCCTTCGTGCCAATTCACCGGCCAAGTCGCAGCCTCTTTCCCTGGCTGATCTAGTGGAGTCGGGACTTGACTTGGGATTTCTGGGAGAAGGATATACTATCATCCGACCTCAATTGTGATCACAATCAGCTCCTGACGCTCCCTCAACTGCTGTAGTCGCCGAGACTTCTTCCACCGCCCAAGAGACTGCTGATGTTGCTGAAGCTTCTCCTGAAGAAGGCCGTCAGGAGAGAGAGAACGAGATCGCCATGTCTTACATCCAGACTCCTCCTGGAGACGATATAACGGCTCCCGGGGTCCCACTGTCTGATGCTGCTCACACCACTGATTAGGATTTTTGTTATATTTGCCTGATGTCTTATCTGTTTTAGACATCAGTTTTGCCTTTTGCTTTACTGCTTTGAGTTGAACTTTCATCTTCAGTCTTTTCAATTCCGAACGTTGCTTGAATCTTTTGTTTTCTACTGTACTTCTTTTTCTTCAATGAAGGATGTTTTTCCAATGCACTTGTTTTGTTTTTAATGAACTCTAATGAAATGCTATTTCTGTCTAACTGTTATATATCGCATTTCGAGTCTGTTGGGTCTTTAATTCGTTTTGCTTCGTCTCTTCCTGGGCACGGGACGAATAAGACACTCGCACGGAAATGGGCCATTAGGAAGCGTTCACTTCGTCCTGGGGAGCGTATTTGCATCCCTTTGGTGGACATGAAGCGTTGTCCCGGTATTACCGGGTACATCCACTCTGCTATCCTTCGGATCGTACGTGACGTCCTTTGGAGGGGCCTCGGATGCACACTCAAGTCCCTCTGTGTGTGGTCTTTCGGGGCTTCACGCTCGGTTCTTATTCGGGAGTAATTAGGCGTTTTAACGCCGTAACCTTTCAACCAAAGAAGAGCGTTGGCATGCTTGTGCTCTTTCTGGTGCTGGACGTACAGGCATCGTACAATGCCATTTTGTCTCTGCACAAAGAGCATGCTCGACCAGCAGAGCTGGATCTCTAACTGGAGCGCATTTCGGCCCTCTGTAGCCACTTGTTAGTTAGGCAATTTCAGTTAGACTGCGACCTTCTCAACAAAAGACCGTCTATAGCATTCATAATATGTTCTTAGCAAAATGTACATTTACATCCTCTATTGGTAAAATTTCTTCAAGTGAGCAGCATTCCACGTGTATGAAGATGGTACCCCGTCCAGGTCTTCCAACTCGCAAGTCCCATTTGACCAACTTCCCGAAACACGAAATGGTCCCTCCCAGCCTGGTCCAAAAGTTTCGGATGGAGTGGATAGAATTTTCCGCAAGACTAGATCTCCTTCTTGGAAACTCCTGGCCTTGACTTGCGAATTGTAATACCGGGTAGCATATTGTTTGTATGCAGTGTTACGTACTTCTGCCATCGTCCGTTTTTCTTCGAGGAAATCTTTTTCGATCACAACGGCTTCGTCATTTTCCTTCTCATCGTCATACAAACTCGCCATGTTGGATTCTGTAACTCCACTGGTACCATTGCTTCGACATCGTACGCCATTGCGAATGGAGTCTCGCCCGTGCTTGTTCTGAATAACGTGCGGTATGACCACAACACTTCCGGGAGTTATTCCGACCAGCTTCCTTTTTTCTCTGTCAGGCAAAGTTTCAACATCCGCTTAATAATTTTGTTGATAGCTTCGACCTGGCCGTTGGACTGTGGGTGATACGGGATCGAGTAATACTTCTTGATTCCCCAAGTATTACAGAACTCTCGAACTTTCTTTCCGTCGAATTGTGGCCCATTATCGGTTACGATTGATCTAGGTAAACCGAATCTGCAGATCAAATTTTTCCAGATAAAATTGATCATCTTCTCCTGAGTGACTGTCACCAGCGATTCGGCTTCGGCTCATTTGGTGAAGTAATCCACGGCAACCACGACAAACCTCACACTTCCTTTCCCAGGTGGGAATGGTCCGATGATGTTGATACCCTACTTGGCAAACGGCCAAGGACCGTAGACTGCTTTCATCTCTTGTGGAGGAACATGAATGTTGGGGGCGAACACTTGGCATTTGCGGCACATTTTTGCAAATGAAATAGCGTCTTCTTTCAGGGTAGACCAGTAATACCCTTGCCTCATGGTTTTGTGTGCCAATGCTCGTCCTGCAACATGGCTTCCGCATATTCCCTCGTAGATTTCTTCTAGAATTTCTAATCCTTGCTTTCTTGAGACGCATTTGAGTAGGGGTGATGAAAATCCTCTCTTGTACAAATGACCATCGATCATCACGTAACATGCTGCTTGCTTGACTAACCGAACTGCTGCCCAAGGATCTTTGGGCCGTTCTCCCGAGGTCAGATACTTTCTCAGATATTTTCTCCAGTCATCATCTTCTTCGTCCATCTCCTGCCCCCCATTCAACGTTTGATTTATCTGGTAATCAAAGGTTGAAGGATTATCAAGCCGGGTGATGACGACTTTCGCTATCTCCATTGCCCCTGGCTGGATGCTAATCGGGCTAAGGCGTCTGCTTGAGTGTTCTCGAGTCGAGGTATCTGTTCATTGTATGCTTGCTGAAACATTGATATCAGATGAGCCACTATCTACTGGTATATGATCATGTGATCGTCTTTGACTTCGAATTATCCTCGGACTTGAGAACCTATGAGTTGTGAATCGCCGAAAATCTGTACTCTCTTAACCCCGATTGCCAATGCAAGTCTGAGTCCGACAATCAGCGCCTCGCACTCAGCTTCATTGTTGGTTGCCAGGAAAGCAAATCTTATTGCCGACGTGAACACTTGTCGGTCAGGGCTTATTAAAACCACTCCTGCCCCCGATGCCAAGTTGGTAGACGAACCATCTACATACAGGTGCCACGGATGTTTGAGATCCCTTGTCAGTTCAGATGGATAAGTCAGCTCTACAATGAAGTCGGCCAGAGCTTGTCCCTTGATCGCCATTCTCGTTGCGTACGTAATACTAAATTGGTTGATTTCCAGTGACCATTTTAGCAATCTTCCCGCGGTATCAGGGCGATGCAGAATCTGTCGTAGTGGGAACGTCGTAAGTACCTCTACCTGATGATCGTAGAAGTACGGCCACAATTTGTGTGTGCTCATGACCAATGCATATGCCAGTTTCTCCGTTGGAGAATACCGAACTTTGACTTCGTGTAGAGCCTGACTGACATAGTAAATCGTGGAATGAAACTTACCTTCGGTGCGTACCAACACCGAACTTATTGCTACCTCTGACGCAGCGAGGTAGAGGTAGAGCTTTTCACCTGGGATTGGTTTGGATAAAATTTGTGTATTGCCCAGATATTCCTTGATTTCTTCAAACGCTCGTTGGCAATCTTTCATCCATACGAAATTATCCTTCTTCTTCTTCATGGCTTCAAAGAATGGTCGACATTTATCTTCAGAACGCGAGATAAAACGATTCAATGCAACTAAACACCCTGTAAGACGTTGAACTTTTCGAACTGAATCAGGAGGCTGCATATCGATTATGGCTTTGACCTTGGTTGGATTCACCTCTATCTCGCGCTGACTGACCAGATGCCCCATAAACTTTTCCGAATGAATACCGAAACTGCTTTTCTTCGGGTTAAGCTTCATGTTGTAGGCGCGGAGTATTTGGAATGTTTGAGAGAGATGTTCAAGATGGTCTTCCTTGTGCAAGCTTTTTACGACTATATCGTCCACGTAGACTTCAATTGAGCGGCCGATATGATCGTCAAACATCTTATTCACCAATCTCTGATAGGTGGCTCCAGCGTTGATCAAGCCAAATGGCATCCTATCCCAACAGTAAAGATTATTGTTGGTGTAGAACGCGGTATGCTCCTGATCGTCAAGACATAGTGCAATCTGATGATACCCTGCAAAGGCATCCATGAAGATCATGAGCTCGTGCCCTGCAGTGTTATCGACCAGATGATCAATGTGGGGAAGTGGAAAGTTGTCCTTCGGGCAGGCGTCATTCAGATCAGTGAAGTCAATACAGAGTCTCCATGTGCCATTGGGTTTACGAACAAGGACAGGGTTCGCGACCCATTGTCGGCACAAGGCTTCATGTATCAACTTGTTGTCCAGCAACTTCTTGACCTCTGTTGTCAATGCTTCATACTTATTAGGTCCAAACTTCCATCTTTTTTGGTGAATTGGTCTGCGTGCTGGATCAATATTGAGTCGATGACAGGCATGTTCGGTCGGGATACCTGTCATGTCTGAATGGGACCATGTGAAAACGTCCAGGTTGTTCCTTAAGAAAGTGATCATTCTTGTTCTGAACGGCTCCGGCAGTTCAGATCCGATGAAGAGTTCTAAATCTTCTTTATCTGGATAAGCCTGGATAGATGTTAATTCTTCCATCGGTGTGGCACGTTTTCGCTTTTCTTTCCACCTCAGATCCAGAATAGGTCCGTCCAAGTTTAGTTCATCTTCAATCTCCATCGGTTCACTTTCGAGCCTAGGTTCGAAATCTTGGCTGAGTAGGCATTCATCTGGGTGTACGCCCTCGAGATGCCTATCAGGCTCTGATTCCCCTAAGACTTGTACAATTGGACCAGGTACACTCTCTGGTACGTGAACTAGGTCATCAACCTCCATTAGTTCCGCTTCCGCTTGGATAGCACTCAATGTCTCAGGTTCCAGTTCAGCGTCTGGGGGAGGACTTTCGATCATGTGTATGTAAGTGACCGATGGCGCGTTCTGAAGTAAACATTCTCGGGCTTTCTTCTGATCGCCCTTTATTGTGCCGGCTCCGTTTGGTGTCAGGAATTTTATACAGTAGTAGTAAGTCGAACAGGTAGCTTTAAATTCATGTGAAAAAGGTCGACCGAGGAACCCATTATAGGAGGATGACTGGTCTACAACGAGAAAATCTACTTGCCTCGTCATCCTCCTATCGGGATCGTCGACCGATACAAGTTCAACAGATAGACGTATTGTTCTTAGTGGAATAGTGACAGCCTCTCCTAATCCTATAATCCTGTGATTACAAGTCTCAATATAGGATTCATAGTCCCCTATCTGGTCTAGAGTACTCTTGAACAAAATGTTCGTATATGCTCCAGTGTCGACCAGCAATCTGTGAACTCGTGCATTCATGATGTTCGTGCTAATGACCAAGGAATCATTGTGTGGGGTCATGATCCCTTCCAAGTCTTTCTGTGAAAAAGTCAGCTCTGCAGTGGGCTTGGTAGAGGGTCCTGCCTCGGTTTCCTTGATCTGGTCAATAGCGCCCAATTCTGCTTTCTTCTGCCTCTTCGACGGAGGTGGCCTTCCATCTGTACAGCCTCCGGCTCGGCCAACCTCAGGTTCTAAAATATAAACATTCCGCACTGGGCCTGGCGGGGGAAGTAGGGCTTGCTATTCCTGCCGGCGTCTCGGTCTGGCTCCTTCTTCGTTCTCGTTGTCTTCTCCATTCGCCCTTCGATCGGGCACACGCGGTCTTTTTCCAGGGGCTCGCTTTACAAACTCTGCCAACTTACCATCCTCGTAAAACCTCCACAACTGTCTCAAGAGATCCTGACATTCGCTTGTGAAATGTCCCGTTGCTTGATGATAGGCACAATATTTGTTCCTGTTTGTTCTCCACGGATCCACCTTGAGCTTTCTTACCGGTGGTAATTCTCCAGTTCTCTTGACCGCGTTGAAAAGCTGGTCAATGGACACGGTCATCACTTGATTGAGTCTCTCCGCCAACTCGGTTCCCTCGAATGATTTCAAGTTCTTGGGGGTTCGGTATCTTCCCCCACTCCCTTTGACTGGGGTTGTCGCTTTTGGTGCTTCCTTAACTTCTCCCATGGATTTCTTCAGTGCCTCTTGCATGGCCACATATATCCCGGCCTTATTCTAAAACTCCACATAAGTTATCGGACACGCAAGTTGCATTTCTTTCCACAAATCTGATCCTTTCTTCAAACCCGTCATTGCGGTGATCACCTTGGTATCTTCGCTAACTGGCTCTCCCTCTAACAAAATCTTATCGAACCGTTAGAGGAATTGCTGATCGGATTCCTCTGGTTCCTGGGCAAGATTTGCCAGTCGATGCTTCTGGGTGAAACAGGACGCTGCTCCAGAAAAATGTAACAAAAACTCTCGGCTCAATTGCATGAAAAATGTAATCGATGCAGGAGGCATCGCGGTGAACCATCGGTGTGCATGATCTCCAAGTGTAAGAGGAAAGTTCCTACACTGGGTCGCATCAGACGCTCCCATAGAAATCATGTAATCTGTAAACTTAGACACGTGCACCTTCGGGTCTGACGTTCCTTCATACAGATTAGAGGTCGGGAATTGGATCTTCGGCTGAACATGTACCGAAAGTATTGCTGCTGATAGGGGTGAAACTGGGATTTATATTACCGGGCGGCTTTCTGTGCGTAACGAGACTTTGACCTGAAGGTCTTCGATGGCCTTTTTCATTGATCTTAAGATTTCATCCGAAGCCTCTGCACCTCGACGGGGTGGCCGTTCCTCTCGCTCTAGGCGAGAGGAGCCGGACACTCGGTCACTCGGCTGCGACCTCGTTGGAATCATACTTGCCTTGTGTATGCCTTCAGGACCGAGCCTCTCTGCTACCGGCCAACGTAATCTTTCACGGACTGTGTGTTGCCTCCCTTGATCTACCTCTGGTACTCGGCTGGGTCTCCCTTGGTCTACCTCTAGTACCCTGTTAGGTCTCCTTTGGTCCGCTTCTGGAGCTCTACTGGGGGGTCGATAAGCCGTCACGGGCTGGCCCTGCGACCTGTACTCCCGTGGTTAATGTAATCTGCTCTGTAGAGTTCCGTGACTTGATTCATCCATCACGCTCCGCGCTCTTCCTCTTTGTGGGCCCAGTCGGTCTGCCATTTTTTGCCCCAACCGGTCCGTCACCTTCTGCTTCCCGTGTTCTTCGCGCCTCTGTCTCTGTTCACTATCAGCCTCGATCTCTGGTGGACCCTGATCGACTCGTTGAAGAATGGGCCTCTGATCAGGTTGAGTGCCAGAAGGACCAGCTATACTCTGTTGTTGCTCTTTCAGCACTCTACAGAGTGCTGTTATGCGGGAGATATTCTCAGGGTTCTGCAGGAATGGGAGCAGTTCAGATAATCCCTACATATAATTCAGTCCCACTTGAGCTGCTGGGACTCCGGTTGGTTCGGCTTGTTGTCGACTTCCGGTAGCACCCTGGATTATCGTTGATTGTTCGGGTGCTGGGGCTCTTTGATTCGGCTGGTCGTTATTTCTCCCGCGAGATGTCATCCTTGGTTGAGAAACTTCCCTTGACATTTTACGTAATGTCAGCTCCTTTCCACAAAACAGGTTAAACTGTTATGCTATTAAACAAGCAAACGGGCGAACAGGTGAAAATAGGCGACCAGCAGTTCTAGCGAACAGCTGAGTTGAGTAGCTGAGCTGAGTAGGTGGAAAACAGGCGACCAGGTGAGCTGGTGGTCCAACAGGCGACCAGGTGTATAAACAGGCGACCAGGTGTGCAAGTAGGGGACCAGGTGTGCAAACAGGCGACCAGGTGTGCAAACAGGCGACCAGGTGTGCAAACAAGCGACCAAGTGTGTTTTCTTCAAGCCTTCAAGTGAACATCTTGTGCTCCTTCAAACCTTCAAGCGAGCAGGTTGTGTTCCTTCAACTATTCAAGCGAGCAGCTTGTGTTTCTTCAAGTATTCAAGCGAGCAGCTTATGTTTCTTCAGGCAAGCAGGTGGTTGATCTTCATCCAAAATCCAAATTTTGCAGTTTCCACTCTAGAATCCCACAAATTCCAGCACCCGGAGGTTCGAGCCCTCCTTCTAGCGCCAAATTGTTAATGAAATCTCAGCAACGGAAGCATTTATGTGGCTTTTAGGTGCGATTTCACTAACAATCGATCAAGAACAGTTTAATGGAACTGCAAAGTGCTTGATTACGTGAAAATTTCGGCAGAGCTTCGCTGAGGCTAAGAAAACTTGTATTCAAACGTAAATGGAGGCCTATTTATAGGCAAATACATAAGCAGGTGGTGGCATACACTTTTCCACGCTTCTTCTGAAGCTTACACGTGTTCCTAACCGCTTAAACAAGATAATTACAACGGAAAATAGGGTAAAAATGATGAAAATGGGATCCTGGTGATCTTCTTGACAACAGGCGAGCAACAGTTCATTCCTGGCGACCAGCTCTTTGGGCGAGCAGGTGAGCTGCTCGCCCATTATGAGAATTACAACACCTGCTCGCCTATTATGAGCAAATAGGCGAGCAGGTCAGCTAGGCAGGTGGTTGGACGAGCAGGTGAGCTGCTCGCCCATTCCTCTTTTGCACTGCTGCTCGGTCATTTCTCGCTTGTTTGACGATTCTTCTTTTCTCGCATTGAACTTCTTTAACTTTGCCCATAATCATCATGTTTGATTAGTTATTTTGGGACACGTCATCCGGTATTCCACTGATTACTTCCTTAATCACCTGGATAAGATTATCACATCAACAAACATACTCTGTCAATTCAACACTTTTACCTTAAAAAATCAATGTTTTCTCTGTGGTACCTCTTAAGTACTTGAGAATCCATTTTACTGCCTCCCAATGCTGCTTACCCGGATTACCCATAAACCGGCTAACTGCTCCCACCACATGTGCAATATTTGGACTCGTACACACCATAACATAACATAACATAACATACTTGATGATGTTCGACTAGAGTAGCGACCAGAGAGCACTAACAGCCCATGCGGGCAGAGCACTCGTGCAAATTGCAACACCCTAAATACTTGATGTAGGATCAGGTCCAGTGAGTCCCCACTAGGGCTTGGAGACTTGAGCTCTGCCCACCTGTTTTGCCTGTAACTGCCTTGTTAAGGTCAAAATTGTATTAGAAGATAAAAGTCTATTGCAAATGATTAAAGATGTGATCAAATTACAAAATGAATTGTTAAAAAAAAATCCATTCGAGGGACACTTGATAATTGGTGATTGGATCACTCACCCTGACATGGCCGTCCATAAACTGAACATTAGGTAAGAGTGGGCCACCCCTATGTATTTTGTTACTACAAATACAGCCCAAATTAGACATTGTAAAGATATGTATTCTTTACCAAAAAGAAGGGAAAATAACAATGAATTGAGAGCTTGATTCAATTTATGTCTTTTAATTTCATTACTATTTTGATCATTTGATAATTAATTATCCAGCGCTCCACTTAAATACTAATTCCGAAAATCACCATCAGCAATCGTAATGGCGTGAAATTTCATACTTTATTTCTTGGTCAACAATGGTAGCATGAACAAAAAAAAGAGTAAATAGTAGCAAAATTAGTCATGGGCCAAAAGAAATGTACTAATGGACCAACTTAATTGCTCACTCTTGGGCTTCAATTTTGTTAAAATTCTTTTTATTCTTTTTTTAAAAATTAATCAGCCCACGTTATTTTTCTTCTTGATCATGATTTGTTTTACACCCGATTTAATCTCCTTTTAAATAGTGTGTAAAATTTTATCACATTAAGTAAATTAAATACATAAATTTTAAGTACTTATTACAATAAGTTATTTTGGTTTGCTTTAATTTTCTTTTTTGTGCACTTTACCCTTTTACATTTTTTACGCTTGTCTTTTTCTTTTTTAATATATACTAGTCGGCTTGCACGTGCTACACACGTTGTTCGTAATTGCTTGCTATAATTGTTGTGAATATGCATTTTTTTTCATATTTTATTTTGGTTCATACATCTATCATTAAAAATACAATTGTCCGTGTGAGAAGAAATGCTCAGGTAGGTACACCCTAACCGAATTGCAGTGTTTATCATGAGCTTTATTTATTGATATCACAACACAAATTCAGAGAGGAAACTATTTTCGAATGAACTTAAAAGTACATCCCTCGTCATTTGTTGGGTTTAAATGGATAAGTGGGATGAATACTTGAGTTCCTATTAATTGACCAGTTGCAATTTGGCATGGATCAAAATCTATCTACCAACTGTTCTTTTAGTTGACTAAAACCTTCATCAAGAAACCTTAAATCAGCATCTCTAATCTACATGCAATGAGGGATAAATTCTCTCTTTAATAGATTGTTTATTACATGCCCATTAAATTAAGACTTTGATAGCAAAGGTCTTAAAAGGAACTTAACCACAAAGGTCTTAAAAGGAACTTAACCAATAAAAGGGTAATATGTCACTTTGTGCTGCTACTAATTTTACATGACAGTTATTAGACAACTTAAAGCAAAGTTAAACTGAGAACATCACTGATCAATCCATTCAAATGAGAAGATTCTTTAACTTTATGATTATTTTGACTACATTAAGAGTCGGATTCAATCAACCATTTAAAATAAGATACAGATCAACATTTCCAAATAAACCGGATTCAGCAATCAATAATCAAATCAATGAACTCTTCAGGAACGAAATTCAACATTTGTTTCGAACACAAATAATATTGCAAAATAATAAACAAATCTATATAAGTGCTACGTATAAACTAATAAAATTATGATATACAGTTATCAAAAGTTAATATGATACCTCACTCATAGTTGCCGCAAATTACCTAAACTCATATTTCAGCAAAACGTCACACTAATAGTTGAATAGCTATCTAATCAAACTCATAGTTGCCGCCAATTACCTAAACTCATATTTCAGCAAAATGTCACACTAACATCAGAATAGCTATCTAATCAAATGATATAACTTGAACATTCAAAACATGTAAAAATAATAATATCAAAGTTACAAGGGTGTTGGATGCACCTTGTTGTTTGTTCCTTTGTTGGGGCAATGAAGTGAAAAATATAGCGCAACCACAATGGCTAAAGTAATTCTGAATTGATTAAAACATTAGAATGTGTAGCTTACATAATTAAAGTCTTAAAATTTAGAAGGCTATGAGATTGGTAGGCTAATAACTTATCCCATTATGATGGGCATTATAAAAAACAAACAGTAACTGAGGGTGTCTTTTTAATATTAATTAGCGCAGAAATATTTATCTTCAATTATACATTTATAATATTTTAAAAGGTACAAAATATACATAAAGTAAATTTTATTTCTGTACTTTCAACTTGTCTGGATCTTATGATATATTGAAAAATAATAATTCAGATACTATTCTCTTTCACATGTTAAGAACTACTGCTAAAGCAACTCCAAGCTCATGATGCAAGACATATTAAAAGTCCTCATGCAATAAGCAGTAACTTAATTTTTAAAAAAATATAACCATCCTCATCACCATCTCTGATACCGATCATGCTAATATAATCACTGCCTACCAGTAACTTCAGGCCTTTATGACAAAGGCAAAACTGTCCCCACACAAGTTCCCTGCATTAATGTATTCAAATTATTTGGTTTAAGAAAGATATACACAATATAAGATTATTAGAAACTAATCAAAGTTAAAGAATATCTACTCAGAGAAGTTTCTCCAGATGCTTAAAACATACAATCTACTCCCTTTAGAAGTGGTGTTGAATTTGAGAATATAACCACCATGATATATGAATCACACATTAATATTCCAAAACATAACTTAACTTCAAACTCTTGTACAAGAATCTTCCAAAACATAACTTAGCAAACTGAAATTAAATCCTAGCATTTCAGGACTGCAGTTCTGCAGCGAATTTGTTTCCAAGAAACTACTATTTTGAAGATTAGTTTAGACTTTAGAGTAAATAAAATTGCCATCATCATCAATGTTTTGAAAGTAGACATAATGCCATAACAGAAAAATCCTACAATACCACGAAAATTATAATTCATTATAACATATATAAGTCACTGCATAACTAATTAATCACTAAATCTTTTTTTGATTCAATTTTATGAGCTAAATACTCTTTCTGTCCTAATTCTGGAAATTTTATACTACCTCCGTCCCCCAAAAGTTTGCGGTACTTTTGGGGGCACGACTTTTAAGAAAAAGTGTAATGAGTGGAATGTGTATGGTGAAGATTGTGAGGTAAAAATTTTAAAGGTGAAGATTTAAAAGAATATTTCTATTTTGGGAGTATGAAAATTTTTGTGGGACAAACTAAAAAGGAAAGTATGCAAACTTTTGTGGGATGGAGGTAGTACATATTTTCAAGTACAAAGCACATTATCAAAAACTCTTTCCACTGCTCGATTAAGCTCTGCAACTATCTCAATCTTACAATTCCTTTAAGTACAACACCAGAAAATCCATCACATCAAATTAACCATTGCACAAACTCAAGTACATAATGTGCATTCTAATGTAAATAGATACATTCCTCATACGCACATATTCCATTTATTGCATCTCAAAGTTATGCAAGTGAAATTTCTTTAAGTCTAGGCACTTGATCTTGTTCCATCTAGTCCCCATTTGTTGCATAAACAATCAATCATTGAGGTATAAGAGATAGTAAACACTCAGGTGTTACAATTGGGGTAAAAACAATGCACTGAACAATAAATATGTAAGTGTATACTTAGTAGTAAGATCCCATTTGACGCTATTATCTACCATGAAAGGTCTTTTTCTGCTCAATCAGAGCAGTAATGTTCACCTAAATAGGAAACCCAAAATCAAAAGCAATATCACTTGCGGGGTTAAGAAAGAAACAACAAACTTGGAATCAAACTTTAGAGCATAATCATACAAGGTACCAGAAGAAAAAGAATTCAAGGGTAAGGAGAAGTTGCCTGTGATGATGACATGAGAGGCGCAAACTTGCAGTAGTAGACAAAAAGGCCGGAGACAGAGCCTTCCGGAAAAGTGTCCTCGCTCGAATGTGTTGCTTGGAACTTTCAATAAGCATGTAGTAGTTACATTAAACATACTTTGGGCTCAAGTAATTGACAATTACCTATAATGCAGTTCTTTTGTAAAGACCAGCTCCTGCCTAAAATCTAAATCACTTAAGCTTAAAACTGCTACATAATCAAGAATAACCAATTAAATTGATTTTGAGTGATTACATACGCAGAGGAGATTATTGACAGTTTTCCCCATTGAAGAGAAAATAATAATCAGGTTCTCCTCGGAAAAATTTAGCACGAGATGAGCTACCTCTATCATCCTTTCAGTCGATGCCCACCGAGGAGCTAAATTGCGAAAGGGGAAAAAGAGAAATAGCAAGTTTTCTACATCTAACTAATACTTTTGTGTAAAATCATATCTCATATAAATCCTCCAAACATTCCAATGATACAATCGTAAGGCATTAGGCATACAGTTTCACCTAAACTCGATTGTCACAAATTTGAATCCAACCAATTTTCACAGACACACATCTAACTACTGATATACAAATACAATGAAAGAATTAACAATATATTTTCAAGAATAGTCACTGAACATGAGTTCTCTTTTACTAAACCAAACATGCATGCATCAAAATCATCGTGTACCAACAAAAAGCAAGCGCTATTGAACATATTTATTCAGATTCCACAGAACACATCCCATGTTCTTCATCTTCTGAACCTGAGGAAAAAGTCATGTTAAAAGTTGAGTTACATCAATTTTAAAGGTTGAACGAGGAGTTTCAGATTATTCCAAAATCTAAGAGGAAAAGAGAATGTCATTCTAGAGAGACATACATTCTCAGAGCAGCTTGTATTACAGGTGCAGGCACATTCTCACTTAAACCCTCTCTCTGCAACAACAATAATTTAAGATCAAAAGAGGAAAATTTTGATAAACAAATAAGTACACAGTATATCGATTCCTTTAGCTGATAAAGAAATTCAGATACCTTTAGGGCTTCTAGAGCCGCAGGGATTACCCCAAATCATCTCCAAGTGTACTAATTTTTCGCCTTCCTAAAAAGAATCTGCAATCGAGACATTCGAACCACACACATCTCAAAAACTGAATTTCCAGTAGAAAACCCCAAAAAAAGAAATAAATTTTTTTATGCTCATACTCCAACGCTCTCCAAAACATTGAGGATGCCACAAAACCAACAAAAGAGCCCTTCGAAAAACAATTTCATTGAACACAAGAGGCCCAGAGATTTCTATTTGCGGCAATAGGGTAAATCTTTAGATCCCGAATCCGCAGTTGCGGCACTAGTAGAAGGCTAAGCCACTTCTGTATCCTCTCTCTACCAAACCCAAACAACACGCACAAAGAGGTGTGTGATTGTGTGTGCACAGAGAACGTTAAGAAGGGGGGGACGTTGGCAGCGATGAGGGTTTTTGCGATTTATGTGTAATGGAGAGGGTTTTTTATTTGAAAGTACGGAAATTCAGCATGCATATAAATTGATTTACCTTCTGTTCGGTCGAAGGATTTGGGGATAGGGTTAGCGAAATAATTTTGGGGTTACAATTATCAAAATCAGCTTCAATTGAGGGAGGGGAAGAAGAAAAGGTGTCTGCTTGGGAAGAGAAAACAATAGATGAGATTGAGAAATGAGGGATGGAGGATAAAAATGAAAGAAAAACAAAGTACATCAGGGCTAAATATGTCCAAAAAAAGATTAACAATAGTTAGCCTCTTTTATATTAGTATAGACTACTTTTTTTCACTCATGCGATGCACGGTTTATAATGTTTATTAAATAAATTTTTTATTTATATTAATATAATTAATTATTTTGTATTATACATGAATTTAAAAATTATAATGTCAAGTAATATTAATCCTTCTATATATTATATTTTTGTTTTAAAAATATTGCACAATTCACTATTCATCAGTAACAAAGACTTGTAAATTCATTCTACTAATAATTATACATAAAGATGTCTTTCTTTTATTTCATTCTTATAATACGACCACATCAAGAATTATTGTATAGATTTAGAAGAGACAAAATAAAAATTGAAATATCAACTATTATTCAAATAAGTTCATAGCTGTCAGAATTATGCATGAGTCGAGTGAAAAATGACTCGAGACTTTTATTTTTAACACAGAGAATGAAGAGTAAGACATTATGCTTTCAAAGAACTTTTTAAATTTTTTATTTAAAGACTTTTTAGATTTTTACAAATTAATTCCAATAAAATATGAATAAAGTAATTTTTAACTTTTTTCTAACAAATTTGAAAGAAAAAAATTGACGCCATAAATTAATTTATATTTTAGGAAAAAAAAATTATTATTATATAAGTATATATATATATATATATATATATATATATATATTTATACATACAAATAGATAGATAAATAGATAAATATATATTTTAAAAATATTCACTCCGTCCTGGAGGTGTTCTCACACTAAAATATGCATAACTTATAAGAAAAGTGTGTAATGAGTAAGTGTGATGTGTCAAATGATAATATTATAATAATAAAATTAGTTGGATTTAGTGTAAAAGTAATGACATTTTGTGTAAAAATATGAATATTGGATAAAGTTAAGGAAAAAACTTATAGGAGATTGCTTCATTACATAAGATCTGTCACTTATTAATAAAAAAATATCATTTTTTAAATTTGATAAAGTTTTAATAAAAGTGATAAAAACCTAATACAAAGTAATAGCCACTCTAACAAAAATATTATCACTTATTAAAAGTGATAATTTTTTATTAATAAACGTAGGTCTCATATCATTTTATATTAAAAGTGTGCAATTAATTGTAGGACGTAAGGAGTAATAATTTAATTTACAAAATATTAAAAAATAAAAAGAATAGCATAAGAGCAATGAGTTGAACTTTGCACCTAAATGTAGAAAAGAGAACTTCAACCAATTGAGTTTATGATAAAAAAAAATTATAACAAATAAATTTAAAAAATTAGGTCTAAATTTGCATCTTCAGGTAAATTATTGATGTGATCTATAAACATATTTTCAAAATATGTTTGGTACATATGTTTTAAAATTATCTTTATTTTATATTTTACATTTGATCTTATCTTTTAAGTCTTGGATAATTTTGTTAGTTTAAAAATAATATTAAATATAAATTATATAATTTAAAAATATAAAAAATAACTTTTAAACGAAATAATATTTTAAATAAAATATGATTTATTTAAAAAATTAAATAAATTCAAAGATAAATATATATAGTATAATTAATGAAACTTAAATTTATCAAAACAATAAAAAATTATAATGTTAAAAATGAAATCCTAGTTTTTATATCTATAACTTTTGAAATAATTATACATAAGACAAATAATTTATACAATTATAAATAATACTACACCTGTAAAATTACTTTCATATGTAAACTTACATGTTTATTAAAAAGATGAGATATTGACTTTTGTGAATGTGAGTTGTTTTCTTTTTATAGGTGTGAAAATAATATTAATAATTATGGTTACTGGATGAATATCAGAATATTAATAACACTATTTAGGAGTAAATTACTTAGAATGTAATAGTAGTGGTGAAGATGAATGGTCTTTTTATTTATGTATAATCTATTAATATATTTTGAATATAAAATAATCATGTATATATGTTTAGAAGTTGAAAGGTTAGTGTTCTATAAATTAATTTTACTTTATGTTATATTCAATGAATTGTTAATAATAATTAATTAATATATATGTTTACAAATTTAGTAAGTAAAAACTTCGCTAATAAATAAAGTTTCCAAAAAAGGAATAAGATTTTGTTATTATATAGTTATAGATTTTGGCATTCATTTATGAACCGACATTGTTTTCATGATTATTTTACTTTAAACGGTGAATTTAGTGTAATTAGTCAAATTGAAAAGAGCTAACACTTGTGTAAAAAATTTTACCGTAGAAATATTTCTTAAATAAAATAAAAAATCGGAGTTGTCCTTACATAGCTAAATGTTTGCCTAAATTGAGTATGCAACACGCAAGTGTACGTGATCGTTGTTATGTTTGGCGAGTGACCAAGTTAAAATATCGAACCAAGGGAAACAATATTTGAAATGCTAGGTTTGGTTGTTTATCAAAATGATTTCCTAATATATGTAAAGACAATGACTTGATTTCTATCTACTCTTGCAAGAAATCGGAAATCTATCTATGACTTTGGACAAGTGAGCAAGTGTTGGTAGCATGCATTGATTTACTTCAATTATGGCTCATTTAACTACATGTAATTCTATCATGCATGAGGGTCACTAGTGCAAGAACTAAGTCTTAAGCCTCTATCAAATGCCTAAATTCTCACTTAAACACCCAATACTCAAATTGTTTAGTTCTTGGAATCAAGCAATTCTCATTGACATAGAAAACATAACATAAACACTTTGGTGTGCACAATTATCTATTCTAATCCTAATTGAACTAACTCAATTCTCATACGTTGCCAATCCAATTAGTGATCAAAACATCAAAAAGCTTCCACCAATAGTTCAATCAAACATTAATATAGATAATTCCTACACATAATTAGCTCATACATGCATTGGAATCACAAGCAATTAAACTACACCATAATCTCCATATCCCCAATGCACAATGGGATTAGCCCATGGCTAATTGTGAACAAACAACTACAATTAAGCTAATAGAAATCATAACTAAGACAAGATTAGCAAAGTAACGAGAAAACTTACCAATGTTATGAAATTGAATTACAAGCCATCTACCTTCAATTGCCAAAATTAAATCTGTTGGGACAATCAGGAAGTATTTTGATTAGATCCCAAAACCCCTTGATGAATTTGCCTAAGTATAGTTCATTAGGATGATAGGCTCAGGATAGATAGGTTTGAATATATTTTCTATTCACAGGTATTCAGTTCAGGGGGAACGTACTGAGGAGTGAAGACTGATGGAAGACGTTCCTGATGTTTGAAGTCTGAAGACATGTCCAACCCTGAAGGGTTGATCACTGAAGCTGATCAACCTGAAACTGAACCTGAAAATCCTTGAAAGAGTCCTAAAGATGCCTAGAATTTATCCTGAAGAAGACCTCTGACCCTAACAAAACTGAGTAGTCTAAGCATGCTCAGGAAAGTCTTTGTCAGTGAAGGGTCAGTGTAACCTTGATCAGACTGAACGTCTTACTGATGATCTTAAGTCCTGACTTGGGCCTAGTATCAGTTAACCTGATACTTGTAAGTCCTGAGACCCAAAGGTTACACGTACGAATGGAAGTCTGATGAAGCAGAAAGAATGTCAGAGTCTCCAACATAAGGCAAACATTTATACTGAGTAAAGAACGAGAAACTCAGAGTTATAAATGTACGAGGTTCAGTAAAGTCAATGCCGATAAACTAGCCGTTGGACAAGCGACCAGTTAGAAGGTGACACGTATGTACGGAGACTGAGCGCATTTAATGCTTCTCAGAGGTGTAGGCGGCGGATCAGAAATTTTGCCATACTAGGTATGGTCCATGTCAGACAAGGACAACCAAAGACTGCACCTACCCTAAATAGGAAGGTTTGAAACAGATCAATTCCAACGGATCTATTTCAAACCTCCCTATAAATACAGAGAGCCTTGCACCCATTCAAGGCTAACGAGAAATTTCCAAGAGAAACTCTCAAGATTCCAAGCACTCAAAGTTGATTTGAAACAACACTCTGAAACTTAAATTTCCCTAGTATTGTAGTAGGAATCTCCTCTGTATTATTTGCTTAGAGTATTGATCCCATCCTTAGCCTTGATTTGTTAGAGGGATCAATACAAAATAGTTGGAAAACGTGTAAAACCAAACCCCTCAGTTTGTGAGTTGGTTGGTTTGTTTGTAAGGACTGGGATTTGTAAAACCACCCAGGGGTCAGTTCCTTAGAGAGGAAGTTGGCTACTCGTGTCCCTTGGCACGTAAAACCCAAGTACCTATCCTCAGGGTTTTGAGGATAGCTTCCTGTTCAATCAGGTCGTGGACGTAGGAGTTAGTTATCTCCGAACCACGTTAAAAAGACCCTTGTGTGCTGATTTACTATTCTGCTCAGGATCATAAACTGTCATCATATTAAACTGAAGCATACTTGCATTGTTTCTGAAAAACCATCAGGACTGACTTATCATCCTGATCAGTAAACTGTGCACCAGCCTTAACCACGTTTCCACTAAGCAAACTGATAAAGTTTTCAGAACTAAAACGAGTAAACACTTAAGGGCTCACATTCCGCACTAATCTGAGCTTACTGAGATAGTAGCCCAACTGACTAGCTTCCGAGCGGTCAGTAGGATTGTTATCTCTACTGAGCTTCTGAGAGCACAACTCTGACTTAGCCTATTTGGTTCTTCACTGATCCATCCCTGCTGCCCTTGAGGACCATCAGTAGACTGAACAGTTCAGGAGCTTCCTGACTAAGTCTGAAAGAGCATTTTCCTGTGATTTTGGGAAAATATGACATCAGTGTATTCCCCCCATACACTGATTATACTCGTTTCGGGGCCAACAAGTGGTATCAGAGCAGTGGTTCAAAGACCACTGACTTTGGTTACCAACAGTTTCAGAGGTGAAACTTTTGGTGGTCTACTGAATAGATCTGTTTCTGAAAACTTGCATACATGGCATCCGGTTCTAAGCGCCTTGAAGGCAATGTTCCTGAATTCTCTATTGATAATTATGATTATTGGAAATTCAGGGTTCTCACACATCTCTACTCCATCCATGATCAGATGCACCAGGTGATTGAGCTTGGCCCTATCAGATTTATGAGGAATCTTCAGACCATCTGGCCTGTAGCTGGTAATGTTCCTATTCCGGCTGCCGGAGATGAGCCTGTGGAGAGGTCCGCACTTACTGCTGATCAGATTAAGTAAATTGGACTAGATAATGTTGCGAAGAACATTATACTCCACACAGTTTCTTACGAGAATTCGGTCAGGCTCATGCATCTGACAACCGCGAAGGAGATCTGGGATGCACTGAAGGAGATGAGTGAGGGCTCGGAGAAGATCAAGGAGAACAAGAGAGATCTTTCTATCAAGATGTTCGAGGCTTTTCAGATGCTGGAGGGAGAGTCCATCGATCAGATGGAAGCTCGATTCATTAAGATGATGAACGAGCTAGCAACCCTTGGGAAGGAGTTTCCCAAGAGGGAGGTGTCATCTAAAATCCTGAACTGTCTCCCTGAAAAATGGGACACAGGAGTGATCTTGTTGAAGAACACTCAGGATCTCACCAACATTACTCACTCTCACCTATTCTCAGAGTTAAAGGCTCTGGAATTCGACCTCGATAAGAGGAAGAAGAAGGGTGTTGTCAGTGAGGAAGTTAGTGAGGAGAAGACACCTGAAAAGGAGAAGACCGTGGCTCTTAAAGCTACTCCTGAACCTGAGGCTGGATCTGGCTCTAAGTCTCTGAAGGACATGAACAAAGATGAGCTGGCCTTGGAATACAGCCTGATGGAACGACGATTCGAGAAGCTAAACTCTTATTTCGGCAGGTATAAGAAGTTTTATACTGACAGTCGTGATCGCAGGTATTCCAGCCCCAGGAGATCGAGCCCCCAGAGGGAAGAGAGGAGGGGTTCTGATTCCAGGAGAGATCGTGATGAGCCTGAGCGGTGCAGAGATGAGAAGAGAAGAGACGACGCTGAGCCCAAAAGATCCAGCTCCAAACCTGAACGATCATCAGGGAGCCGGAGGGAGTCGTTAGATAAAAGGTACACTGACAAGAAGTTTGCTTCTGATGTAGATCAGTGCTACTACTGTAAGAAGACCGGACATTATCAGTATGATTGTCCGGAGCTCAGTGCTCGTGAGCGAGAAGATCGGAGAGCCAAGAGAGAGCTCAGGGCATCAGACCGGAGAGCTATGCTTGCTGAGGATTCCTCAGATTCTGATGGCCCAGGGCGCCGGTCCCCTGAACTCTTCTCCGATGAGGAGTATGATGACCTCTGCCTGATGGCAAATGATGAGGTATGTTCTTCTGCCTCTTCTACTGATCACGTACCTGAGCTTAGCTCAGACTCAGCTGGAGAACTCGACCTTCAGCTCGCTCTAGAGCAATTGATGGTTGACTTCTCAAGGCTGCAGGAGACTCATACTCACACAGTGGATGTGAATGCACAACTGAGTGGGAAGAATGATCGGTTAACTGAGTCTCTCAGAATGAGAGATACCGAGGAAGCCCTCAGATTAGTAAACCTTCAGGAAGAGTTGCTTCATGCTCGGAATAAGCATGATGGAGCTCCACTGGAGGTTGCAAGACTGAAAGGTATAGTCATCTCGCTGATTGAGACTCATGACACTGATCTGTTCCTCACTCAGGAACAGTTGATGATTGAACGAATTGCTCTGAGAGTGATGTTCGAAATTGAGTGGCAAGCTCGCCTCTGTGCTGAGCAAACTGCTTGGGATCTTGAGCTGATCTCAAAAGAAAAAGCTCATGAAGAACTGGTGCTTCAGTACACCACTGAAATTGAGGCCCTAAAAGAAGCGAATGGGCACCTTGAGGATAAGCTGAAGAAGTTACACACATCTACCCAAGTGGTTGATGAGTTAACAAGTTTCTCTCAGCTGACCAATGGTGCTAAAGCTGGGTTAGGCTATGATGCCTCAAAAGACCCAAAGGGCAAGAAGAAGAGAGGTGCTTCAGGGCACTTCTTAGAAGAAGTTTGTCCCTGCCCAAACTAACGACAAGACCCTAGTGTTGCTCGTCAGGACAAAGGCAAAGGAAAGGAGAAAAAGCCTGCTGAACCTGTCAGGCAAAGGACTGAGGAGGTTAAGTCAAAACCTAAGGAAAAGACTCAAGCTCCTCATCCTGAGTCGAGAAAGAAGGATCAAGGGAACTCCAAGGCTAAGCCAAGGAATTCTCAGGCTGGAAAGAATTCTACTCCGAGCAGGTCTCAGGCTCAGCCTCAGAATGCTCAGGGTAGAAGGAACTCTGGTCAGGGAAGGCCTCAGGCAAGGCCGAGGAATACTGAGGTCCGGACACCTCAGGCAGGGCACAGGGCCCATTAGGTGCGTTCCAATCCTCAGGGGAGAAGGACAAACCAAATGGCCCCTTAAAGGCAACGAAGACCTGACTCCGGAAACACTCATGCCAGACCTCAAATGCCTAGAGGTCAGGCTCGAGCTGCTCCTTCCCAGGACAGACGTCAGCCCAATGTACCCAGGCCAAGGAGGAACAGGAGACCCGCCCCCAGGAATCAATCCAGGGCTCCTGAGACTCAGGCTGACACCCATACACCATCAACTTCCCAGGCACAAAGGAAGATGAGAACGGTGTATGTTGATGTTTCAGGGAGACAGGTTTACACCTCTGATGCTATCAGAGTTAAACAAATCTGGATCCCGAAGGGTATGCCTGACACTGTAGGACCCAATACGAGATGGGTACCTGAGGCATGATTCTTTTCAGGTCGCTGCGGGCTGCAAGAAGAGGAGAGAGGATCAGAAGCTGGATTGGTACTTGGACTCAGGGTGTTCTAGGCACATGACCGGCTCTCGTGATCTTCTTCAGGACTATAAAGTTTAGGATGGCCCGCAGGTAACCTTTGGTGATAACTCTAAGGGTTTCACCAGGGAATTCGGTACCCTAGTTATTGGCTCTGTCCGTGTGCTGAATGTATCATATGTTGAGGGACTGAGACATAACTTGCTCTCGGTCAGTCAGTTTTGTGACCGAGGTTATAGTGTAGAATTTACATCTAACATGTGTCTTGTAAAGGACAAGTCTACACTGTAGGTTCTTATTACAGGGGTCAGGAGAGGCAACGTATATTTTGCTGACTTCAAGAGCAGCTCTCCTGAAACTTGTTTGGTCGCTAAGAGCTCATCTGAGCTCAGTTGGCTCTGGCATAAACGCCTGAGTCACTTAAACTTCAAGATTATTAACAAAATCTCTCGATTTTCTCTTGTAGAGGGTCTACCTAATGAAGTTTTTAGCAAAGACCACGTGTGCGGAGCATGTCAGGAAGGCAAGCAAACCAAAGCTTCATTCAAGGAGAAAGAAGCCTTCTCAACTGACAGAGTGCTTCAGCTCCTGCACATGGATCTCTTTGGTCTGATTACTTATGTCAGCATGAATGGTAGGAAATATACCCTTGTTGTTGTTGATGATTATTCCAGGTACACATGGGTTATTTTCTTGCTGAACAAGAAGGAGACTCAGGTCAAGCTTCCAGAGTTACTCAAGCAATTGAGTACTGAACAGGGTCAGAGCATAGTCAGGATCCGATCAGATCGAGGAACAACAGCCAGGACCCCTCATCAGAATGAGGTAGCTGAAACAAGGAACTGGACCCTGAAGGAAGCAGCCAGGACCATGTTGCCTGAGTCAGGACTGCCCAAGAAGTACTGGGCTGAAGCAATCAACACTGCTTGCTACACTCAGAACCGATCTATGCTGAACAAACAACATGCTCAGACACCTTATGAGACTTGGAACAAAAGGAAGCCTCGTATCTCCTATTTCCATATCTTTGGGTGTAAGTATTTCATCCTGAACAATGGGAAATACCAGCTGAAAGCCTTTGATAGCAAATCTGATGAGGGAGTGTTCTTAGGATACTCCTCAGTCAGTAAAGCTTTCAGGGTGTATAACTATCGGACTCTTTGTGTGGAGGAAACACTTCATGTTGTGTTTGATGAGACTGCATCAGTGCATAGAAAACAGGTTCCAAGTCCTGACACTGAGGGGGTTACCAAGAGGGTGACGAGACTGAGCCTGAAGAATCCTGAATTCAAGATCAAACTAGTCAGTGCTCCCAAGGGATGGGATGATGATGATGAAGTTCAGGATGGAACTCAGGACAACCCTCAGCAAGCCCCAGCCTCGGAGAATGTTGAGTCTCAGACGGAAGGACAGACTCAACCTGAGGTACGTACTATCGGTGATGATGCTTCTGCACCTGAGACAATTACTGAGTCCAACTCAGTAGGGGGAACCAATGTCCCTGATATTGGACAACCCTCTGGGAATGGCTCAGTGTCCCCTGTTCTTGTTTGTTCCGGTTCTTTGCCTATTATTGCTGAAACTAACATTTCAGGTTCAGGAGAAGGAACGTCAGCAGCTCCCAGTGCAGCCGTCAGCAGGAGGCGGTGGCTAGATGATCACTCATTGGCTGACATCATTGGTGATGTTAATGAGGGGGTCAGGACGAGGTTGTCCTTTGGTGAGAGCGTTTTGTTCTGTTGCTTCCTGAGTGACCAGGAGCCTAAGAACATTGAAGAAGCTCTTGCTGACCCCAACTGGATCCTAGCCATGTAGGATGAGCTCAATCAGTTTGAGCGGAATCAGGTTTGGGAGTTAGTTGAAAGACCTAGGCGTCAACATGTTATTGGCACCAAGTGGGTCTTCAAGAACAAGAGGGATGAGAAGATTGTTGTTGTCAGGAACAAGGCCAGACTGGTGGCCAAGGGTTACTCTCAGGCCGAAGGGATCGACTATGATGAAACCTTTGCCCCAATTGCGAGGTTGGAAGCAATCAGGTTGTTTCTGGCATATGCAACATTCAAGAAGTTCAAAGTGTATCAAATGGATGTGAAGAGTGCCTTTCTGAATGGTGTACCGAACGAGGAGGTTTATGTGGAACAACCTCTAGGGTTCGAAGTCGGAGACAAAGTCTATCACCTGAAGAAAGCTCTTTATGGCCTGAAACAAGCTCCTTGAGCTTGGTATGATACACTCTCCCAGTTCCTGATAGACCACGGATTCGTAAAAGGATCAGTGGACAGGACCCTCTTCAGGATTACCGAAGGGGAGGACATTCTCTTGGTTCAGATTTATGTGGATGACATAATATTTGGATCTTCCAACCTGAAGCTTTGTGAGAAATTCTCCAAGATGATGACCGAAAAATTTGAGATGTCAATGATGGGAGAGATGAACTTCTTTCAAGGTCTCCAGGTCAGGCAAACTGACTCAGGAATCTTCATAAATCAGTCCAAGTATGCCAGGGACTTGATTCAGAAGTTTGGAGTTCAGTCCAGCAAAGTCTCACGTATTCCCATGAACACAAATGAGAAGCTGGATCTTGACAAGGAGGGGGCCTCAGTGAATTAGACTGAATATAGGGCACTGATTGGATCTTTGTTGTACCTGACTGCTAATCGTCCTGACATCACTTATGCAGTCGAAGTTTGTGCAAGGTATCAGTCTGATCCGAAGAAGAGTCATCTTGAGAGTGCCAAAAAGATACTGAAATACCTTAGAGGTACTGTCAATTTAGGACTTTGGTATCCCTCAGATGACAACCTAGAACTGATAGGGTATTTTGATGCTGATTATGGAGGCTGTCGGATTGATAGGAAATCAACCACATGCACATGTCAGTTTCTAGGAAGCAAGTTGATCTCTTAGTTTTCAAACAAACAAATAAGTGTTGCAACATCTACTACTGATGCTGAGTATATGGCGGCAGGCAGTTGTTGTTCCCAGATCCTTTGGCTGAAGCAACAACTGAGAGACTACCAAATAGAGGCCAATGATGTCACAATTTATTGTGACAATAATAGTGCCATAGCCATATCCCAAAACCCAGTCTTACACACAAGGTGTAAGCATGTAGATATCAGGCATCACTTTATCAGAGATCATGTGGAGAAGAAGGACATCAGGATGGAGAGGATCCCTACTGACAAGCAGAGAGCTGACATCCTGACTAAGGCTTTGCCTGAAACCAGGTTTGTTGAGTTGTCAGTAGAGTTAGGACTTCTTGACCCAGACTTAAAAGATTCAGTTTGAATCTCAGTTCAGGATTGAACAAGGTGGTTAGGAGGGATGACTAACTCAGGATCAGGTTGCTGATAGATGGATGGCTTCCAGAGGGAACAGACATCAGTTTGAGGATTTTCATGATCTTGATAGTTTAGGTTCAGGACACAGATCTCAGGGCTTGTCACCCTGATCAGTCTCAGAGGTATCAGTCAGGTTTCTATATCTGACTGACTGGTATGTATTATTGAACCTTTGCTTTAGTCATGACTTGTTGCATCATCTCTGATCATGTCTGACACCACATCAATCATAGGATTTTAAAATGCATCCCAGCCATTCATTTATTATTCAGTTTCTATTAAATACAAAATGCATATTTATTTCAAACATTCCTCTGACACGCATTAAATGCAAGTGTGGGCGGGAACAGTTTTCCATAAAGTTTGAATTATTGGCTTTGGAAACTGAATTTGGTAAAGTTTTTATTCCGGATATACCCCTTCATCTAATCCGTTGAATTCCAAAAGGCTTTCCATCAAAACCGTTCATTAAAACTGAATCTTTGGGCATAAAAGGAAAACTTGTGCTCATTTCATAATTTACGCACTCATATATTTTCGTAACCCAATATTTCTGCAAATTTCTCTACTTTCTATCTTTCCTTGCATCAATGGCTTCCACCATCACCAAACCATACATGACTGCCTCAGAAGCAAAGATATTCCACAATGCCATTGCATCTGTTGAATCGAAGGTGACCTTTGACTGGTTGATTGACTTCACTCACCGATCATCCATCAAAGAGCTGAATCAAGTTTATGGAGCACTCAACACTGCTGGGCTTTTGGATTTCGTGTCCAAGAAACCTTCCAAAGCTTGCCCACATCAGATTTTGGCCTTCTATGCCAACATGAAGGAGACTGAAGAAGGGGAGTGAGAATCAGTGATTCCACTCCGGAGGACCATGGAGAAGGAAGAGAAGAAGACCGTTCAGCACTTCTTTGAGAAGGTGAACGTGAGGGAGTTGATTAGAAAGACTTACAACCTTCCTCATTCCACTACTGATGAGGAACTATCAGATGCTGCTATGCATAAGTTTGGAAAGGAGCAAGGCTGTGCTGACACATACCTGATCGTGCCCCAGCAGTTATTTGGAAAGATGAACAAGAAATTGTTCAAGCCTGAATACAAACTGATGTTTGAGATTGTATGTCAGAGCATCATGGGATTTGTGGGCGGACTGGAGCAGGTGTCTCAGCCCAAGATCTGGGTTATGGCAGCAGTGGTGGAAAATGCTAGGGTAGACTGGGAGGAGTACTTTCTCCAGAAACTGGTGCTTGAGGCTAAGAAGGTGGTAAGTGATGGAGATCAGTTCGTCCTGGCAAAGAACCCTCACTTTGGTTCAAAGTTGTCAGTGATGCTTCAAAGTCTCATGTTTGGAGACATCGATAGGGAGGGGCTTGTCGACTTCAAGGACAAACACATTCTTTATCAGAATGCTGCTGATACCATTAAGAGGATGAAAGACACTGAGATCAAGAAAATCAGGAAGGGCAAGGCAGCCAGTTCATCAGCTCAGGAGGAGCCGGCCAAGTCAGGGCCAAAGAGAGTGACGATGAAGGGTATTCAGTCCACTGAGAAGGCGACAATGCTTCACGATTCTGATACTGAATCCGATATACCTGTGCCCAAAACCGTTCCAGCTGCCAAGTCCAAGAAATCAGCAGCAGCAGCTTCAGCGACTCCCATCTCTGAAACCCCAACCGAGCCGGAGGTGGCTCAAGAAGATGTAAGCAAGCCTCATAAGGAGGATTCTACCGTTGAGGGGGAACAGGTTACCCAAGAGCCTGTTCAAGAGGATCCTGTCATGCAGGTAGTGGAGGATCTGAGAATGGAGGCTCAGGCTGAGCCCAGTGGGGAAGCTGAAGTGGAGGTAGTGGAGGAGGTTAAAGGAAGTGAGAAGGAGGATGAGGAAGATGATGAGGAGGTTGTCCCCGGAGGGACAAGGAAGCTCAGATGCTGGTGATGAAGAGCATCAGGAGGTTGTAGTAACGGAGGCTCAGGAGGAGCTCCAGGACAAGGATGTGGAGGATGTCCAGGGAAGGAAATGGGCAGTCTCGGATGATGCTGATTCTGAGCCAGAACATCAGGAGGAAAATCAGGAAGAGGTTGCTCCCCTGCCAAAACTCACACCTTTTGAAATGGATGCCAACTCTCAGGCCAAAAGGTTCATCAGTCATAATCTGTCTGATCTGGATTCCTCTTACGCTGAGGAGGTTGTGAAGCTCAGAGTTTTGTGCATGATGTGTAGGGCGTCTATCCCTGAAGTTGCATCCCTGATCGAAGCCAAAGGAGTTGAATATCTCAGAGATTAGGAGCAACTAATTTTGGACAGGTTTGGTCTCAGATCTTATGCCCAAGTTTTAAATAAAGATGATTTTATCAGGGTAGTTCGAGCTAACAATCCTCATCCCAACCCCTCCATGGAACTGGTGATAGTTCCAGGTGGTGGGGCAGGTGCAAGCTCAGGACCAGTTGCATCGGCCGATGAAGCACTCCCCGGGGTCGGGACTGCTAAGGCTCCATGAGAGACCCCAGTCTTGGCTCTTCAGAAGCCCAGTAGGAAAACGAAGAAGAGGAAGAACAAGACCGTTTCAGTAGGTCTCTCGCTGATGGGTCAGAGCATCATCAACAGAGTCTACAATCAGCAGGAGAGGCATAAAAAGCTGGTTGAAAAATTCACAAATGCGAGGAAGGAAGACGCTGATCGTTTCCTGAGCATAGAGACTCAGAGATCTACTGAACTTGCTACAATCTCTGGCCAAGTTCAAAGTATGATAGACTCGGCTCTCAACAACCTGGATGGGAGTATCAGGGAGTTGATTGCAGAGGCAATGAAAGGGCAGGAGGCCACGGTCAGGGGTTTGGCCAGGGAGGAAGCTCAGGCAGAGGATGCATCTCTTCTGAGGAAGATCAGTGACAACTTGAAAGGGACTGATGAGGTATGGCATAAGTCTTTCAACAATCTGCAGACTGAATGTCTGACTCAGAAGAAGGAGTTGGCTGCCATGAAGTCAAGTTTTGAAAATCACCTCACCGAAAGCGTCCTCAAATCTGATGCGCTGACCTCCAACCTGAAGGTGATTGTTGACCAGGCTGCTTCTCAGGGGATCTTACTCAATGATATCAAGGCCAAAGTAGATAAGGAGGAGGACTCCCCTGATGCTGCCAAAAAGGGGGAAGGAAAGAAAAATCCCAAGTTCGACACTTCAAAGAAGAGAAATGCCACTGATCCTTAAATTCCCACTCAGGTTCAGAAAAAGAGGAAAGAGCCAACTTCTGACGAAGTGAAAGAGCTCTTGGAGGAATGCAACGAGCAACTTTATCCTGGAGATCCCTTGGTGGTGGCAAAGAAGAAGCAAAAGCAGATCACTTTGGAAACTGCACTGAAAGTCAGGGCTCAGGATACGAAGATTGAAAAACTTCAGGGTCAGCTTGACGCCATGAAGGAAAAAGAGAAAACTGAGAAGAAGAAACCTGAAGCCAGTGCAGTGAAGAAGAAATCTGCTGGTCAGAAGAAGAAGTTGGTCCCTGGTGAGCCTGCAAGACCCTTTCAGTATGAGTATGTAGACAACTTCATTCCACCTCAACTCAATCAGATTTGGGTTCCGATTAAGAAAGAGTTTGTGGAGAAGTATTATGTCTACGGGAATTGGCTGAAGTGCGAGGGCCATGATAAAAATGCTGTATTCATGGAGTGAATGGACCTGCACTATCCTGATCTGTGGGCTGAAATCGTCAGATATGCCGACAGGGCAGGATATCAGATCAAGGCCCCCGACAAAATTGTCTACATACCACCGATGATGGGAATTAATCATCACCTCAACCGGAGTGCCATTCAAGCTGAAATCGCCATGGTGGCTCAGACGAACGGTGTTGCTGAGGATCCTGATCAATTCCATGAGGTGAAACTGAGAGTCCTGGCGAAGTATGGACTGACTCTTCTGAAGTGGGATGATGAAGATTAGAAAAGTAGTGTCAGGATCAGTGTTTCAGGGATATTATTTTGTAATAGTTTCAGGATACTCTGTACTTAGAATATTTATCAATGAAACTATTTTATATTCCTGAGACAACGTCTCGTTGACTCCTGATTTACTTTCCTGCTCTTTATCAAGAACTGTACTAAGGACCTGATATAGGTTCCTGAACTGAATACTGACTAAGTCAGTAACTTGTTTAGATGGCAGGATTTTTCAAAGGGTTTTGGCATCATAAAAAAGGGGGAAATTGTTGGGACAATCAGGAAGTATTTTGATTAGATCCCAAAACCCCTTGATGAATTTGCCTAAGTATAGTTCATCAGGATGATAGGATCAGGATAGATAGGTTAGAATAGATTTTCTATTCACAGGTATTCAGTTCAGGGGGAACATACTGAGGAGTGAAGACTGATGGAAGACGTTCCTGATGTTTGAAGTCTGAAGACATGTCCAACCCTGAAGGGTTGATCACTGAAGCTGATCAATCTGAAACTGAACCTGAAAATCCTTGAAAGAGTCCTGAAGATGCCTAGAATTTATCCTGAAGAAGACCTCTGACCCTGACAGAACTGAGTAGTCTAAGCATGCTTAGGAAAGTCTTTGTCAGTGAAGGCTCAGTGTAACCTTGATCAGGCTGAACGTCTTACTGATGTTCTTAAGTACTGACTTGGGCCTAGTATCAGTTAACCTGATACTTGTATGTCCTGAGACCCAAAGGTTACACGTGCGAATGGAAGTATGATGAAGCAGAAAGAATGTCAGAGTGTCCAACATAAGACAAACATTTATACTGAGTAAAGAACGAGAAACTCAGAGTTATAAATGTACGAGGTTCATTAAAGTCAATGCCGACAAACTAGCCGTTGGACAAGCGACCAGTTAGAAGGCGACACGTATGTACGGAGACTGAGCGGATTTAATGCTTCTCAGAGGTGCAGGGGATCAGAAATTTTGCCATACTAGGTATGGTCCATGTCAGACAAGGACAACCGAAGACTGCACCTACCCTAAATAGGATGGTTTGAAATGGATCAATTCCAACGGATCTATTTCAAACCTCCCTATAAATACAGAGAGCCTTGCACCCATTCAAGGCTAACGGGAAATTTCCAAGAGAAACTCTCAAGATTTCAAACACTCAAAGTTGATTTGAAACAACACTCTGAAACTTAAATTTCCCTAGTATTGTAGTAGGAATCTCCTCTGTATTATTTGCTTAGAGTATTGATTCCATCCTTAGCCTTGATTTGTTAGAGGGATCAATACAAAATAGTTGGAAAACGTGTAAAACCAAACCCCTCAGTTTGTGAGTTGGTTGGTTTGTTTGTAAGGACTGGGATTTGTAAAACCACCCAGGGGTTAGTTCCTTAGAGAGAAAGTTGGCTACTCATGTCCCTTGGCACGTAAAACCTAAGTACCTATCCTCAGGGTTTTGAGGATAGCTTCCTGTTCAATCAGGTCGTGGACGTAGGAGTTGGTTATCTCCGAACCACGTTAAAAAGACCCTTGTGTGCTGATTTACTATTCTGCTCAGGATCATAAACTGAAGCATACTTGCATTGTTTCTGAAAAACCATCAGGACTGACTTGTCATCCTGATCAGTAAATTGTGCACCAGCCTTAACCACGTTTCCACTAAGCAAACTGATAAAGTTTTCAGAACTAAAACGAGTAAACACTTAAGCGCTCACATTCCGCACTAATCTGAGCTTACTGAGATAGTAGCCCAACTGACTAGCTTCCGAGCGGTCAGTAGGATTGTTATCTCTACTGATCTTCTGAGAGCACAACTCTGACTTAGCCTATTTGGTTCTTCACTGATCCGTCCCTGCTGCCCCTGAGGACCATCAGTAGACTGAACATTTCAGGAGCTTCCTGTCTAAGTCTGAAAGAGCATTTTCCTAGGATTTCGGGAAAATCTGACATCAGTGTATTCCCCCCCCATACAATGATTAAACTCATTTCGGGACCAACAAAATTGTTAGCTCAAAATGCAAAATCCTACCGTATGTATGTAGAGAATCTAATGGGGAATCTAATTAAACAAACGGATCGAAAATCTGTAGGCCAGATCTAAAGTAATTGAAAGATGAAGATGTAGAATCAAAGTATAACCCACAAGTAACTTCCCTCTAACCTCTCTCTAATCTAAGAATTTGTTAAAATGATTAAAAACTTTTTCCAAATTTGAATAAAGGGGTGTTTATAGGTGCCAAAACGTTATGACTTGATTGCCCCTCATTAAATGGATGGAAAGACGAAATTGCCCTCGAAAATACACCTCCGGACATGCACTCGAGCTGGCGCTCGACCAAGGCTCAAGTGGCGCTCGAGCACCCCCTAACAATGGCCAGAGCCATTTTCGCTCGACCTATGTTCAATGGGTGCTCGATCTGAGTGCAACTGGTGCTCGAGCAAAGTGTAATCTCCGACGCCCAGTTTCAACTTTTTCCATTTTGATCCATTGGCTCGTTCAAGCTTCTTAGTGTCTTCCTCTTGGTCTTTTAAGCTTCCCTAAACACTTGGATCACATCATTTAATCTTCCTCATCATAATCTCCTCGACTTTGCCCGTTTTCACCTATAAAACAAATTTTTCTCTACACAAGGGTGAATAACACAATATATATATATATATTATGGACAATAATGCATAAAAATCACTTAATAACATGCTAGAATACACCAAAAATGATGCAATTATTACCCTAATCACACCCCCAAACTAGATCGTTGCATGACCTCGGGCAATGAAGCGATAATATAAGGGGAATAATTGTATCAATGAGCAATCAACACACAATCAAATGCCACATACACATCATCTAACTCATGCAATTTATCAATGTAATCTCAACTTATCCACAATCTACACAAGAATCAATGCACACATTATCAAATCCATGAATCACAATCCTCACATGAAAGTGTTTAACTTAACTCTCAAGTGTTTAAAGGTTCGCTTCACTCCATATCACACAAGGCACATTCACTACCATAAGCTCGACAAGAGTCTCAAATTCTTCACCACTTGTTGGACAACTAGTTCACACATCAATGAGGGCTTTCCTAAGGTTATAGTGTTGGCTCTTTAGTAAGGTGGAGAAGTTTTGGATAGAAGTGATTACATGATTAGTAGAGCATAGAAGTAGCATACAAGATCTTCACATTCTTCTTGCTCAAAGCACTTTGCTTCCTCATGCATTAATCACATTCATCACTCTTTTTCTTGAGCTCATTGCTTCCATTTTTCGTCACTTTTGATCACTTTCACAACACAATTTCAACCTTTTCAAGATTTCTTTGCATATGCACTTTTTCAAATTTCACGCTTCTTGGATATTATCCTCTTTTGGCAACCATTTCTTTCTCATATCACCACCTTCCTTCCTTCTTTTCACTCTACTAATCATAAAGACAAGAGAGTTCAAAAAGGAAGGAAGTATGACTTCAAACATGGTTAACCAAAGAAAAGGCTTAAACGCACAAAATGGTTAGGAATGGAATTGATATCATTTGGTAGGCAATTTGGCAAAGTGACTAATCAAGATAAAAAAATAGCCTCATATCATGCTTTGCAAACTTATTGTCACGTGTGACCTAAAACAAGACTCATGTCAAGTTCTAGAGTGAATATGTGTCATGTGGATCACACAACAAGAATCATCATCCGTTTTAAATGTAAACAGGAATTAGGCTTAAAACTCACAGATTATTTTGATTGTGACTCACTTCATCTAAAAAATGTACATCTCATCCATGTTTCAATATCAAAGAATCAATAACATGATAGACAAACATGAAATAAATAATATGTACATCACATCTAACCATGCACTACCTATATCACCAACACAATCAAAATCCTATCTCAATGCATTTGATAGTGCTGTGGTACCGTTGAGTTGAAGTATTGTTCAAAATGTGGTCAACACTCAAGACAATACTTATTGTGTTCAGAATAATGTAGAGAGAATAAGTAAACAACGGAAGACTTTGAGCACATGGATTAACTCAATCTTTCCACAAACTAAAATTAGTTTGTGGCGGCCTCAAGGCTGAAATATCACTAACTTGGAAAAAGTGATTACAAAAACAAATTCGAGACTTGGAAACATTCCTTCCAAATCTCAAACATAAAATCAGATAAAATATCCAAACAAGTTGCCAAATGGCAAACCTAGATTGTTAAGTCTAAGCCTACTTCAAGAAAAAACTTCCACTACATGTGAACAGCTCAGCAAGACATATGTGATAATAATATACACAGTGTTGTACAAAATATAACAACAAATGTGAAACCACTACACTAAAACTGTAAAAATAGGTTCCTATAAATGAGCTATGCTTCAGTATGTAGTGTGGAGTCTCTCTCCTGTTTTCTGGACGTATTCCTTATCTATTTATAGAGTTTGAATGATGATCTGTCCATCAATGAAGTGGAAATCATGGAGAGAAGTTGAGATCCACTTTTGTAGGAGTTGAGGTAACTTCCATGTAACTTCCTTTCTTTACTCTTCGGTTCCTTTGATTCTAGGTTCTTCTAGATGTTCTAGATCCTTCCAGGTGTATCAAGAATATTCTGGGACATGAGAATATCCACCGTTGACCAGGGACAGCACCAAGGATAATCATTGAAGCAACACTAAGCAATTAATCACTGGAACATGTTTCCTGAAAGATGTTGACCTGAAATGATAGCAAAGACAATTTGAAGAACACTAAAAAGTTAGTCGTTAACAATCACACCTATCCGCAATCAACAATCACCCCCAATCACACCTATCCGCAAACACCAACCTGATGAACACAAAATCAGAGTATGACAAAGGCACAACAGATGTTAGTTAGAAGCAGTGTAATTATAGATATGAACTTGGTCCACATTTAAACAGAGTATGATAAATGCACAACAAAATTCATCATGAGTAACAGTGGGAAAGACATCCTAAGTGCTATTAGTTCAATATCAAAACAAGGAACAATATCAGAGTAAAAAACAAGGGCAGAATAAGTATCAGTATTCAAGTTACATCAACTTCAAATAGTTAGCAATGTTAGTGGGATCAGAACTTGAGATCAGAGCAGAGTTAGATAACTCCAGCACCAGCAATCTCCCCTTAACATTGAGAACTCCCCCTAAGTAGCAGGTTCAGTAGCATCAGCATTGACAGGATCTGTAGGTGTTGCCTCAGGGATGGCAACACAGGAGCTTCATTTCCAGCAGTAGCAGCATTAACCTCATCGGTTATATCCTCAATCACATCAGTGCTAGATCCAGAGCTTTCAATAGCAGCAGGTTCATTTGTTGGCGCATCAGTTGGTACTTCTCCTCTTGTAGATGTGGATAGGAGGGATTTCCAAAAGGTGCTCCTCTCTTCAAGTATATCAGCCTGTCTGTTAAGAGATGTAGCTTGGAGTATGAGCTGTGAGACTTGATTGGCAAGAGCAGCAGCCTGTTCTTCAATGTACCTGCGATGAACAGTAACAAATACTACCTCACCAGTTGTGGAAGTAGGTGCAGTACGAGTAGGAGTGTTGCCAACAGTAGGGTCAACATTTGGTTCATCAGTGGCAGGGACAGAGGCAGATGCAGCAGCAGGAGGGTGTAAGGCAGATCAATCACACGATTTCCTTCAAGCAGGGGCTTAGCAATACCAAGAATCAGTGGGCGAGTGGTCAAGTGATCTCCATCAGCCCTAGTAGCTCCTTGATTCATCAAGAGCCCATGAATCAATGCAGGATATGGCAGCTTTCCAATCTTGGACACTTTTCCACCGAATCCAACCATGTTCGCATAGATAACCTCACCAAGATTAAAGGGCAGGTTCTTACCAATTTTGTAGATCAAGCAAGCATGTTCAGTAGTGACTCTTGTGGTATGGAGGAAGGCATCCAGTTGTAGACACAAATCTTGTGAAGAATTGAGTGCAAGCTAGTCAAGCTTGCTGTGAACTTCTTTGGCCACTTGGTCAGAATTCCACCAGTGATAGAGCAAGTAATCTTATCCATATCCGTCTCCTCAACAACATTATCAGCATTAACAGTTCCAAGAAACTCATTAATTGTAGCAGGAGAAATATCATAAATGGATCCTCTAAAGAACACTCTACCATACTTTGGAGTAGTACTCTTCATCTTTGTAGAACATATATGGGCATAGAATTCACAAATCCATGTACTACAAAATGAACTAGAGTACCTCAGTGTATGCAACAGTCTCCTTTCCTCAAAGAAGGGAATCAGATTGAATGCTTCAAGGTCTTTGTTGTTCATCCTCCTCTCATGTATCACATTCTTTTTGACAAACTTCTTGTATCAGCTCTTGGAGTCAACAAAGTAGAAGTTATCAGTGCCATAGTTCCCCACATCATAGTCAGATTCATCACTGCCAGCTTCAGAATTTTCTTCATCATCACCATCAGATTCTTCTTAATCCTCAGAGGCATTGTCCTCCTCTTCATCATCATTGGCTTCTTCATCAGTTTCATTAGCCTGTTCATTATCATCATCCTATTCACCAGTTTCCTCAGCTTCATGGTCATCATCAGTTTCTTCATCAGAGGATGATGGAGAGTTGTGATCAGGTTCTGGATCACCCTGTTCTGGAACAACAGGTGTTGCCTCAAGGGTGGCAACACTGGGAGCAGCAGCTTTGAACTTTCTCCTCTTTTTTAGTCCTTTGCACATCTCAGCAATAGTCACATTATCCTCAGAAATGGCAGGTTCATCGATCTCCATTGGAGCAGGGATATTAGTAGCCTCTTCTTCAGTATCAGAAAGAACAATAGAAGTATTGTCTTTCCTCCTTGAGCTTGAATCACCAAAACCTGTCCTTTTCAAATTCCTATTTGACCTAGGGGTTGGTGTAATTTTTATTTTCCCAGTGGCTTTTGTGACTTGGGATAGAATGGGCACAGCTGGTGATGAGGATGTGGATGATATATGTGATGAAGTGTGAGTGGGTGATTGTGAAAATGGGACTTGTACTGGGGTAGCAGACACATTATCAGAGCTAGACTTGTCAACATTTTTCAGTAGCAATAGGAATATTAGGGTTTATATGAACAGTACTAGCAGCAGGGGATTCAATATTTTCTTCAATTCTATAGACAGGAACATCATCTAATTGAGAAGCTAGGGTTTCACACTGAGTATCAGATGTACCTGCTGGAAGAAGAACTTGAACGGGCAGTGGTGTCTGTACATTCAGTGTCGCCGGCGGTGCCATGGTGGATGCAACTGGAGGTGCAGACGCTGGTGCAGTGGCATCGGCAGGGACATTGGGACTAGTATCTCTAGTCACATTTTTTGCCATAGTAGCGAGAGTGATGAGAGGGTTTTCGATTTCAGAGGTTTGAGGTGTTTCAGTGGTTTGATGTGGGAGAGTATGTGAGGAAGGTAGAATTGATGACTTTTTATGCTTCATTGATATGCGTGAGACAAAAAGCAACTTTTGATATTTTTAAAACATTTTAATGCACGAACACAAGAGATGAAAGAAACGACACATTAATCACATTTTAACACATAATGAAGGACTTCAATATATAAGAGAATTTTTGAAGGTTAGGAGCAATTTAATTAAGAGAGAAATATCCACCATTATTTAAATAACTACCCATGATGTGTTAGTGTAGCAAGTGGGTGAAAGTGGGATAGTTATTGGAATTAAAAAAAATAACCGAAACTTAATTAAATTAATTAATTAATAAATAATACCATATAATTATCACAATATTATCATAATTAAAATAATTAAATAACTTATTATGTAAATGCTAAAAATATTCTGAGACTTAGATCAATTACGGTTTATAATGTAGGCACACATACACATTATCCTTTTTGGATTTTTTATGCACTTTTTATTCTCAAGAATTTAATCACCTTTTGAAAAGAACACATCGTGGTTGTCAGCCCCGTGTGCCTAGTTACTCAGCTATCATTCAAGAGTGTTCTTTTTTCCCTTTTTGAAACTAAACAGACTTTTGAAAAGAACACATCGTGATTGTCTGTCACGTGTGTCTAGTTACTCAGCATGTTTAGACCTTTGATTTTTTTTAGAACTTGTGCTTTTGTTGTGTATGTCCAGTACGAAACCTTTGAGATCACATCACGTTAGAATACGGTTAGCAAAAATAATATAAGTTACAGAACTACTCAATTACGACATAAAATGATAATAATACAGTAGTGTTGCTTCAAGTGTAGTAACACTCGGAGCAACGTCACACAAAGATTTTCAAGGAATGCAGAGTCCAAGAGATTTTCTAAGTGAAGAAAACCTCTCAAAGTCTAGTGCTTTTGTGAAAATGTCAGCTATCTGTTTTTCAGTGGATATATACTCTAATTTCACTATCTCCTTCTCAACTAGATCTCTTAAAAAATGGTGTCTAATGCTTACGTGTTTTGTGAGTGAGTGTTGTACCAGATTTTTTGAAATGTTGATCGCACTTGTGTTATCACAGAAAATTATCAATGTATTTGTCTCAAGCACATAATCATCTAGCATCTTTTTAAGCCATAGGAGTTGTGTACAACAACTACCAGCAGCTATGTACTCAGATTCAGCAGTGGATTGGGAAATGCATTTTTGTTTTTTACTATACCAAGAAACAAGATTGTTACCCATGTAGAAACAACCACCACTAGTACTTTTCCTATCATCACAGCCACCTACCCAGTCAGCATCACTATAGCCTACTAGTGTGCTATTTGTGTCCTTTGAAAACCACAATCCCATGCCACTTGTGCCACTCACATATATGATGATCCTCTTTACTGCCTTTATGTGAGAATCCTTGGGGTTTGCTTGATACCTAGCACACATACAAACATTGTACATAATGTCAGGTCTACTGGAAGTTTAGTATAGTAAACTGCCAATCATAGATTGATACAAAGTGTGGTCAACACTTTGTCCAACATCATCCTTGCACAGTTTCTGTGAAGTTTCCATAGGAGTTTTCATAGGCTTTGCATCAGTAAGACCAAACCTCTTCACTAAGTTTTTAGCATACTTACTTTGTGAAATGAAAATACCACTATCACTTTTTTGATTTGGAGTTCTAAAAAGTAATTTAGGTCACCTACCATGCTCATTTCAAATGTAGTAGTCATAGCTTTCACAAAGTTATCAAGCAATTCTTGTGATGTTGCACCAAATACAATGTCATCAACATATATCTGTGCAATCGTGAAACCATTATTATCATGCTTAATGAAAAGAGTTCTATCAGCCTCACCTCTAATGAATCCAAATTGTAGTAAGAAATTAGTAAGTCTACCATACTAAGCTCTAGAGGCTTATTTCAAACCATACAAAGCTTTCTTCAATTTATACACATAATCAGGATGAAATGGATCTACAAAACCTTTTGGTTGTTCTATAAAAGCTTCCTCAAGTAAAACACCATTTAGAAAAGCAGCCTTAACATCCATTTGAAACAATTTAATTCCAATAAAACATGCAATAGATAATAGAAGTCTAATAGATTCTATCCTAGCAACAGGAGCAAATATTTCATCGAAATCAATTCCTTCAATTTGTGTATATCCTTGTGCAACAAGCCTAGCTTTGTTTCTTACTATATTACCAGTTTCGTTAGTCTTATTTTTAAAAATCCACTTTGTTCCAATTACATTCATGTTTGAAGGTCTAGGTACTAGAGTCCAAACATCATTTCTAGTGAATTGTTCAAGTTCTTCTTGCATAGCTTCAATCCAACTTTCATCTTTCAAAGCTTCAGACACATTTTTGGGTTCAATAAAAGAAAAATAACCTTGAGTACATACCTGAGTGCATATATTGGACATGCAAACCGAACGTACTACCTCATCCATTTTACATTTTCTTCTTGTGAGAACACCAACAGAGGATTCACCTATGATCTGTGATGAAGGATGATCCTTCTTGCATCTACGAACAAGGGTTTGTCCAGGAGTTCTGGGTGACTGATTCTCATCATCTTCTGAATCTGCATCTGATGTCACTGGAGATGTTGTCACCTTTGGTTCAACGCTTTTCACTGGTTCAGTGATACTTGTGATTTCCATCAAGTTAGAGATGTCCTCTTCCACCTTTTTACCTGAAATATTTGAAACATCATCGAATACTATGTTCACAGATTCTTGCAAAGTTCTTGTTCTAAGATTGTAAACCCTGTAAGCCTTGCTATTCTTAGAGTAACCTAAGAACAGTCCTTTATCACTCTTAGAATAAAACTTGGTCAAGTAATCTCTATCATTTAGAATGTAGCATAAGCATCCGAAGGTGTGAAAATATTTCAAGTTAGGTTTCCTTTTGTACAATAGCTCATAAGAAGTAATAGAACAACATGGTCTAAAGAAGACTCTATTAGACACATGACATGCCGTATTCAATGCTTCAGCCCAAAATCTTTTAGACACATTCATTGAAGTTAGCATGACTCTAGCCATCTCTTGCAATGTCCTTTTTTTTCTTTCAGCTATGCCATTTTGCTGTGGAGTTTTAGGAGAGGAAAACTCTTGTACAATGCCTTTCTTTTCACAAAAATCAGTGAACCTGCCATTTTCAAATTCCTTACCATAATCAGTTCTAATCCTACTAACTTTCAGATTAAAAACATTTTTCAAACGCTTGTAAAGGATTTTGAAAACTTCAAAAGTGTCAGATTTTTCTCTAATGAACTCAACCCATGAGAATCATGAAAAGTCATCAACAACAACTAAAAAGTATCTCTTACCACTAAGACTTTTTGTCTCCATAGGACCCATTAGATCCATGTAAAGAAGTTTCAAGCATCTAGTAGTTGTGCATATTGATGTGATATTGTGTAAAAATTTTACCTGTTTACCTTTTTGGCATGATCCACAAACAGGTGTATTTGTGAAACTGAGCTTAGGTAACCCTCTAACAGCCTCTGTCTTAACCAATTTTTGTAAATTTCTGTAATTTACATGGCCAAGCTTTCAGTGCCAAAGAACACTTTCATCAGATTGTGAAATGTTGCACGAAGTGTTATCACCAATGAGATAACAGTTATCAGCAGAACGATGACCAAACATTACACATTTATCAGTTTCATCCAATACAGAACAAGAGTCTTTATCAAACTTCACATGCAGATTATTATCACACAACTGACTTATGCTTATCAAGTTAGCACGTAAACCTTCAACATGTAGCACATTTTTAAGTTTTGGAAAACCTTCAACATTCAAAGTTCCTTTTCCTATTATGTTACCCTTAGAACCACCACCATATGTAACTTTACCTCCATCAAAAGTTTCATATTCATTCAAGTATTCAATATTTCCTATCATATGTCTAGAACACCCACTGTCAAAATACCATAAATCAGGTACGCGTGCTTGTAAAGAAGTACAAACAATATTGCAAAGCACTTTGGGTTTTCTAATCCATGCAATTTTTTATGTGTGTGAATACTTGTGTGGTAACACTCCAGGTAACACTTTTTCAGAAAGCAAATCATCTTTTAGTTTGAAACAGTAAGGACGAATGTGTCCAGGAACTGAACAATAATGACATATAAAAGTTCTTTTGCCTCTTTGTTTTGGAAACTTTTTAGAAGAAACTTTTGAATTTGGTTTCACAAAGGTGACAGGTTTTTCAAAACTAAAAGGGATAGAATTTTCAGAAAATTCAAGACCGAATTTATCAGTTTTTCCAACAGACAAAGCTTCATTCAAAGCAGTTGTACCTTTAGGGTACTTTTTGAAACTAAGTGTGGAAGCAGTCAACTTTTCTTGGAGTTTAGAAATTTCAAGATCCTTTTTTGTGAGATTTACCTCAAGTCTTGTGATGGTTTCAATCAGCTTTTCATTAGCTCGATTGACAGATTTCAGTTCATTATGAAGTTTAGTAACCTTTATTTCTAAAGGTTCTTGTGAGGGACCTGTTCTAGAATAGAAAACATTAGTACTATCCTTATCAGACTCAGAAAAAGACTGAAACCTGTTTGATGTTGTTACTGGGGTTGTCACATTGGGTTTAACATCCGAGTCACTTCTAGAGAATTCATCTTTCACACATTCAGATAAGAAAGTAATTTCTTCATCAGTAGCCTTATCTCTTCATCAGAATCTTCATCACTCAAAGAAACAGTTAAGCTCATCATTTTCTTTAATTGTGTGTCAGCACATTCATTTGCATAATGACCATAACCAGTACACTCATCACAAATGACATTTTTTCTATACTCAGGATCATACTTAAAGTTTCTTCTTTGAAAAGGCTTTCGAACAGAAGTTTGAGGGGAATTTTTAAAATCTATCTTAGGCTTAGTGTTAAAATCAGATTTGTTTCTCTTTTGCTTAAGATAGGCTTCAATTTTTTTGGTAAGAAATGCAATACTATCAGTGTCATGTGAAGTGTCATCAACACTATCTTCAACCTGTTCAATTTAAGTAATAACAGAAGTTTTTCCAGAACTTGAAGAGGTTTCTTCTTTGAAAATAACAACACCCTTTGTATTGTATGCATAATCTTTTTGAGATAAGTCCATTTCATAAGTTTTTAAAATGCTCATTAACTCATTATGACTCAACACATCAGTGTTCCTAGCTTCTTCAATGGCACAAACATTACCTTTAAATCTTCTAGGAAGAGTACGAAGGGTTTTGTTTACTAACCTGATATTGGAAATTGGATCCCCAAGTGATTGCAATTCATTCACCACCTCATAGAGTCTTTCATTGTAGGAAGAAATCGTCTCATCATCTTTCATTCTTAGGCCTTCAAACTTTGTGTTCAGCATCCTTGTCTTTGCTCTACGGACACTACCCGAACCTTCACAGTGTTCTTGTAGTCTTTTCCAAGCATCTTTGGCTGAAACACAATTCTGGATAAGGTTGAACATAACAGTATCAACCAATGAATTGATTGTATTGATGGTCTTTGAATTGTACAACGATGAGTTGTTCTCCTCCGTCGTCCATTCAAGCTCGTTCTTGAGAATCTGGTCTCCATCTTTATCTTCAATTGTGGGAGGACTCCAACCTGACAGTATGTTTTTCTAGGCATGTTCATCAAGGGCTTTTATGTAACTCCTCATTTGGCTTTTCCATGCGGCATAATTGGTTCCATCAAGTATGGGAGGACGGGTGATGGATCCACTAGAGTAGATGGCTCCAAGAGGGTAATCCATGGCAACCTAACACTCAGCACCAGGGCCAATACTTAGTATCGTCAAGTGATGGCTTTGATACCACTTGATAGTGTTGTGGTACCGTTGAGTTGAAGTATTGTTCAAAATATGGTCAAAACTCAAGACAATACTTATTGTGTTCAGAATAATGTAAAGAAAATAAGTAAACAGCGGAAGACTTTGAGCACACGGATTAACTCAATCTTTCCACAAACTAAAATTAGTTTGTGGCGGCCTCAAGGCTGAAATATCACTAACTTGGAAAAAGTGATTACAAAAACAAATTCGAGACTTGGAAACATTCCTTCCAAATCTCAAACATAAAATTGGATAAAATATCCAAACAAGTTCCCAAATGGCAAACCTAGATTGTTAAGTCTAAGCCTACTTCAAGCACAAACTTCCACTACCTGTGAACAGCTCAACAAAACGTATGGGATAATAATATACACAGTGTTGTACAAAATGTAACAACACATGTGAAACCACTACACTAAATTAGTAAAAATAGGTTCCTATAAATGTGTTATTCTTCAGTATGTGGTGTGGAGACTCTCTCTTGGTTTCTGGATGTATTCCTCATCTATTTATAGAGTTGGAATGATGATCCGTCCGTCAATGAATTGGAAATCATGGAGAGAAGTTGAGATCCACTTTTGCAGTAGTTGAGGTAACTTCCATGTAACTTCCTTTCTTTACTCTTCGGTTCCTTTGATTCTAGGTCCTTCTAGATGTTCTAGATCATTCCAGGTGTATCAAGAATATTCTGGGACATGGGAATAACTGCCGTTGACCGTCGTTGACCAGGGACAGCACCAAGGACAACCATTGAAGCAACACTAAGCAGTTAATCTTTGGAACATGTTCCTGAAAGATGTTGACCTGAAATGATAGCAAAGATAATTCGAACAACACTAAAAAGTTAGTCATTAGAACGAATATCCTGGAGGATGTCCTGGAGGATGGGTGTGATTACAGATGTGATTAGCACTGGTCTCAACACTCACATCAACAACATTCATTCCCAAAATTGAAACAATAAGCATAACAATATCAAACAAGGCAAAATCAAATCATAGATCCATCAATCAAAGCAATCATAGTCATCCATCAAAAGCATAGTACACCATAAGTCTCAAATCACAGTCTAAGTTAACAAACTTCAACAAATCTCAAATCAAATGTAAGCTAAGAATGAAAGCAAGGTAAGGTGATGATAGAATACGATACCCATCCACTATAAAGTTAGTCCCAAAGTGTTCACTTCAGTGTGGAGGGTGATAGGGCCTTGTGATATATCCCTCACGAATGTGCCACGCCATCATGACACGTTGAGCCTCAAGGTGCTCTAGCACGTTGGAGTCGTAGGCCGTACGGAATGAGGTTTGCTCCGTCCTAATGGCCATCACATTCGTCCTCAAGAGATCTACATCGGTCCTTAGGGACCTCATCTCGTTCGCCCATTCATCCATACACATCGCTCCAAATCCTTGTGTTCCTCTCTCTTCATAACGAGCTTCTTCCTCCATCCTTTCTTTATCGTACTCGGCTTGGACACTAGACTCACATCTTGTTCTCTTGCTCATGCTTACCCTTGTAGTAATTCGGTGGAATGCACTCTTGTACTCTAAGTGTTGTTGAGTGTCAAGCTTCCAATTCTCCTCACCATTCCTCCAAGTTATGAGTTCGTAGTTGTTAAGAGGAAAATGTAAATCATCGGAGGTTTTCCCAACAAAATAATGGATCTTCCTCTTCTTCATGAGCATTCTTGTCTTCATAAAAAATGGCAAGTCTAGAAACTTGAAATCAATACCTTCTTCATTTGGTTCCGAACCGACACTTAAGGCAATATGAGCGATCATGCCTCCCAATGCGCTATTCAAGCGAAGATGTTGAACGGCGAGGTGCTTATGGAGATAAGCTCCAAAATCGACATGTATGGAGTTGGCCATGGAGTAAAGAAGATATAACTCTTCATTTCTTATTCCTCCGGTCTTGGCTCTTGCAAATAAGGTGTTAGCTAACACCTTTTGGATGTAGGCAAAGATAGGATGGACTATTTATGAAGCTTTGGTATGTTGAGCAAGGTAAGCTTCATTTTCATCTTTTGAAATCTTCTTCCAAAACCTTTTCTCCTCTAGGAATCTCTCTTTCGCATAATAGTTCCATTTAGGAACATCCTCCACACAACCAAAAAGTCGGTTGATCTCTTGAGTAGTCAATGTGTACCCCCTATTGTTGACTCGAAAATGGAGTCAGATTGGTACTTCATTATTCTCGGTGAATTGGAATGTGCTCAAAAACTCCATGTTGAGTTTCGTATAAGATTGGTGATTGATTTTGAGTAGACCCCTCCAAGCAATATTCTCGAATAAATCCTCAACATCGTTTCCGAAGCAAAGATAATCAACCGTTTCTTTATGGAAGTAACGAAACCATGATACTCAATCTTCACAACCTTCTGTAAATTTTCAAAGAATTCATAATTATCCTCAAAGTAGAGTCTGAATTGAGAAGGTTTATACCCACATTTTTCAAAGCAATCCTCTTCCATCCCCGGATTATTTTTCACTCTACCGGATTTAGAGCTTGAGGACTTTCCCTTACCTATCCTCTTTGAAGATGAAGTCATACTCCTATAATGCATATATAACAATAATATGAGCAAGAGGTAACCAAAACTCAATTCAAAATATCAATTCTGTTCATGCTCTTTTCTAATTAAGAATGAAAAATGAGGCACGAACAACAATTCTTGTGATTTTTTAGAATTATATTCATTATTCATCTCAATGCTAATTTCCAATTAATCTACAATTACCACAAGTTCAAAGATGCAATTAACAAATTCATTCTACCCATAGCATCAATTAACCATAACAATCAACATTAGGCAAGAATTGATGAACAAATAGCAATTTCACAAAAATTCCTCAAAAATTCGTCACTATGCATAACCCCAAAATTTCAATCTTCAAGTAGTCCCAAAATTCATCAAATTAGCATGAAATTAAGTCCTCAATGGATTACCCATCAATAATAACACTCAATTATATCATCAATTGCAAGAAATAAGCATAGAATAAAAATGTTTCAATTTCATGCTCAAGAACCCTAGTTCATGGATTTCTCAATTTCTCACAATTAAACCATCAAAAGCATGCCAAAACATAAGAAATAGTAAGAGAGGAGTGTAGAAAACATACCTTTGGTTGGAATTTGGAAGTGGAAATGTAGAATGGAAACACAAGAATTTCTTCCTCTACTCTTGGTCTTGGTCGAGTGAGAGGAAAAATTTGTTTTATGTGTGTTGGGGCCTATTTATATGTGGGAGGGGTCCTACCCGAATGTGTAGTACAAAAATGGGTCGAAAACACTCAAGAAATTCAGAACCGGGTCGCGCTCGATCAGGCACTCGGTCTAAGCTGAATCGACGCTCGAGTTGGTCAGACCGAGCGCCCCCCAGCCAAGGTCAAAACAGTTTCCGCTCGAGCTAGGCTCAACGGGCGCTCGAGTTGTTGCTAGGTAGCGCTCGAGCTAGCCTATTTTTACCCCCTCTTCGATTTTTACCAAAACACACCATTTTCATGTAATTTTTTTCTAGACAAACACCATCATAAGACTTAAAATTTTTCAAAAAAAATCATCTAATGTCATTGCAAATCAAGATATGAAGAACGAACACACCACCCTAAAAGTTTGGCCAAAGTCATGAATAATGGATTTGCAATGAATTAATGAATCAACTAATGCATATTCAAGCTCAACTCAACCAAGAAATATCCAACCTTACCAAAGATGTAACCCCCCTAAACTATGATCAATTAAGTGCACAAATCAAGATGGGATTAAAGTTTTTTTTTATCCTATAACTTGTCAAAAATTTGAATTTGGTCCACATGGATTACACATTTTGATTTTGGTCCTATAAGTTTGAAAACATTTTGATTTTGGTCCTTTTACAAACTTACAGGACCAGTAAGTTTGTAAAAGGACCAAAATCAAAATATTTTCAAACTTATATGACCAAAATGCATAATCTAAAGGACCAAATTCAAAATGAAGCAAAGTTATAGGGCTTATAAATCTTTAATCTCAATCAAGATAATAGAACACAATACCTTATATGAGTGGCCATGACAACAATAACTCATCCCTTGACCTTCAATACATACAAAAAGCAAACAAACATCAATTAAAACCATCCACGCTAAAAATTAAACAAATCAAAACAAGAAAAACAATAAGGATGAGTTGTCTCCCATCTAGCGCTTAGGTTAACGTCCTTTAGCCGGAAGACACGAACGCTCATCGAAATGGCCAAGGATATTTGTCATCCTTGCCATTGTACTTTAATCTCTTCGCCTGAAAGGTAAAGAGTCTCTCCTTTTGAGTACACCACTCTCCAACTTTCCTCTTCTATGTATTCTTGATAGCACATCCTTTTTCCTCTTCTTTTCTCCTCACACTTATCCATCTCCCTCTTTTATTATCAAAAATACCCAAGAGAATTCTTAATTCTATCTTATGATCAATTATATCAAGAGGCAAAATGAGCTCACAAGAAACATCATTATCAAATAAAGCACAACTGGAAGAGGTTAAGAGTTTACAATTGCTTATTTCATTTTTAAGCTCATCTTCCACTTTCTCTTGATGTTCTTCTTCAATCTTACTCGTGTCCATTAGTGAAGCACGAATAAAAATCTCAGAGGATTGCAATCATTTTCCATTTGCGCAAACAATAAGAGGTTACATTCATCTACCTCCATTTTAGCAATAGAATCTACATCTTTCCGTTCATCACTTGAGTTCTCTTTTTCCTTTTCCCCATCTTCTTGTTCATTCTCCTCTCCTTCTACTTCATTCCTATCAATGCTTACAAGAGAAGTATTACTATCAATAACATCATTAAGAGAATTATAACTAATAGTAAAATGAGAAGGGTTTAGAGATTTCTTATCAAAGTGTATGATTATTTTGATGTCTTCATCATATAAATCTTCATTTTCATCAAAAAAATTACTAATAAGATCATACACATCTTCTTTCGGTTCATGATCTCTATCCTCTTCTTCCTCTTGTTTGTATAAAGGCATAGGAGGGGGAGAAACATATATATGAGTGTGAAGCTTGATAGGGGTAAGGATGGAAGTATGAATATGAATATGGTTGAGGAGAATATGGATATTGTTGTGGAAGATTTTGGTATTGTGGTGGTTGTGGTTGATATGTAGGTGGTGAATATGGGTGAGGTTGATACGTGTATGATTGAGGAGGATATATGAATTGTGGAGGATACAAGTATTTGTTGTATCTGTCTATCTTCTTTAATTAATTTCACTCCTACAAAGATTATCAAGTATCAACACACACCAAAATAATTAAGAGCAAATAAACAAATCAAAGAAAAGTAAATATAAACATCAAACCATGCTTATCATTTGAATGTTTCCCCGGCAACGCCGCCAACAACTTGTTTGCCTATATTGAGTATGCAACACGCAAGTGTATGTGATCGTTATTGTGTTTGGCAAGTGACCAAGTTAAAATATCGAACCAAGGGAAACAATGTTTGAAATGCTAGGTTTGGTTGTTTATCAAAGTGATTTCCTAAGATATGTAAAGATAATGGCTTGGTTTCTATCTACTCTTGCAAGAAATCGAAAATCTATCTATCACTTTTGACAAGTGAGAAAGTGTTGGTAGTATACATTGAGGTACTTCAATTATGGTTCATTTAACTACATGTAATTCCTAGCATGCATGAGGGTCACTAGTGCAAGAACTAAGTCTTAAAACTCTATCAAATGTCTAATTTCTCACTTAAACACCCAATACTCAAACAGTATAGTTCTTGGAATCAAACAATTCTCATTGACAAAACACCCATAACACAAACACTTAGTGTGCACAATTATCCATTCTAATCCTAATTGAACTAACTCAATTCTCATATGTTGCCAATCCAATTAGTGATCAAAACATCAAAAAGCTTCCACCAATAGTTCAATCAAACATTAATATAGATAATTCATACACATAATCAGCTCATACATGCATTGGAATCACAAGCAATTAAACTGCAACATAATCTCCATATCCCCAATGCACAAAGGGATTAGCCCACGGCTAATTGTGAACAAACAACAACAATTAAGCTAATAGAAATCATAACTAAGACAAGATTAGCAAAGTAATAAGAAAACTTACCAATATTGAATGAAATTGAATTACAAGCTATCTACCTTCAATTACCAAAATCCAATCCGTAGCTCAAAATGCAAAATCCTACCGTATGTATGTAGAGAATCTAATGAGGAATCTAATGAAACAAACGATCGAAAATCTATTCGGCTAGATCTAAAGTAATTGAAAGATGAAGATGCAGAATCAAAGTATAACCCACAAGTAATTTCCCTTTAACCTCTCTCTAATCTAAGAATTTGTAAAAATGATTAAAAGCTTTTTCCAAATCTGAATAAAGACGTATTTATAGGTGTCAAAACGTTATAACTTGATTGCCCCTCATTAAATGGATGGAAAGATGAAATTGCACTTGACACTTACGGACATGCGCTCAAGCTAGCGCTCGACCAAGGCTCAAGTAGCGCTCGAGCTGGCTTGGTCGAGCACCCCCCCCCAACCATGGTCAAAGCAATTTTCGCTCCACTTAGGTTCAATGGGCGCTCGATCTGAGTGCAACTAGCGCTCGAGCAAAGTGTAATCTCCGATGCCCGATTTCGACTTTTTCCATTTTAATCTGTTGGCTCGTTCAAGCTTCCTAGGGTCTTTCTCTTGGTCTTTTAAGCTTCCCTAAACACTTTGATCACATCATTCCATCTTCCTCATCATAATCACCTTGACTTTGCCCGTTTTCACGTATAAAGCTAACTTTTTTCTACACAAGAGTGAATAGCACAATATATAGTATATTTGGGTCAATAATTCATACAAATCACTTAATACATGCTAGAATACACTGAATATGATGCAATTATTACCCCAATCACTTAGCAACCATGCATATGTCGTTGAATTTCCCTGGCTTAATAGCCGCATATAATTAACTAAGGGGGGTGTATTGGATTAGGATTTTAAAAGACTTTTTTAGCTGAAAAAAATCCTGCAGATTTTAAAGATTTTGTAGGATTTTGGTGACTTTTAAGATTTTGTAGGATTTTGTAAGACTTTTAAAATAAGGATTTTAATGGATTCTATAGGACTTTGTAGACTTTGCAGAATTTCATGGATTTGTGACATACAATAAAAATTCAAAATTTTTCATACCTTCAAATTAAAAAAAAAAAAAAAAATTAAAGACAAAAAAAATCATAATATCATGTCCTTTTAAATAGCATTACTCCACATATTCATAGCTATACTAGTCCTCAAAGCATTAGCGTCATGTCGTTCTTGCTCTTGAGTTTGAATGATAGGCTCAAAATCACGGTCTTCATTAACTGGTAATGTTGAAGATGAAGGTTCGTCCACCGATTCAATTGGAAATTCATCAGAATGACATTCTTTGCGAATAAAGTTATGTAGAGCTGCACATGCTAATATTATCAATATAAAAAAGTATCGAAATTGAATAATCAAAGCAACCAAAGTAAAATATAACAAAACTCAAATACCGTAAAAAAATATTATCAATATAAAAATATTACCTAATGGCATATGTAATATATAATATTAGTATTATAATAATACTATATAAAAATAAAGATTTATCTTGTATATAAGTTAGGATGAACAATATCGTTTTTAATACTATTTAATGATTAATTATTAACTATTTTTATTTATTCTAGTATATATGTATATATAATATTATATTATTCTTCGTCACTGTAATTATTTTATCGTTGATGTTATAAATGTAGAGATGAAATTATAAGGTTAAAACTATTTTAGGTCTTAAAAATAAATAATTATATATAAATCAATTTGGGGATAAATAAAGTCACTAATTAAAAAAGTCCACCGAAATCCTAGAGGTTTTGATGGGATTGTTGGTATTTATAAAATACACTAAAAAATCCATCAAACCCAACAATCCTTTAAAATCCTTATATTTTTTAATACCAGTGGATTGTTTTTAAGTCTTTTAAAATCCTGATTGAATACCAGTGGATTGTTTTTAAGTCTTTTAAAATCCTGATTGAATACCAATGGATTATTTTTAAATCCTTTAAAATCCTGATTGAATACCAACAGACTTTTTTATAAGAAAAAAGTCCTTTAAAATCCCACGAAATCTTAAACGAATACACCCCCCTAAGTAAAAAAAAACAATGGCCTCAAGTATATATACTGTGACGGGTGGTTTGGGTAGTACCAAGTGATAAATTCATTTTTCTTTTCTTTTTTTCTTTTAAAATTTATTTTAGTTTTTATTTATTTGAAATTTGTATATTGATTTGATAAAATTCAAGTAATATTATGTTATAAATTAAAAAATTCACTTTTTAACTATGTTACTATATAGACAAAAGTGTGTTACTAAAAAATAAAATTTGTGTTACTAATCCTTAAAATATTAATTTTTCATACTTTTAAAATAACTATAATATAGTAACACACATTTACTCTAATGGTAAGATAAATTTGTTCCCCGGTTTGTGTTACTAATATGAGTAAATGTGTGTTACTTTCAGTACAAAATGAGTTTTTATAAGAATTAATATATGTTTGTTATTTATTTATCATCCCTTTAAAATCTAGGTATATTGAATGATGTAATAATATACTTTTTACTATTTTATACGTGTTATTATATGAAAAAATAATGATTTCTTTAAAAATAAATAATATATTTGTGAAAAACTTATATTTATTCTTATAGGAACACACATTTTACTCTTTATATTAGATTAAAATATTTATTCTATAAAAATAAATGAATATATGTAAAAATAATAACAATTTATATGATAGTAAAATACATTTGCTCTAATTGTAACACATATTTGCTCCCTAGTTTGTGTTACTATATGAGCAAATGTGTGTTACTTTAAGTACAAAATGAGTTTTTATAAGAATAAATATGTGTTTGTTATTTATTTACCATGCCTTTAAAATCTAGGTTTATTGTATCATGTAGTAATACAATTTTTACTATTTTATATGTTTTATTATATGAAAAATAATTATTTCTATAAAAATAAATAATGTATTTGTGAAAAACTAATATTTATTCTTATAGTAATACACATTTTACTATTTATATTATACTAAAATATTTGTTCTATAAAAATAAATGAATATATTTAAAAAAGAATAATATTTTATATGATAGTAACATGGGAAAACTACAAAATAGTTAACAAAATTAGCATTAATTACAAATTGGTTCTGTGCAGAAAAAAATGTGCTTTGCAAATATTGTGAACCTATTTGTAAATATAGTGACTTTTTTGAACCTATATGTAAATCACTCTAATAACATACATTTGCTCTAATTGTAACACACATTTATTCCCCAGTTTGTGTTACTATATGGGTAAATGTGTGTTACTATATGGACAAATACATGTTACGGTAAGGATAAAATATATTTTTATAAGAATAAATATATATTTTTAATTTAATCATTATATCTTGAAACTGGGTATATTGATTCATGTAATAACAATTTTTTTACAATTTTATATGTGTTACTATATGAAAAATAATAATTATTTCTATAATAACATATATATATTTGTGAAAAATAATATTTTTCTTATACAAACACACATTTTGGTCTTGTATTATATGAAAAATAATTTATTCTATAAAAGTAAATGAATATATGTAAAATAACAACATTTAATATGATAGTAACACTAATTTTATCTTTTTGTAACACATATGTGTCTATATAGTAACATAGTCCGGAAGCAAACTTTTAAATTTGAGAAAAATATTACTTGATTTTTTTCTTAGTTAACACATTAATTAAAAAAAATTATGTGGTTTAAAAAAAACTAAAAAAAAAAGAAAGAAAATAGAGAAAATAAGCAATCATTGGTATAAGAGCAACACTTACGTAGAAATTTCTACCGTAGAAATTACTAAATATAGAAAAAGATAAAAAGAAGTCCCACGTGCACTTCCGCTCTCCCAAACTCACGTGAAATTCACGTAATACTAATTCCCTCTACCCCAGGCTCCAACCAACCCAACACACTCACGCACATACTAATTCCCTTCCCCCACACCCAAACAAATTCCGGCATCATTCAACCCCCTCCCACTCCCACCACCCCCAATCCCATTTACCTTTTTTTAAGTTTATTTTATTTTTTAAAATATTGTGTAAATTAAAATATACATTTAATATTATATTATAAATAAATATTTATACATATAATAATACACATTTAATTTTATAGTAACACACATTTACTTTTATAGTAACATATATTTGTCTTTCAATTTGTGTTACCATATGGGCAAATGTGTGTTACTTTAAGGACAAAATATATTTTTATGAAAATAATTATGTGTTTTTTAATTTATTCATCATCCATTTAAATCTAGGTATATTGTTTCATTTAATACATATGTTATTATATGGAAAAAAAATTACTTTTATAAAAATAAATAAATATTTGTGAATAGTCAATATTTGTTCTTATAGTAACACACATTTTGCTCTTGCATTATGTGATAAATTATTTATTTTATAAAAACAAATGAATATGTTTACAATAACAACATTTTATAAGATAGTAACACACATTTGCTCTAATAGTAACACACATTTATCTCTCTATTTGTGTTACTATATGGGCAAATGTATATTACTATATGGACAAAATATATTTTATGAGAATAAATACGTGTTTCTTAATTTATTTGTCATCCCTTTAAATTTAGGTATATTGTTTCATGTAATAAATATATTATTATATAAAAAAATATAATTATTTCTATAAAAATAAATAAATATTTGTGAATAATTAATATTTGTTCTTATAGTAATACACATTTTGGTCTTGATTTATGTGAAAAATCATTTATTCTATAAAAATAAATAAATATATGTAAAATAACAATATTTTATAAGATAGTAACACATATTTGCACTAATAGTAACACACATTTATCTCCCAATTTGTGTTACTATATGGGCAAATGTGTGTTACTATATGAGCAAAATATATGTTTATGATAATAAGTATGCTTTTCTTAATTTATTCATCATCTCTTAAAATTTAGATATATTATTTCACGTAATACATATGTTATTATATTAAAAAAATAATTATTTCTATAAAAATAAATAAATATTTGTGAATAATCAATATTTATTCTTAACTAACACATAATTTTCTTTTGCATTCTGTGAAAAATTATTTATTCTATAAAAACAAATGAATATGTGTACAATAACAATATTTTATAAGATAGTAACACACATTTACTCTAATAGTAACATATATTTGCTCTCCGATTTGTGTTACTATATGGAAAAATATGTGCTACTATATAGATAAATATGTGTTACTATACTAATATGAATTAAAAACATGTTTTTAAATTTATTATATAATATTATTTAATTTATTTTTGAATTTATAATAATTAAATAATAATAAATCAATTTTTTTTAACTATTCTACATGAATACTAATGGGCCTGGGCCTCAGCATGTATATGTTTATTGGGGGTGGGTGGGGGTGCGGTAGTGGGAGGGAATTAACTATGGCGTAATGTATGTATTACCTGGGCAAAAGGATGCGCGTGTGAGGTGGGTTGGGTGAGGCGCGTGAGTTCATTCTTTTTTTAATTCTATTTTTAGAAATTTCTACCGTAGAAATTTTTATATAAGTTTTTGTCTTGGTATAATGGCCCAGGAAGTATGGCGGAAGATATGAGTCGCACGATACCCGCGAGATAGAAGTTAATTTGTCTAGAAGGAAATGTGCGTCCATTTCTCTTTTTTTTTTTAGTTTTTTTTTAGTAATTTTTACGGAAGAAATTTTTATATAAGTTTTTGTCATTTGAAAATAATGCGTGCGCTTTTCATATTGATATTATGTGAGAATATTCAACAATCCTCAAAATTAAACTATGTATACAATATTCAAAATATTCTCATTAACTCTGGTATAAAAAAATAATTTTAACTTTATATTTTAAATGTTTTAATCTTAACCATACATTTTTAAATTTTATAAATATATCAAGTACAGAAATAGACTTAGAAAACCCTTATTTTCGCCCTTAGAGAGTGGCTATAATGGCTCTCCAAGCGAGTTTAGAGAGTTGTTAAAAAACCGTTCTAAAAAAATAATTTTTTTAAATCTTTGCAGTCATATTCTCTTTTTATTCGAATTTTATGAAATTAAATTCCTTTCAAAGAACAAAATCTCTTATGAAACAACAAAGCCCAAAATACAAAATGAATTACTAAAAAAATTTAATGATACACTGATGATTGATTAATAAATACTCAAAAACAAAACTAAGATAAGAATAATATAAAAAACAGGGTAGAAATAATTCAAAAATAAACAAACAATTAATAGAGATGAGGGGTTCAATTCGGTGGTGTGAGACAACTTTTCCATGGTCTAGGCGGTGTGATTCTTCTTAGAAATCTCGGTAGTTGGGTGAGATGTGATGCACAGCTGTGGCAAACAGGGTTTACAAGCGGCGGCAGCCAACAGGATCCACGAACGGCGGCGGTGTGGTGCTCGCGCAATAGGCAATTAGACACTTGTCTTCTGTCTGCGGGAGCACAGCGGCTGGGCGTATCTGGAAAAAATGACCAAAAGTAGGTTACCTTTCTCAGGTGTGATGCACGATCACCGAAAATGAGGTGACAGATGGTCTTCACGGTGGCAGTGCACGGTAGATTCAACGCTGGGATTAGATCCAGGAGCAACGGCAACGGATGCGCTTCACGGATGGATCAGATTGTCACAACCTCCACCCTCCATGAATGGGCGAGGCAACACACAATCGGAGCTTCAGATCTGGAGCGCTGATGATGGTGAACACACATGAACCGGTCCGATCTAACCCCAAATAGAGCCACGGATCCATTCCGGCATCAAACAGTGATGAGCGCGATGATAATTTTTTAGAGAGGTGGGGAGAAGGTAAAATAATTAGGGAGAAAGAAGAAATAATGATATGTATGCATGAAGGTGAAACATATATATATATATATATATATATATATATAAAATAAGGGTATCCACTATAAAGCGGTTTAGAAACGCTCTATTAGGAATATTCAATACAAGGGTTTTGAATGTTGTAATCGAAATAAAGCGATAAGCGTAAATAGAGAACACTAGATTTGATAATCCAGTTCGTCACAACGTGACTATGTCTGGGGGCGACCAAGCCAGTAGATAGTAAACTATGAACTGCCGTAAAGTGTTTACATAGTATGAACGCGTATGAAGTACAAGGGTTTAAAATACAATAAATAGAAGTACCCTAACCCTAACACTAAGTCCATGGGCCTAAAGCCAATTGGACCATATCTAATATTATGTCCACTTATAATATAATATATTATAGTGAATATATTATAACACTCCCCCTTGGACATAATAACAATGACAAGGAAGAATACAGGAGTTACCCAGAGGAGTATTATTAATGATCTTCAGGATCCAATCTTCAGGATTGTTTAGTATTTGATACTCCCCCTGAAGATAACAATATTCCAAGTTGACGCATTCCGATTCCATGTACGTACTTTTCAAAAGTCAAAGTGGGAAGGGATTTAGTGAACAAATCAGCTAGATTGTCACTTAAGCGTACTTGTTTTATCATGATCTCACCACTCTTCTGGAGTTCGTGAGGATAAAAGAATTTTGGGGAAATATGTTTCGTCAAGTTCCCTTTGACATAACCATTGCTCATTTATGCAATACATGCAGCATTTTCTTCATAGATAATTGAGGGGCTTATGTCAACAGAAGGGATACCACACGAATCTTGAATGTGTTTTATCAGGGATTTCAACCAAACACATTCTCGTGCAGTTTCGTACAGAGTTATGATCTCTGAGTGGTTTGACGATGTGGTCACCATAGTTTGTTTGACAGATCTCCATGAAATGGCTGTACCACCACAGAGGAAAACATAACCCGTTTGTGATTTTGAATTATGGGGATCAGATAGATAACCAGCATCAGCATAAATGGGTCCTTTTCCATATCGAGGGAATGGACAGCCATTGGAGTGCTTAAGGAGGAGATTTATCCATGTGGAATATCTCCAACACTTTCTTTAGGTATGCTGATTGGTGTATCAGTATTCCTTCAGGGAAATGCTCGATCTGCAGGCCGAGGCAGAACTTGATTTTACCTAAAGTTTTCATTTCAAATTCAGTTTTTAAGATTGAACTTGTTTCGATAATGTTTAGATCATCAACATACACCAAGATGATGCAAAAACCATTAAGGGATTTCTTAATGAAGACACAAGGAAAAGCCTCGTTATTTACATATTCCTTCTTCAGGAGGAATTTGCTTAGTCGATTATACCACATACGACCTGACTGTTTTAAGCCATATAACGAGCGTTGCAATTTAATGCTGAACATACTACGATGTTCGTTATTCCTCTTCTAGGGAATATTTAATCCATCAGGGATTTTCATATAGATATCAGAATCTAATGATCCGTATAAGTATGCGGTGACTACGTCCATTAACTGCATTTCTAAGTTTAGTTTAACTGCCAGGGATATTAAGAAGCGGAATGTTATTGCATCCATAACAGGAGAATAGGTTTGATAGAAATCAATACTAGGTCTCTACGAAAACCCTTGAGCCACTAACCTCGCTTTGTATCTTACAATTTCATTATTTTCGTTTCGCTTTCGTACAAATACCCACTTGTATCCAACAGGGACAATATTTTTTGGGGTACAAATGATGGAACTGAAAACTTTTCATTTATTCAGCGAGTCTAGCTCTGCCTTTATTGCAGCTTCCCATTTCACCCAATCGGAGCACTTCCGGCACTCAGATATAGTTTTGGGTTCAGGATCATGATCATTATTCGAAATGGTGAAGGCAATTAAGGCTGCAAATGTGTTATCGACAATAGTCGTGTTTCTATTATAGGTTTCTCCCATATTTATGAAGTTTGTTGAAACTTCGATGTTTACATCGACCAGATCCTCTTCATTTCCCAAAGAGTATCGGTCTGATGATTCCGCAATCCTAGAGTCATTGTTTGCTTGTGCACGTGCATTTTGACTAGGATTTTTGTCTTCAGAACGAATTTCTTCAGAAGATTTTAAGGGTGACATAGTGTGTTTGCTAGCTTTACACTTACGCGAACTTGGTTCGCTTATGTTAATGCTTCCTTTACGCTTCTGGCGCATGGGGGGGTTAACATTTGTCTTCAAAGGGAGTTGTACCCTTTGAGGCGCATTTACTGCAGGTATATGTGACTTAGTCACGCCTTTATGATCGGTGAATGCATCTGGCAGATTATTTGCTAAGTATAGCAAATTTATTATCTTTTGAACTTTAAGTTCAGATTGATTTGTGTGTGGGTCTAAGAACTGAAGATCTTTTACGTTCCAAGTAATTTCACGGCATTTATTAAGTGTGGTATTTTTCTCTCCCCCTAATGCTGGAAATAGATCTTCATCGAATGTGCAGTTAGCGAAACGGGTTGTAAACTGATCCCCAGTTAAAGGCTCGAGGTATTTAAGTATGGTGGGAGATACAAAACCGATGTAAATATCGAGTTTCCTTTGTGGGCCCATAGATGTTCGCTTAGGTGGTGGTATTGGAACATACACTGCACAACCGAATGTACGCAAATGGGAGATGTTAGGTTCATTTCCACGCACGAGTTGAATAGGGAAATATTCATGATATGCAGTTGGTCGGATTTGGATTAGTGATGATGCATGTAGAATAGCATGCCCCCAACATGAAACGGGTAAATTTGATTTTTGTAGTAGTGGTCTAGCGATTAATTTGAGACGTTTAATTAATGATTCAGCTAGACCATTTTGAGTATGAACATGAGGGATCGAATGCTCCACTTTGATTCCCAGTGCCATGCAAAAATCATGGAATGCCTTAGAGGTGAATTCACTGGCATTATCCATACGAATGGATTTAATAGGATGATCTGGGAATTGAGATCTCAACAGAATAATCTGTGCAATAAGCTTTGCAAAAGCTGTATTGCGGGTAGATAGCATGGTGACATAAGTCAACGAGTGGAGGCATCTATTAGGACCATAAAATACTGGAATGGTCCGGATGCTGGGTGTATCGGTCCATAAATATCTTCTTGAATCCGCTCAAGGAATTTAGGAGATTCAGTTCTTACTTTACTACTAGAAGGACGAATTACTAGTTTACCCATTGTGCAAGCATCACATATGTATTCATTAACAGAAGGGATTATGTTGTGTGTTATGTTATGGTCAGATGAATTACATAGAATCCGACGCATCATGGTTTGTCCGGGATGTCCTAACCGCTCATGCCATAGTTTGAAAGAATTTGGATCATTAAATTTTAGATTAAGGGCTATATGGAGATTTGAGGGTCTGATGTATGTGTAATACAAGCCAGATAAGAAAGAAGAAAGTTTTTCGATGATGTGTTTTCGATAATCTAGATAGTGAGTCATTAACAGATATTCACTATTATCCTCAGTGTTCGTCTCAATATGATAGCCATTCTCTCGAATATCTTTAAAACTGAGAAGGGTACGCTTTGATTGTGGAAACAATAAAGCATATTCGATTATTAATTCGGTACCCATAGGGAGGATTATCGAGGCTCTTCCGGAGCCAACGATTTGTATGTCGTCATCAGAAATAGTAGTGACACTTCTTTTCTTTTCAGTTAATGTTTGGAAAAATTGTCTATTTTTCAAGATAGTATGTGTAGTAGCACTATCTACTAAGCACAAAATATTAATCTCCATAAGCACACAGTTGTACGTTTAGATATGAGGAATGCTAAGGAGAGCCAAGATTACAGACGTTGATTGATCAGCCGCACAAGGGATCACTTAGGTCCTACTAATATAAAAAATGTATTAAATTTTGTAGACAATAGTGATCGACAATTGGGGTTTTACTGTAAAAATAAAGCATCGATAAGCATTCATAAAATCCATAAAAATGTATCATGCAACATAGTCAAATAAAAGCCAGTCAAAACATGCTGGTCAACCCAAAAAACAAATAGTAGCAAAAAGTCTAATCAATAAAGCAAGTAAACAGCAAGTTGGTGTCGATCACTCATTGTCTCCAAAGGCGTCTACAGTCATTGTATCACCCAAAATGTCATCCTTCTCCATGTCAAAGCTTGCTCTGGGCAGGTCGGTATGGTGTGATTCACCTTGAGGAGCCTTCCCCTTTTTGTCTTTTAGCATACGTTGATATAGCTCCACTAGATGTTTTGGAGTTCGACACGCGCGAGACCAATGGTCGTCGCATCCACACTTGTGACAGAGTTGCTTATTCTGTGCACGTGAGCTCGATGGTTGATCTTGAGCTGCGTTATTTTCAGTTGCACTATGTTGTGCATTGTTACGACCTCGACCTCGTCCCCTACCACGGCCTCGACTTCGGGTCGATCCGCGGCCCCCACTCGCCTCATTTCCCTTTCCAAGTTTTCGGCCTCTAGAGTTCTTTCAAGTAGCATGTGCTTCAGGCACAGATTGTGTGCCAACCGGTCTAGTATTATGATTTTTCATCAACAATTGGTTGTGCTTTTCTGCGACTAAAAGTACAGAAATGAGCTCGAAGTGTGATTGATACTCGTTGGCCCTGTACTGCTGCTGGAGTACAAGATTACTTGTGTGGGAAGTGGAAAGAGTTTTTTCAATTAACTGTTCATCAGTTTTTGTTTCTTTACACAACATAAGCTGAGAAACAATGCGATGTAGGACAGAGTTGTACTCCGTTACAGATTTGAAATCTTGGAAACGAAGTGTTATCCATTCATATCTGGCTTCGGGGAGGATCACATCGTGTTGTTGTTGGAATCGATCCTGGAGAGATTTCCACAATATCGATGGATCTGTTTCAGTGAGGTATTCGTTCTTAAGATCTTTGAGAAGATGATGTCTTAAGAAGATTAGAGCTTGTGCCTTCTGGGCAGGAGTGGATTTCCACCCTTGTGTGGTGGTGTCAAATAAGTCTTTTGAAGCTAAGTGAATTTCAACGTCTAGAGCCTATGTCAAATAATTGTGGCCATCTAGTGCCAGTTCATCAAATTCACGTTTGGTGGTGTTTGACATGTTATTGCTACAAAGAAAAAATTAATAAATTGAGATTTATTATTGATTTGTAGCAATTAAATAATTAAGGCTCAAGATAAAATATTAAGACAAAATTAATTATAGGGGTATATAATAAAGGATTGTGTGTATGACATGTATGAGACATTTATTAATGGGACTTCGGGCCCAAAAATAATTGTTAGGATCCAAATTAATTAGGATCAATTAAATAAAATGCCCAATCAATTAAAAAAAATGGCCCAAGTATATATATATATATATATTATAAGGGCCCAAAAATGGGCGGTCCAATTAGGAATTGGAAAAACCCAACACAATTGTAAAACATGACCAATTAGAGTTAAAAATGGATTGACCCAATTGACTAATGGCCCAGAACACCCAAAAGAATTAGTCAAGGGTTTCAGATGTGAGTATTCAGAGGGTGTGGGCATATTTATTTCGATATTTTCGGTGCACGTACGTGAAAAGATCGCGGTCTTATTTCCGGCTGTTAGCCGACTCGCAGCGGAGTTCGTCGGAGCCATCCGTCGAGGAGGCCTCGCACAGCGTGGTTACGGTGTAAGGCTGCGTATCGATGACACAGGGGCGCAGCAAAAGTCGCGCAGTCACCGATACGTGCTGCCGTCACGAACGCCGCCACTCCGTTGCTGTTTTCGGCGATTTGCAGTCACGGCACAAGGGTCGAGCAGCGCCATCAGAGGCGTGTAGTCGCCGTTTATCTCGACGCCGCTTCAGGGGCTGTGAGCATCACGGGCGGACGGTCGCCGCCGTCGTCCAGCACGCGTCATCGCGCACCAGAGTTGGGTCACTTCACCGTCGTTCGCCGTCAAGGCCACTTTAGGGGCCGATGGCATGGCGGACATAGGTAGGGCTCGATTTTGTGTTGGATTTTCTGGAAATTAATATTTGGAATTTTTAATTCAATTGAATTTTTAGATAATAGGTTTCTGATGTTTATTTCGAAAAACGTTTCAGAAGAATTGCTGAGGTTTTAGGGTTTCCAGAAAAATCAAAATGAGTTTCGAATTTTCGATTTGATTTTGATTTGGAAAAAGAAAATTTCGATTTCTGAAAACTGAGATATTAGAAAAAAAATGCTTTCAGAATAAACTGGGTTTTTCGAAAAAAAAATTCAGAAAATTTTGGAAAAACAAAAGGGTTTATGCCATATTTTTCGAACGGCGACAATCGATTTTAATCCGGGTTTTGTTATGCTCATCAATACCAAAAGCACATATAAAACGATATACTGAAACAATACAACATAAAAGATACATAAGCATGTATACGAAAAATATCCATTGCATATTATCAGGGGAGCATATTGGGCATGAATCATTAATAGATGATAATAGGCAGAATCATGTGTACGAAACTAAGCATATAAGATTCTGAATATGCAGAATAAACATGTACAGGACATATGATCATGTACTAGAAATTATATAAATTCCAGGCAGAAACCTAAGCATGAATACCTAATCATGGATTTCAATTTCAGATTAAAATTAAAGCAGAAACTTACGGTTTCAGTAACTAAATACAATTAATCCCGAATTTGATTTGATCCAGAAACAGCTTGAGAAATCCTCTCGTGAATCCTATTCCTCGTAGAGACTCGTGCTGATAACGTGTTGTAATCGAAATAAAGCGATAAGCGTAAATAGAGAACATATGATTTGATAACCTAGTTCGTCACAACGTGACTACGTCTGGGGGCGACCAAGCCAGGAGATAGTAAACTATGAACTGTCGTAAAGTGTTTACGGAGTATGAACGCGTATGAAGTACAAGGGTTTAGAATACAATAAATAGAAGTACCCTAACCCTAACACTAAGTCCATGGGCCTAATGCCCATTGGACCATATCTAATATTATGTCCACTTATAATATAATATATTTGTTGATGTTGAAAGAATGTTATGCAATGTGTTGCCATTATTTTAGACAACATCAGAATTCGCCCTTTCTACTAACTTTCCTAATGATTTTTCCGTGTTATATTATTTGTCTAGGTATGGAAGTTGAAGACGTGAAGGTCCCAAAAGGTTTTAGAACGTCAGGCGGTTCCATTGCTTGAGTAGAGAGATATCCACTAACTTGGAAGTTATCATTATGGGCGGTTATTTTGAAGCCCACTACTTGGCTTCATTATGGAGTGGAGTGCTCATTATCTTCATCTATAAATAGAGCACCACTTCATCATTTCAAAGTATGACCGAAAAGTATAATTCAGAGTTGAACGGATCATGTGTCATTCACTAGATTCTAGGTTATACACTGTTCATCAGAATGTTGAGAACATTAGTCTCGGCATTGTTCACAACATTCATTGTTTGATCTAACGATCCGTTCGGCTGAACGTAGACGTGTTAGGTTTTGTTTAGGTCTATTCTTATAGGTCTTGTTTAGATCCTTGTGTGATCTTGTGTAGGTCTTGCGCGGCCTTGAATTTTGGTTTCTTGTGTAAACCTTGTATTTGTGTCACTACAAGTTATAGTGAAGTTTCTCTGCTAGTGAGGCAGCATAGTCTATACATTTTGTATAGCCTATGAAAATTTTTATATCCCTTTGCAAAAGTGTGCGTTTAAGTCTTCCGCTGTGTAGTGTTGTCATTTATGTTGTAGACATTTTTAACAACACTTCTCTAAAACATTTTCAATCACACGCACCAACCCTCTCAAGTGGCATCAGAGCCACAAACTAGACACATTTAGTTTAAGATCCTTTGTTTGTGTATTTTTGCAATGGAATAACCATTAACTCCCGCACTAAAACCTCCTATCTTAGATGGCTCCAATTATTCATATTGGAAATCAAAGATGAGGATGTATATCAAGTCTCTTGATGAAAGAGCATGGAGGAGTGTACTATATGGTTGGACTCAGTCTCTACTTCCAGCCGATGATGATAATGAAGCCCGTGTCAAACGAGAAATTGATTGGACAAATGATGAGGTAACGGTTGCTAACTACAATTTGAAAGCCCTTAGTGCAATATTTACATCAACTGATGTATCTATGTTTAAGATCATTTCGAATTGTGTGTCAGCAAAAGATGCTTGGGACCGTTTGCAAGTACATTGCGAAGGTTCTGAGAGTGTTCGTAGAACTAAGCTTAGAATGTTAGGTACAAAATTTGAAAATCTTAAAATGAAAGATGATGAGGATATATCTTCGTATAGTAAAAGGATCACTGAGATTTCTAATGAATCACATTCATTGGGTGAACCTATCTCTAATACAAGATTAGTCCATAAGGTTTTAAGAACCGTACCAAAATGTTTTGATGCAAAAATTTGTGCTATTGAAGAAGCCAAAAACACTGATCTTATAAGTGTTAATGAATTGATTAGTATTTTAAAAACTTATGAGATGAATTTTGAGCAAAGAGATGAAGTTAATTCTGATAAAAAGGTTGTTGCTTTGAAAAATGATGCTTCTAGTTCTAAAAATATTTCTTTTGTTACTGAAGTTGATTCAGATGATGAATGTTCTGAAATATGTTCCAACACTTCCGACAACATTTCCTTATTAACCAAGCAGTTCAATTCATTTTTGAAAAATAGAGCTAATAGGTTAAAAGCAAATGTTCAGAATAGGAATCAAGGTACTTCTACTCCTAAAATGTTTGAAAAGAAAGAAAGTTTTGATAGATCAAAATAGTTTAATAGGAGTAATAAACCTAAATTCGAACCCGAGTATAGAAAGAATGTTAGGTGTGATGCATGTACTAGATATGGTCATTATGCTAATGAATGTGCTAACACCTTGATTAGAAAGAAATTGAATTTTAATACTACCTTGAGTGATGATTCTGATAATGAACCTGACTTTGAGAAAAATGATGAATTTGCTTTCTCTGCTAGAATTCTTTTTTATGATACAAATGATGATTTACTGGATGATTTTGAGTCTGATGTTAAAATAAATGTGCCAACATTTGTGACTACATCAAACAAAATCAGTCCAGATGAAAGTTGTCTAATGAGTTCTTTTTCAGGGATGAATATTTCAGGTGAAGAACAGGTTGATATTCAACAAATCATCAAAGAGAATGATGACTTAAAGCATTCAGTAGCAAAATTGGAAGTATTGCTTACTAAAAAAGATCTAGAAATATGCAACTTGAAAAAACAACTAGAAAGCACAACCTTAAGCTTCAAAAAGTTTACCAAAGGTGCAGAAAAATTACAAGATGCATTGATAACTTCGAATGTAGGTAAAGAAGTTATTGGGTATGATTCTAACTCTACAAAAATCGTGTAAAATGATATGCCCATAAAATTTGTTAAGGCAAGAGATAGTAAATCTGTTACTTCTCATTCTAGAGATTTTGTATGTCATTTTTGTCATGAGAAGGGTCATATTCGTCCTTACTGTTTTAAATACAAGGAATCTAAAATGTCTTGTAATATGTTACCTGGTAAACACAACATATTCAACAACATGATCATGAAAAGGTCAGTGAGTCTGATATGAAATGTAATGTTGTTTATACCTCCTCAAAAGCATGCATTCCTAGTCTATGGTATTTTGATAGTGGATGTTCTAGACATATGACTGGTGATATTAAATTTCTTACAAATTATAAAATGCATGATGGTGGAAATGTTACCTATGGAGGTGGTTCAAAAGGAAAAATAATTGGTAAAGGTACCTTGTTTGTTCATGGTTTTCCAAAGTTAACCAATGTGTTGCATGTTGATGGTTTACGTGCTAATTTGATTAGTATAAGTCAATTATGTGATGATGATTTGCATGTTAAATTTGATAAAAAAATCATGCTATGTGCTCAATAATGATGATGAGTGTCTTATGATTGGTAATAGGTCTGTAGACAATTGTTATTTGATTGAATCGAATGAAACGTGCAATAGTGTGAAATTAGATGAAAATACTCTTTGGCATCAAAAACTTGGTCATGCTAATTATAGATGCATTCATGATTTGATTAGACTTGATGCTATTAAAGGTCTCCCATCTTTAAAGTTAGACAAAACCAAGGTTTGTGAAGCATGTCAAAAGGATAAGCAAATCAAAGGGTCACATAAAATGTTGGCACACTGTTCGACAACACATTGTTTTGAACTTTTACATATGGACTTGATGGGACCTATGGAAACTGAGAGTATTGGTGGGAAAAAGTATTCTTTTGTTATTGTTGACGATTACTCTAGATACACTTGGGTAGAATTTTTAAAAGACAAATCAGAAACTTTTAATACTTTTAAAATTCTTTATAAAAGATTCAAGACTGTTTTCAATACTAAAGTAAAGAGAATTAGGTCTGATCATGGTAGGGAATTTCAAAATGTTTTGTTTACTGAATTTTGTGAAAATAAGGGTATCATGCAAGAGTTTTCTTCACCAAAAACCCCACAACAAAATGGAATTGCGGAAAGAAAGAATAGGACTTTGCAAGAAATGGCTAGGGTTTTGCTTTTATCAAAACATTTATCTAAAAAGTTTTGGGCTGAAGCTTTAAATACTTCTTGTCATATTACTAATAGAGTCTATCTTAGAACTAATTCCAAAATAACCCCATATGAGATCCTTAACAATAAGAAACCAAATGTGAAGTATTTTCATGTTTTTGGTTGTGTTTGCTACATTTTGAATGATAGGGATCAATTGCATAAGTTTGATTCAAAAAGCGATAAAGAGTTCTTCTTAGGCTATTCTAGAAATAGTAAAGTCTATAGAATCTACAATTTGAAAACTAACACTGTACAAGAATCAGTTAATGTTGTGTTTGATGATGATTCTAGTCTTGCAGAAACAAATTTTGAAGAGGATATTACTGATTTGGTTTAAATTTCAAAGCCTATAGATTCTGACCAAAATAGAAATGTTGCTCAAAATGCGCCAGCATTCGAGACAACATGAACTAAAAAGTCAGAACCTATAGAATATCCAAATATTTTTTATAAAACTCCGTCTTCACGCATACTGAAAAATCATCCATCAAATCAAATCATTGGAGAACAATACTCTGGAGTTCAAACAAGAGGGAAGATGAGCGTAAGTAATGTGGTAAGATCCATATGCATGTCTTCTAAATGCAATCTTGTGAACCATGAATGTTACCATTCTTTAGTTGAGCCTAAAAATGTTGATGAAGCATTAAAAGATGAGAATTGGATAAATGCCATGCATGAGGAATTAAATCAATTTGAGCGTAATGAAGTATGGACTTTAGTTCCTAGACCCGAAAATGTTAATGTGATTGGAACTAAATGGATATACAAGAATAAAACTGATGAATCTGGCAATATTGTTAGGAATAAGGCTAGATTAGTTGCTCAAGGCTATACTCAAGTTGAGGGAATTGACTTTGATGAAACATTTGCACCTGTAGCTAGAATTGAGTCTATAAGACTATTACTTGCAATTGCATGTTTCATTAATATTAAATTGCATCAAATGGATGTTAAAGTTGCTTTCTTAAATGGCATTTTAAATGAAGAAGCATATGTTGAGCAACCTAAAGGATTTGAAAATTCAGATTTTCCTAACCATGTTTTTAAATTGCAAAAGGCTTTATATGGTCTTAAACAAGCTCCTAGAGATTGGTATGGTAGGTTAACAGATTTTCTTATTCAAATTGGTTTTGTAAGAGGAGAAGCTGATAGAACTTTATTCATCAAGCATGTTAATTCTAAAATTTTGATTGCACAAATATATGTTGATGACATTGTTTTTGGTTCTACATGTGATTATATGTTGAAAGACTTTGTGAATGAAATGACATCAACATTTGAAATGTCCATGGTTGGTGATTTGAATTACTTTCTAGGTCTTCAAATCAAACAACTTAAAGATGGAATTTTCTTTTCACAAAGTAAATATGCAAAGAATTTGGTTAAAAGATTTGGTTTAGAAAGTGCTAAACACATGAAAACTCCTAATGGATCATCTCAAAAATTGTCTAAAGATAATGTTGGCAAAAATGTTGACCCAACATTATATAGATCGATGATAGGAAGTCTTTTATACCTAACTGCTAGTAGACCGGACATTATGTTTAGTGTATGTTTATGTGCAAGATACCAAGCTGATCCAAAAGAGTCACATTTAAATGCCGTCAAAAGGATTATCAAATATGTTGCCGGCACATGTGATCTTGGTATTTGGTATAGCAAAGATACTAACAATTCCTTGCTAGGTTATAGTGATACTGATTGGGCAGGTGATAGTGATGATAGAAAGAGCACTAGTGGAGGTTGTTTCTTCATGGGAAACAACTAAATCTCTTGGCATAGCAAGAAGCAAAATTGTGTTTCTCTATCCACGGCTGAGTCATAATATATTGCAACAGGGAGTTGTTGTACTCAATTACTTTGGTTAAGAAAAATGTTCGATGATTATAGTTTAAATTGTGAAATGCTCATTGTTATGTGTGATAACACAAGTGCAATTAATATCTCAAAAAATCATGTGCAACATTCTTTAACTAAGCATATTAGTATAAAGCATCATTTTATTCGAGATCTTGTAGAGAAAGAAATTGTGAAGTTAGAATATATTTCTACTGAAAAACAACTTGCGGACATTTTTACAAAAGCCCTTGATGACCAAAGATTTTCATCTCTTAAGAAATCTCTTGGTCTATGCACTATTAATTAAATTCATGACGAGTGTTGTAGCAAATGGTGACAGCATTTGTGACAACATTTTTTAGTTCTCATAATTTTGACTAAGTATTTTTATATTTTAGTTACTTTATAACTTGATTAGATGTGTTATTATTTTCGAGCATACATGTTGGAACATTTTGAAAGTCCTGGACACACATCTCTTAAATGTCTGTAAAAAAATTCACTAAAAGATGCTAAATCACTGAGAAAATATGGGACACGGAGCTCGCGACTACGATGCTCTCTTTTAAAAGGTGATGAAAATTGCATCAATTTGTTCATAATCCATTGAGTAACTATGGGACACGGAGTTGACTACTACGATGCTCTCTTTTGAAAAGATGGAACAATATGAACTAAAATAGTGTTTTGTAAAAAAATTGGGGCAACACTAATGAAGCAAATTCATGTAAAATCTGTGTTGAGATGTGTGTGTGCCGACATATTTGACAACATTTGTTAGGGCACGAAAATTTTGACTAAGTCTTTGATAGTTATTTATTTTTTGAATTTTTAATTTTATTAAGTCTTAATTATGTGAATTAATTCTCTGAATTTATTTAATTAATTATGTGTAGTAATGGGTAGTTATTTATTTTTATTTCCTAAACTTCCCACTTCCTTATTTTTCGAAATGATGGGTGGTGTTTTACACCACCATATCATAATTATGTGTAGTGCTCTTCAACCTGATAAATTCGAAAATAACTTCCAATTCACATCTCTACAAATTAGATCTCATTTTGCATATCATTTGTGTCTTATATCAAATATTGTCTTAGTTAATCAAAGTGTTTGCATTATTTAAGAAAAGGTATTATTTGTTCTCTTGTGTAGTATCACTTCTTCTTCCTCATTATATTTAAGTTTAAAATTTATTTTATTTTGATTATTTTAATATTTTTTTTCCCTCTCTGAATTTGATTAGATGGTTGCGAATGAAAGCTCTGCATCTTCACAATCATCACACTCGAAACCAACAATCCAAGAAAACCCTCTGCAAATCCTTGCTTCCATGGCTACCTCATCTAAAACCCAGAATACGGCCGAAAATGCTCAGGCATCGACACCAACATCGCCGTCGATTATCATCGGCTCAATGGAGGTTCCCCCTACCTGTTGCTTCTCAACCATTTACCTTCACAAATCCACTCTCAATCCAAGCCGAAATAGCTCCTTCTTCTTCCATTGCACCTATTATTGTTGAATCTTCCAAACCCACACCAAAAGAGCTTGAAACTTGTCCGATTGAAATCAAACTTCCAGCGGACGCAACAATGGACGAGATGGTTGCTGCTTACAATCAGCTCTGTCTTCAAACGACTACCCCTGTAATCGTTGTGGGGGAGAGTGTGATTGACTTAGACCCGGTGAAAAGAATGGCGCACCCTGAAGATTATGTCGATGAAAGAGCTACAGAGGAAGAAACTGACTCGAAAATTGGGTCCGGTGACTCTAAAAGCTCCAATGAATCTTTGCAACTGGGAGAACGGCTCCAAAATGTTCGCAATCGTGGGCGTGGGAACACTACCTATCGTGGTGGTAAACGTAGGGTTTCCTACAGAACAATGGGGAAAAGAGTGAACTATTCTGAGAAGAGGAGAAAGGTACTTGAAGATGGGATTGCTTCTAACCCCATCAAGGTCTTTGGCGAGAATGAAGAAAAAGAATCCTCCCCTGCTCCAACTGTAAACAAAGAAAGCTCAGAGGAGACTGATTCAAGTATGAACATTCCTTTGAATCAGTACATAGCAATGACAAGATCATCAAGAAAGGAGACAGAAAAAGAAAAGATTGTTCTGCACGATGTTCCCGTAAATGTTGCTGAAGATGTTGCCTCTCCGATGACAACATCAAGGTCTGAAAGCTCAGAAGATGATGAGCAACATACTGAACAACACTCAGATTCATCTTATCAAGATGAGGAGATTCAGGTACATTCTAACTCTGGTAATGATGATGATGATGTTAGGTCTGATAAGGATGAGGAGTACCATAATGTTGAAAGCAAGAGATTTAAGGAGATTAGATCTAGGCTGTTGATTACTGAGAAGTTGATAAAAGTTTCTGATTTTGAAAAAGTTGGATTGGTCAATTACTTGGAGGATAGGATGCTGTTATACTCTGTGACATGCGCTAAACCATATTTTGTTCAGTGGATTTATGAGTTTTATGCTAACTTGCATGCACATACTGGAAGGGAAAACTCTAAGTTCTATGGCACCACTTGGTTTAGGAATGTGAAAATAATGTTGAATCCCAGGGTAATTAATGGTGTTCTGAAATCTGGAAATTGTGTTGAACCTGTAATTGAAGATATGAATGCTGTGATTTATGTGCTGACTGGTTGTTTGGTATCTACTTGGGTGAATAGGATTAGTGCTTCCAAACTGACAAGTTTGTTCTCTATCCTGCATAAGTTGGTTGCATATAATTGGTTGCCTTCAACTAATACTACAATTTTGACAAAAGAGCAAGCTGTCCTTTTGTACAAAATTCATATTAAACAGTTCGATTTGGGGTAAACAATATTCAGAAATATGATGAGCTATACTGGTACTATCTCTGGGAAAGGGTTGCTACCCTACCCATGTTTGATCTCATTGTTGCTAGAAGATAAAGAATTTGATAGGCCAGAGACTGAAACAATCAGCAGTTTCCAAGCAAGCTTCAGAATCTCTCACACCTTGCTCAGTGGACCACGGGTGATTGATGTTCCTTTACCCGGTGTAAATCCAGCCAACTCAGCTCAGAATCGACCTTCTACCTCAAATGCTGCTGAACATGTTGGCAACATTAATGCCAACATGTCACCTGGAGGATCCATTCTTTCTGTCCAACTAACTCCCTCTTATATTCTAGATCAAATTTCCTCTTTGCAAACCACAATTGATAATTTTCTGGCAAATGTGGAGGATTTGAAAATTAAAAAAGTATTTTGGGAGAATCTCCTTTCCACTCCAACAGGGGGAGTAGCTCCTGATGTTGATGCACGCACAAATTCTGGGGGAGTGCAGTTACAAGATATGGAGGTTGATGTAGATCCAGAAGAACCAGGAAATGAAGTTGTTGCTGACAGTGCTGTTCAAGATGATGCCAACATATTAAGGCAGACTGTTGCAGACACTGTTGCTGAGGTGGTTGCTGATGAGGTTGGGGTCACACAACCTATTCCTGATGATATCCTGAGTCCAGTCAAATGAAAGATTAGATGATGCAGTTGAACATCAAGATGATGTTCAAAGTTGAGCTTGTGTGATGATGAAGTTCGAAGTATGGGGGAGTTTGTGCCGGTCCTTGTGGATGCAGCTGTTGATCTCTATCTTCAGCCCTTCTCCTCTCCTTTACTTCATTTGAATTTTCATTATTATGCTTAGACTCTGTTTTTATTTTAAAGTTGTAATAGTTGATAGCCTAAAAAACAGTTCTTAGATTAGGCTATTCTATTTCTTGTTTTGCTAGGTCTAAAGCATTGTTTGTATGCTTTATGAACCTTCTCTATTTGTTTTTTAATATGCTTATAATTGTGTTTTGATTTATGGTTATCCTTTTGGTCTATAAGCATCTTATGTTGTGCTTTATGTCCGGAAAACTTGTTTTGGTTGATAGTTAACCTTTTGGTCCATAAGCACCTTATGTTGTGCTTTATGTCCACAAAACTATCCTTTTACTTGCTTTATTTTATTTGGTTCGAATAAAATTTTTCATCACTTCGTTTGATGAAAATTTTATCATTTCGTCTACATAACTCTGATTAACTCTAATCAAATTTATTTGATTATGATCAACATCAGTGTGTTGTAGTAGAAAGACCAAATTGGGGGAGATTGTTGATGTTGAAAGAATGTTATGCAATGTGTTGCAATCATTTTAGACAACATCAGAATTCACCCTTTCTACTAACTTTCCTAATAATTTTTCCATGTTATATTATTTGTCTAGGTATGGAAGTTGAAGACGTGAAGGTCCCAGAAGGTTCTACAACGTCAGGCGGTTCCATTGCTTGAGTAGAGAGATATCCACTAACTTTGAAGTTATCATTATGGGCGGTTATTTTGAAGCCCACTACTTGGCTTCATTATGGAGTGGAGTGCTCATTATCTTCGTCTATAAATAGAGCACCACTTCATCATTTCAAAGTATGACCGAAAAGTATAATTCAGAGTTGAAGGGATCATGTGTCATTCACTAGATTCTAGGTTTACACGGTTCATCAGAATATTGAGAACATTAGTCTCGGCATTGTTCACAACATTCATTGTTTGATCTAACAATCTGTTCGGCTGAACGTAGACGTATTAGGTTTTGTTTAGGTCTATTCTTATAGGTCTTGTTTAGATCCTTGTGTGATCTTGTGTAGGTCTTGCGCTGCCTTGAATTTTGGTTTCTTGTGTAAACCTTGTATTTGTGTCACTACAAGTTATAGTGAAGTTTCTCTGCTAGTGAGGCAGCATAGTCTATACATTTTGTATAGCCTATGAAAATTTTGATATCCCTTTGCAAAAGTGTGCGTTTAAGTCTTTCACTGTGTAGTGTTGTCATTTATGTTGTAGATATTTTTAACAACACTTCTCTAAAACATTTTCAATCACACGCACCAACACTCTCAATATTATACTGAATATATTATAACATTGAAATCGCTTTCTCTATATCATTAAAGAGCGGTTTTTCACCGCACTATCACTCTGTTTTTTTTCTTTTTTTATTGTTTTGTGTAAACTAAATACTGTAGAGCAGTAACATAATTTTTTTTTAATATTTTTCAGTCAAAACCACTCTCCAAAGGTAATTTTGGAGAGCGATTTTGATAAGGGCTGGAGCTCAGTAAGTCCAAATGTGTAGTCGTGTATACATATTATATAAATCTTTTAAATATATTCATAATATCAAATCATATATTTATTTTTTTAATCTCAACCGTTCATCTTAATTTCTATTTTTTCATAAATTTCAACTCTATAAATATTATTATTCTCATTTTTTAATCTTATTCCTTTGTGTGTTCTTCTTATTTATCTTCTAATGTTCTTATTTATCATATTCTAATATTTGAATTGTTTATTTATTTTTTTATGTTCGATATTTTTTTCAGGTTCGTATTTTACATCTAATAATTTGGTGGGATAATATTTTTTTTCTATTGCAACATAAATTTCATAAATTTTTGTGAATTTATTTTCAAGTTGACCTAGATAATGCATCTATTTGTAAGTTACCCTTGATTTAAGATTTTGATATTTGAATTATTTATTCATCTTTTTAATGTTCTTTTTTTAGTATGCTCTTAATTTTCTGATGTTTGAATTATTTATTTATCTTTTTTATGTTCAATTTTTTTTCAGATTCGTAATAAGATCATTGTGTACGTGTCATATGCACTGTAAGTTATTTTACACCATAAGTTATTCATCATTCTATAAAAAAATATGTTCTATAGCATAATATTATATATGCGTTGTGCATGTGCTTATTTTAATTAGGATTTATTACATGTAGAAGATCAATTAAAACCAAGAATTGAAATTTCGCGAAATTTCGTCGAAATTTCGGAAATTTGAGGGTACCGATATGGAAATTCACTTGAACGATTATTTTTCCAAAATTTTGGTCAAATTTCGGTAAAATTTTGGGAAATTTCTGCAAAATTTCGATATCGGTCCAGGGTAATTCAAAATGTGCAGATTATCGAGAAATATCGTGGAAATTTCGGTAATTTATCGGTCAAAATTTCGGAAAATTTCGGGAATTTTTTTTTTTTATTCTCGGGTCATTTGCTTCAAGAATTTCTCTAATTTGATGACTTGGTACCATTATTGCTTAGACCAAGATGATCTTTCTTCTTTTACATTTGAGGCTCATAGGACATCATTTTGGTATTAGTTGTGTAATATTCAATAATTATGACCAATTGTTGTATCGTTTTATATGTCTTATGTATGTTTTCTTGATATGTTTGTTGTAAGATTCTCATTTTATTGAGATTTTAAGTTCAATTAATGTATTAAGACTAGTAATAATATTGTCTAAAATTTCATGTTAAATTTCCATCATTTTAATGAAATTTCCGTGAATTTTCTATTTTTTACCGATATCGATATTCGATATCGATATTTCCACCGATATATTAATAAATTTAGGGTACCGATATTTCCTTCGATACCGATATTTTCATCCTTGATTAAAACCAAAACCACAATAAAGGGCTTTTACTATTTAAAGTTTAAAAGATGAGCAAAAAATTTACAAAGAGGGGCATGTACTTTTTGCAGCAATCTCAATAAATAGATCCCTAGGTTGCAGTAAATAGATCCTTAGGTTACTTGAATTCAAAATTTAAAATTTTTAAACATATACTACCTCCGTCTTAAAAAAGTATTAGGAAAGTTTTTCTGGGCACAGATTTTAAGAAAAAGTGTAATGAATAGAATGTGTATGATGGAGATTGTGAGGTAAAAATCTTAAATATGAAGATTTAAAAGAATATTTTCATTTTGGATGGAACAAACTAAAAAGAAAAGTATGCAAACTTTTGTGGTATCTATTTCGTTTTCCATACAAAGGCAGACAGTTTCTCTCCCTATTTTTCATCTCTGTAGATGTAGAGGATGAGCGTGGGACCCCTGTTTCAGTGGCGACTTAAAGTTTCCGGCAAATTGGCGCGATGGCTTCAGAACTTTCCAGCGACTTGCTTGGAGGCTTTTTCCGGCGCATCTTCGACTGCTCCAGGTGTCGTCTTCCTCATCAAGATCAGGGACGGTTCTTCTTCGTCGGGGCATGAGGAGTTGGGCAACGGATTTAGCGGCCTCGAATCACCAGTTTCCGGTGATAGGAGCAGGGACAGGTTTGAGGCAGATTCCAGGTTTTGAGATCTGCCATGATCACGGTGAAGGTCGTTCCTCCTTCGTCTCAGATCTGCCATGACCGTCGCCTAAGATCCGCGCCCGCCGCCGTTCGTGGTCCTGGCGAACTCGCCGAACGTATTCGAGGACCGCTGCCGCGAGCTCTACACCACTCGTTCGCCGCAGTTCCTTGGCCTTCGCAATCAGCGCGATTTATGGGGGGACAACACCGCCGTGATCCAGTCATCCAGTAGCAGTGATGAGGAGTACGACTCACGCACTGCCTACGACTCCGTCTCCGCTTTCTACGGTGTTTTTATCTTTGTTTCTGTTTGTATGTGTTTTGTTTCTTGAATTTCTTTGGCCTATCAAGTTACACTGCTGTTTGATTTCAGGAAATTATTATTTAGGCCCATTAGTGATTCTGTTTAATTTAGGCCTTTCTGGGGGAGTTTTGTTGGTAAAACAGGTGATTTTGTTAATGTGAAGGGGGAGTTTTGTTGATGAATGTTAGTGATAAGTATGAATTTGTGTGTAATTTGGTTTATTTATTGCACTCAATTATATTAAAATTATTGCACTCAATTATATTAAAATTATATGTTTTTCTACTCATGTGAATTTAATTGAATAAATTCTACCTTAATTATTTTATTGTGATTTGTGGGGAATTAATTTTGAGTTGAAGTAAATTGAGCAAACAAGGTCCAATTAAATATAAAAATTCGTGAGAGAGAAGCCCATCAAGTGATTAACTGGCCCAAAATTACTCAATTGAGACATGTGATTACGGAAAAGGCCCAAGCATACCTCTCCTTAATGAATGAAATTGGGCCAGTTACAGGGGCTCAAGAGAATTATACATGGCACGGAGAAAGAGAGAGACATTGAAATACTTAATTAATTGGGCCATGCATGGGCCTTTATCAATTAAGTTGGCCACCTTGATTTAGGCTATGTTTTGCAACTTCTAAAAAAAGGTAGAATTACTTTTTTTTTAAAGCATTTCTCTCACAAATTTTAAAATTTAAAAGTGATTCTACCTCTTTTTAAGAAATTGCAAATATAGGCTTAATATATATAGCCCTATCACTTTGAGGAAGGAATAGAGCATACGGAGGGGGAGCAATTACGTAGACGTCAATTTTGGGGGAGAAGGCAGCTGCGACGGATTTGAATTTTAATTAGAGTTTGAATTTTTTATGCCTTTTTATTTATTCTGCGTAGACTTCGTGACTATGCGTGACTAAGTATTTTTATATTCTAATTCTAGGGAAGTTGAACTCATTTATATTATTTTTTAATTAATTTCTCGTGATGTATTTTTATTTCATATCATGGTTTTTTCGTATTATTTGGTTGCATGTTCAGGAGTTTTTGTAATTAATTTAGTAATGGTCTGCTAGGTTAATTTACATTTAATTCTACAGATAGAATATAGATTATAATCCGTAATTGTTATAGGATATATTCACAAGTAACAAATAGTGCATCATTCACTAGGGATAATACGGATCTGGGTTATGTGAAGCGAATGTTTCGTATTCTGCAATCCAGTCTTTCTATTAATTTGGTGGTTAAATGCGTTGAACAAATTAAATCTAGTGAGCATCTCACTTAGGTTGTTTGATTAAATAGGGTTAGTTAACGAGCGTCTCTTAACTAGCTAATCTTAATAATTAATTCGGTTTAACTGAGTGTCTCGTTATTCTAGGGAAGAGATTTGAGATTGGAGTAAGACTGTCACAGGATTAATTAGGATAATATAAATTGTGGGGATACTGAACTTATGATTGGAATATTATTTCTCTTTCTTGATCTTAATCATATTTTATTTCGTTCTCTTTTATTTGCATTAATTTAGTGATAGTTCAATTAGTTACCAACCAACCCCCTTCGTATTACTCTTAGATTAATATAATAAATTCACAATCTGATTTCCTGCTCCCTGTGGGGTCGACCCTTGCTTACCACTGCTACTAGTTAGTAGAGTAGAGTTAATGATTATATGTTGCGTGCCTCGACAGCACGGTTAGTTAGTGCTCTGAATTTTTCCTCTGCTCTTTTTTTTTTGTCATTAGTGCAATATTATAAAATTACACTAAAATAACACTTGAAAAAGGGACAACGACAACATAAGTATTATAAAATTACCCTAAAGTATTGTAAAATTACACTAAAATATTGTTGCATCTCGCCGAAAAAAATAACACTTGGAAAAGGGACAACGACCACATAAGTATTATAAAATTACTCTAAAGTATTGTTGTGTCTCGCCGGAAAAAAAATAACGGACAGGAAATGGAACAACGACAACCAAAGTACTGAAAAAAAAAGTGAAAGTATTGACTCTCGACCTGCCGGAAATTTTCACCAAAAAAATATATATGCTAAATATATGAGCAAGTGAGTAAAGTACATGAAAAGTGGCATATGTCAGCATAAATAGTGCATAAAATACATGAATAGTGACCTTGTCATATAAAGTTGTACTATGCTCTTTTGCCCTAAATTACAATTAATAAAGCAGAAAGTCTCTATTTGTGGTTATGGTCTTAAGGGTGCCCCTCAATGTAAGGGCCCCTTTTAATTACTTAATTTATTAATCAGGTGAGTTAGTTCACCTGGCCACTGCTGGGCTTCTCACTTGAGTAAGTGACTCATGTTCAATTCCCTTTGGAAACAAATCAAGGGATATATATAAGGTAGCTTGGAGAAAAATCTTGAGTATTTGAGTACTTGGTGAATTGACTTCTAACTACTAACAACTAATATTTACCGATAAAAAAAATCACTTAATTTATTTACTATAATATTTTGTATTCGTTGTGCATGCATATATTTTTAATTACTTAATTTATTTATTATAGATCAAGTGTGTAATATTGTTATACATAAAAAGTTAGTTTTTATAATATACGAAGATCGTGTTGTTGATCAAATTCTCTAACCTAGATATTTATGTGGCTTTAAACTCTTTGGAATGATCAACACTTTGTTGGAATATTAATTGTAATGAAGTAATAAGAGAATAGAAAAATTGTAAAAGTTCTTTCTTGTATTGAGTGTTGGAATACCTACAAATGGTTACATTTGACCTATATATAAGCATGCATGTGTGATGTGGCACTTAATTAAGTTAATTGGCTTAATAAGTTGACATGTATCCTAACACTTGTCATCTTTTAAGTCTTAATACACTTAATAAGCCCATAATGACTAAACTATCATTTAGTCTGCTCGTCTCTTCCTTTAGGGTGTTGTAGGCATTCGGGCGAACAACTGAGATTTGGGGATGATGTCACTTTTGATAAAATAAGTTGATCCAAGTGCTTAAGGAAGTAATTAACAGAATTCCAGATGATGTGTCCCAAAAGAGTTGACCAAATACCAAAAGATCACAAGAAGAGAGCATAGATACCGCTAAATCAAGTGAAAATCAACAAAGAAGAAGAAGAATCACATGAAGGGCAAGAAATAAGAAGGCAGCAGTACAAATTGGAAGGAGGCGAGCAGCCCACCCCATAGCACTTAGGTGGCGAGCAGGTCATCCAATTTATGGGGGAGGCGAGCAGCTCACCTGCTCGCCCAACCAGTTGCTCGCCTCCGATGATGCTTTATAACTAGCTGCTCGCCTCTTTTGTACCTGATCACCAGAATCTTGTTTTCCTCATTTTTGGTCGACTTTCGGTTGTAATTATCTCATTTGACACATAAGGGACTCGTGTAAGCTTCCTGAGCAGCGTGGCAAGGTCCCTGCCACCACCTGCTTATGTTTTTGCCTATAAATAGGCCTCATTCTTCAGAAATAAAGCAAGTTTTTCCCTACCTTAACGAAGTTCTGCTAAAATCTTTCCAGAATTCACAATACGTAATTCCAGTAAGCTTAATTCGAGACGCTGTTAGTGAAATCGAGTTTAAAAGCCACGTGTAAACTCGTATTACAAAGATTTCATTAATAGTTTGGAGCTAGAAGAAGGGTCTGAACCTCCGTCTGCTGGATTCTTCAAGTTACTGGAATGAAAACTGTAAAAATTTGGATTCTGGAGAAGTTGTTAGACCTGCTTGCCGCTTCACCTGAGGAAATCCTTGGAGCTGTTCGCTTGAAGGAAGATTAGTTGTTCACCTCTGGAGGAAGAAATTACACTACCTGCTCGCCACCTGCTCACCTACTCATCCACCTGTTATTCACCTACTCATCGGAAAACAGTTGACATTACATAAAATGTCTCGGGAAGTATCTCAACCTCGGGTGACATCACACGGAAGGAACAATAACCACCAAAATCAGAGAGCACCAGCACCTGAACAATCAACAGCGGTACAGGGTGCAGCAATAAACAGACAACAGGTGGAACACACTGGAGTTTCGGCTGCCCAAGTGGGCCAAAACTATATGAAAGGACTATCTGATTGCTTCTGTTCTTGTAAAGTTCCGAAGATATATCTCGTATTACAGCTCTCTGCAGGGTGTTACAACAACAACAATAAGGAGCAGCAGGTCCATCTGGAACACGACCTGAACCAGAACCCGTTCACGAATGGACTATTCAGCATCAACCAAAAATTGAGGCTGATAGCGAGCAAAGGAAAAGATGAGAGGAGCGAGGGAAGCAAAAGATAACAGATCGATTGGGCCCATAGGGTAGACGAATGTGGAGTATGATGGATGAATCTAGTCACATCATCCCGCAAAGTAGACTACCGGAGCGGCGAGATTACAAGTTACACGGGCAACCCGTGTCGACTTCTCGTTCTCCAAGTCGCATGCAAGAAGCAGATCATGGAAAACAACCACTAGTTCGTGAATGGCTGCGTTGGCCAGCATTGGAGAGGTTGGGTCCTGAAGGTGTTCAAAAGGCCACCAAGATCCCAACGAAGTCCCATTCGAGCGATAGAGTATCCGGCTCCGCTCGCTCTAAGTGAGAGGAACGGCCGCCAGATCCTCGAGCTGAGACTTCAGACAAAATCTTGCTATCTATAAGTAAGGCCATTGAAGACCTACAGACCAAGGTGTCACTACGCCCAGAGGGCGATTCAACTTTGCAGATCCCGTTATCACCACTGTCACCATCAATTCTATCAGTCGATTCAGCCGAAGATCCAATACCCAGCAACAAACCTGTACGAAGGAAGCTCTGCCCAATGCAGAAATTTTCCTCTTACACTTGGAGATCACGCCCATCAGTAGTTTACAGTGATGCCTCCGGCATCGATAACTTCTTTTATACAGTTAAGTCGTGAATTTTTGTCACATTTTTTTTGGAGCGGCATCGTGCTTCACTCAGAAGCACCGACTGGCAAACCTTGTGCAAGAGGCAGGTGAATCAGACCAACAATTCCTCGAACGATTTGACAAGATTCTACTCGAAGGAGAGCCAGTGAGTGAAGACACGAAGGTGATTGCTGCAATGGCAGGGTTGAAAAAGGAACCGATTTGTGGAAGGAAATGCACCTTGCATGCCCAAAGACCTATGCGGAATTCCGGAGCAAAGCCGGAATATATGTGGCAATGCAAGAAGCATTGAGGAAGTCACTGGGTGAGAATAAGGAAGCTCTGAAGGCGGCAGCCAGGAGAGGTGGGGGAGGCTACAAAACCCCAAGGAATTTGAAATCTTTTGTTGATGGAGGCGATCTTACTGAAAAGCTCAAACAAGTCCTGACTGTGTCCATTGACCAAGTATACAATGCGGTCAATGGAAAGAGAATATTAACACCTCCAAGAAAGATCAAGGTGGATCCAAGGAAGATAAATTCGGGCAAATGCCGAGCCACCTACCAGAGATTGGTGAACAAGATGTTCGACGAGCATATCAGCCACTCAATCGAATTTTACGTGGACGACATAGTCGTAAAAAGCTTACACAAGGAAGATCATCTTGAACATCTTGCTCAGATATTCGAAATACTCTGCGCCTACAACATGAAACCTAACCCGAAGAAAAGCAGTTTCAGAATTCATTCGAGAAAGTTCTTGGGACATTTAGTGAGTCAACGCAGAATTGAGGTGAATCCGTCTAAAGTCAAAGCCATTATAGACATGAAGCCGCCTGATTCGGTCTGAAAGACTCAGCGACTAACAGGATGTTTGGCTGCACTGAATCATTTTATCTCACGCTCCAGAGATAAATGTAGGCCATTTTTTGAGGTCATGAAGAGGAAGAAGGAAGATTTTGTGTGGACAAGTGATTGCCAGAGAGCATTTGATCAAATCAAGGAGTATCTGAGCAACACACAAATTCTATCCAAGCCAGTGCCAGGCGAGAAACTGTACCTCTACCTCGCAGCATCAGAGGTAGCAATAAGTTTAGTACTTTTGTGTGTGGAAGGAAAGTTCCATTCCCCAATCTACTATGTGAGCCAAGCTCTACATGAGGCAGAAATACGGTATTCTCCAACCGAGAAACTCGCATATGCCTTGTCATGAGCACAAGGAAGTTGCAACCGTACTTCTATGACCATCAAATAGAAGTACTCACTACATTCCCACTGGAGCAAATTCTCCATTGTCCAGATACAGCGAGAAGATTGTTGAAATGGTCACTTGAGATTAGATAGAGTTCAACATCACATACGCAACGAGGACGATGATCAAAGGACAAGCTCTGGCCGACTTTCTTATGGAGCTGACTTATCCACAAGATTTGACAAGGGATTGTGAACATCCGTGGCACTTGTACGTGGACGGTTCATCTACAAACACGACGTCGGGGGCAGGAGTGGTATTAATAAGCCCCGACCGGTAAGTTTTCACATCAGCCATCCGGTTCGCCTTCCTGGCAATAAACAATGAAGCCGAGTATGAAGCGCTGATAGCCGGACTCAGACTTGCGTTGGCCATTGGAGTCAGAAGATTACAAATCTTTGGCAACTCACAACTGATAGTGTCACAAGTCCGAGGAGAATTCGAAGCTAAAGATGAAATAAATTGATCCAAGTGCTTAAGGAAGTAATTAACGGAATTCCGGAGGGTGTGCCCCAAAAGAGTTGATCAAATACCAAAAGATCACAAGAAGTGAGCATAGATGCAGTTAAATAAAGTGAAAATCAACAAAGAAGAAGAAGAATCACATGAAGGGCAAGAAATAGGAAGACAGCAGTACAAATTGGAAGGAGGCGAGCAGCCCACCCCATAGCACTTAGGTGGTGAGCAGGTCATCCAATTTATAGGGGAGACGAGCAGCTCACCTGCTCGCCCAACCAGTTGCTCGCCTCCTATGATGCTTTATAAATAGCTGCTCGCCTCTTTTGTACCTGATCAATAGAATCTTGTTTTCCTCATTTTTGGTCGACTTTCTGTTGTAATTATCTCATTAGACACGTAAGGGACATGTGTAAGCTTCCTGAGAAGCGTGACAAGGTCCCTGCTACCACCTACTTATGTTTTTGCCTATAAATAGGCCTAATTCTTCAGAAATAAAGCAAGTTTTTCGCTAGTTCTGCTAAAATCTTTCCAAGAATTCACAATACGCAATTCCAGTAAGCTTAATTCGAGACGATATTAGTGAAATCGAGTTTAAAAGCCACATGTGAACTCGTATTACAAAGATTTCATTAACAGTCACTTGTTTGGGGTATCAACTGGAGTGAACAGTCTTTGCCTGGGTATATTATCGTGGTGCTCTCTTCTCTCTTGGATGTTTGGCGAGCAACTTTGCTCACCCTTATTCCTTAATTTAGTTGATTTCTTTGTCGATGTTACTTGTGGTGTGGGGCGGGCAGCTTTAACTTTGTGTCCTCCGGAGTAGCGGGAGAGCAAGGTGGCGAGCAATTTTGACTGGCCTTGTATGCTTGTTGACTCGGTCCCCTCCTGCTTTCCCCTAATCTAATTGTGATTAGGACCCTTATTGCCTTAATAAAGTGTTTCTCGCCCGTTATCAGGTAATTATGTAATCATTTATCAACAATTGCCCCCAACATATTCTTTGATTGATTTTCATGCTAAAGGATATGCTGGATTATTATTTGAACACCTGTGGTGCTTGGCGAGCAGCTTTACCTTGTCAAATGTTTGCTCACCAATATTGCAGAGCATTTGGTTGTGGTGGTCGGCATCCAGGCAAGTGACAGCAAAGTCGGTGCGGAATATGAGGCACTGCCTTGGTTAGTGTGCCCATCAATCACACAAAAAGGTGCTCTAATTGATTAAAATTCAAAAATATTTACTCATTGGTCCCTGTATTATTCCCTTATTCTATTTTGACTTTCCCTATCATATAAATAGTTTCCCTTCACATTTTTTCCATTTTTCTTCTCATTTTCTTCATTTTCAACCTCCCAACTATTTCTCTGCACGCATAATTTTCTAGCGACCTTTTGTTTTTTCGGTGATGCTTTGAGTTCTAGTGCTCTAATTCTTCAAGGTAATCACCATTGCTATTTTTCATTCTTTGACTTTCACTTCTATACTCTTTTTTATTTTAAGTTGTGTGTTGAATTTCTTGGTTAATTTTTGGGGATTTTCTGCACTTCTCCGAATTTTGGGAACTTCACCGGAATTGGGTGTCGTTAATGTAGAATTTTCAGTACGTGTAGGAGGGAATAATTTAGATTTCAAAAATTTGCCCCCAACTATGTCATCTTCATCTAGTCGTACAATCTCAAATCAGAATCTGGGTAAAAGACCCATGGTGGATGGTGGTCCCTTCGCCGATCTCTCGTCGGTGCATTTAGAAAAATTAGACCCCAGTGCATCTTCTGTTGCTCGCTCCATGGAAGAGGATAAGGCCCAGCAGTCGGGCGAGCAGGATGTCAAATAGCTCATTGTTCACCCAGATGGGGATGATAATGCCCCCATTGAGATCGTGTCTTCTAGTGAGGAGGATGAGGAGGTCACTTTCGCATACCTTGAATCAATCAATTTCATGAGGACACATATGACAGAGGTTAACATTCCAGTAGGTGTCAAGCAAGAATTCGATTGGGATGTGTATTATAAGAGTTATGCGAGCATCTTTCCTACCCCTGCTCGCTAATTTAGGGATGCCAATAATTCCACGGACTACAAGGCGAGCAACATTTAGAGTGTCATTGACAAGGATTTTTTGAACTACCTCCGGAGAGATTACAAGATTCCTTGTGATGTTACCATGTATGCTCCTCGAGAGAACGAGAGGGCTGATCACCATCCTCTTGGACTTACAGTGATCAATCTACATACTTTACATGCCGGGGTCACACTCCCACTTCATCCACTTGTTGGTCGCTTCCTAGAGGAAATCAACCTAGCCCTCATGCAACTCTTCTCTAACGCGTCTAGTAGTCTGCTCGCCTTCTTCACAGTGTTCGCACTCGAGAAGTACAAGAATCGGCTAACCCCTACTGAAGTCAATTATGCACTTTGCATCACCAAGTGTGTGGAGGAGGGAAAATGGTACTACTACCTTAAGGATAGGACTGACTTGAAGATCCTCGAATTTGTGCCCAACAAAGTTTGGGGTTGGAAGGAGTAGTTCTTCTTTATCAGGGGTGACTAGCAAGCACCTGATAATTCTGAAGGTCAAAATAAAGTGCATAGTTACCATTTGGACATAGCTCAATTTATGCTTTAAAAGTAATATCAAAATATTTATAGAATTAAATAACTATTTTAAATATTGATTAAAAGGATTTGTCCCATAAAAAAATTGAACCTTAGACCATTTGGACGTGAATAGAGCACTGACCATTTGGACAAAACTAACTATTGTTAATCAATTTGCATTTGTTAATTTAAATAAATTAAAATATCAACTTTAATTTAAACCCTAATTAGAACTCACATTACACATTCCCTCATTTCTCCTCCAAAAAATTTCTCCTTCTCAGCTGCCAGGCATCGCTGCCTCCTCCACCTCAACCGCCGTCTCCTCCCACGCCGGCGCTGCCCACGCCTGTGCGCTACATCAGACATAGTCGCAGCCTTGCCTCCGCGTTGGCACACGCGACGCACCCCCAGCAGTCGCAGCCTCGCCTCCTCGCTGCCACACTCGACGCACCCCCTGTCGTCGCAGCTTCGCCTCCGCGCTGCCACAAGCGACACACCCCCTGCCGTGGCAGCCTTGCCTCCGCTCTGCCACACGCGACGCACCCCCTGCCTCGCCTCCGCGCTGTCAACTGAAGGTATAATTGATTGGATTATATTTTATTAGGGTTTCAAAATTATTTTTTGCAAGTGTGGGCTCAACATTTTTCGCAAACAATTTGCTATTTTGTGACTAAAAATTAGGCATCCCTGTGAATGGACAAAATTAATATTGTTTGTGTTCAGGCATCCCTGTGAATGGAATTAATATTGTTTGTGTGAATGGACTAAAAATTAGGCGTCCCTGTGAATGGAATTAATATTGTTTGTGTGAATGGAATAAAAATTAGGCATCCCTGTGAATGGAATTAATATTGTTTGTGTTCAGGTTATTTCCCCAGCACTGCAAAGTTGGATTTTGTAAAAAGCTTGGTGTTGATTTGGCAATTGACAACAAAAAAAAAAAAGCTGCAAAAGAAGGTATTAAGTCGCTCACTTCTCTCACTGCACAAGTAAGAAAAATACTTTAAATACTTATCTTAATGATGATTTTGAGGTTTGTTTGTGTGTTGTCTACTCTATAGAGAAATACAAGTCTCATATTTGAGTAGCCCATTAACACATCATTATGCTTCCTGCATTGCAGGATTTTATTGTAATCATGTTGCCTTTTATTGTAATTCTCTTGTGTAAGTAGTCCCCGAGACAATAGAAGAAAGAGTCTTGGTATTATGAAACTAACATTTTTTAATTAATTATGTATGATGTTTTCTGATTCTTTGTCAGGGAAATGAAGATATAAGAGGAGAGAATTGAGGCCGAGAAGAATAGGGTAATGAGTTCTGTAATTTTTTTTTATTATGCTTTGATTGATAAAGGACTAATGATGATTTTAAGCTACCCCTGTTCAAGTTCGCTGCTATTGCGGCTGCAACTAACAATTTCTCTGAGGAAAACGTGATTGGAGAAGGTTATTAATGTTGTTGAACTGAAGCCAAGCATATCAGGGAAGATGGATCATTTCGTCCCTGTTCAAGAGCAAGGCATGCCACTGAATGGTAAATTCTTGCAACAATTTAGGTGCATTTGGTAATTTGATTATGATGTTGTGATTTTTATTTTATTGTTTCTCAATGTGGAAAAGTGGGCTTTGATGATTTCATTTATGCTAAACTGGGCCACGAATCAAGAAAGTTGGTGGGGTACTTATCTGTTCTTAGACTTCTTAGTAGCAGCTTTGCAGCTCAATTTTTGAATTAATAAGTAAACCCCACTTGATAAACATTGATGTTTTTTCCGTGAAATTTCAGAATTAAGCCTTTTCTAATCTGATTTATTATATATAGAATTGTACTACGTTAGTTATTACAAACTAAAGTAGGCATCAAATTCTTATTGATTAACTCCTAATATGAACTCATAATGACAGTGTTACTGCTCAAGATCAAGTTGGCATAACTAAGGCTCAGCTCCAGAGGTAATTTATTCCAAATTTTAGCTACATGTTCCTTTCAAGTATCTTTTTTATAAATTTAAATTATTTGTATGTCTGTGAGTACCCTCTAATTTGTTTGGCAATTGAGATTTTTTCCAATTCATGTCTTGCAATTTTCATCAAAGGTCATGGGGAGTTCATGTGTTTGCTCATTGGTCTTCTCCGTGATGGATGTCTAATTGTTGTCTAATTTATTTTACTCGTGCAATCAAATTTAATACATGACTATTGTGAATATACTAATGTTGTGCAGCCATGTGCATTTGGGTTGTGTAATTTGTGGAGTATCACCAATTTCATTTAGAATGATTTCTAGAAATGATATAGTTCAATAGTTCATAATTATCTTTTTGTATATTACAGTTAATTGATTAAAGTTTTGTTTCCTTGATGATAATTTATTTTCTTTGAATGTGAAGCTTGATCTTCAATGTGAGCCACTTTCATTCATCAGTTGTGAACCAAGGAATGGAGGAGAGATATGTTACTGCAAGAGAATATCAAACGTGCTGCTCAAGACTATTTGATTATTGTGATGATGTAGTAGTTAATTAATTTAGTTATTGAACACTATTGGTAGTTGAATTTATATTGATGTAATGCATTTTAAAGATTATTGCAATGATTGGCAAGTAATGATATGAACTTTTGAATTTTTAGATTTAATGTTATTTATATTAAAATTTATTTTTATTTTAATTAAAGTATAAAAATGGTACTACATATTTTATTTAAAAAAAATATAATATTGCAATAATTAAATATTGAAAAAAGATTGAGAAAAGAAAGCGGTTATTACCCGCTATGTTCTTTACTTTTAATAGCGGGTAATACCCGCTCTTATATCTGTAGTAAACCGCCGTAGTAGATTTTAAAATTAATAACTTATAAAAGCGGTTTTTAATATACAACAGCGGGTATTACCCGCTATTGAAAGTACTTTTAATAGCGGTTAAAATCCGCTCTTATATCTCCATAAAATTGATGTTGTAGATTTTATGAGTTAACAAATTAAGAAGCTATAATAGCGGTTTTTAAGATACGATAGCGGTCAAAAACCGCTGTTAAATATAGATATAATAGCGGTTTTAAACCGCTGTTGTTCGGCGCCACTTTTAATATCACCATGTTCAACAGCGGTTTTTTAACCCTTTTAATGGCGGGTAAAACCCGCTATCTATCAGCGAATTTGTCATAGTGTTCATTCGCTTTTAGCGCACAGGACTCTTTCGAGGGTTTATGTTAAGTCGGTGACATGCGTGCTGTAGAGGTATCCATGTCATGTCCTCATGTGACTAGGCAAAGACATCTAGGTTTGCCTTGAGAAATCTCTCCATCCCTGTTCTGTGGGGCTCCGGTAGCTCAAAACCTATAAATAGTTCGAGTTTTTCTCTAATGGGGTCAACTTTGATGGTTCTCAACTCTTCAACGGGGGTCACCCTTCATTTTTTATCCTTCCATCGGGGATCATGGATTGTGTCCTCATGGTCTAATTCTTCATTCAGCTGGGGTTCATACCCAATGCAAGGTTCCAGATCGTCTTGCTTCCCTGTCGAGCTTGTGGGAACTGGAGCAAGGTCAAGCTCCAATTCTTCTTGAATAGATAGTGGGTGACCTCCAGGTATTGTATCATTTTCCATGATGTGGGTTTGTTGTGGGTCCGGTTGTGTCTCTTAGTTACCCCCTTCTTGATTTTGCTAATGGTCAACCTCCATTGGCTCTTCTTCCGTGGGAATAATGTCAAGGATACTAGGTTCCCCAGGCAAGTATTGTGGTTCTTCTTCATACACTAACACCTGGGTGACAGGTTTCTTGATCATTAGCAGACTCTCGTGCTTTCTTCTGGCCCCTTTTTACTATCCCTGCACCTTTTGGCATTGGAAATTTTACACAATAGTAGTACGTTGAATATGCGGCTTTGAATTCCGTAATAAAAGGGCGTCCGAGGAATCCATTATAAGAAGGCTGTTGATCTACAATAAGAAAGTCTATCAGCCTAGTCAGTCTCTTTTCTGGATCCTCGACCGATACACTTTCGACAGAAAGTTGTATCATTTCTAGGGGATGGTTACAATTTCTCAGAACACCACTATTCTATGATTACAGTCTTCGATATATAACTTGTAGTCCCCTAACTTATCTAGTGTTTTCTTGAAGAGTATATTCGTATATGCTCCTGTGTCCACTAGCAGTCTGTGGACCTTTATGTTCATTATGTTGGTGCTGATTACCAACGAGTCATTGTGGAGAGTGAGGATCCCTTCTAGATCTGCCTGAAGAACACTAATTATGCAGTTAATTGTTGGGTTTCTTTGAACCTGAACCTGTTTCTTTCACCTGGTTGATTGCCCTTATTTCTGCTTTCTTTTGCCTCTTAGTGGAAGGTGGTCTCCCATCAGTTGTTCCTCCTGCTGAACTTATTTATTCTAACACCAGAATTTCTCTGTTGGGCTTTTTAAGTGCTGGAGGTGCTGGCGGTCCCCTTCGAACTTGTCGATACGGCCTTCGATCCTCATCATCATCATCCCTACATTTTCCTGCCTTCTAGGCCTTTATATTTTTCCTAGCGCTTTCTTCACAAACTTTGCTAATTTGCCGTCATCATAGAATTTCCAGAGCTATTTTAATAAATCTCAGCATTCGCTTGTGAAGTGGCCGATGCTCTGGTGGTAGGCATAGTACTCGTTCAAATGCAACTTATTTCTATCTTGTCGAATCCTTCGGGGAGCTGAAAGGATACCCCGATCCTTCACTGCCGTATAGACTTGCTCTACATATGTAATCAACACTTGGTTTAATTTTTCTTTATACTCGGTTTCGTCTGCTAATGACTTCAAAATTTTTAGGGCCTTGTACCCTCCACAAGACTTCTTCCCATTCTTTTTTTCCTTCAATCTCTAAATCCAATTCTCTTTGGGCTTCTTGTATTGCTACATACACCCCAACCTTGTGGCAGAATTCTGCATATGTCTTCGGGCAAGATAGGTACATTTCCTTACATAAATCTGTGTCTTTCTTTAAGCCGGTCATTACTGCTACGATCTTGGTGTCCTCACTGACAGGTTCACCTTCCAAATTTTTTTTGTCAAATCTCTCTAGGTACTGATGGTCTTTCTCTTCCACTCCTTGTGTGACATTTGCCAGCCTATGTTTGAGGGTCAAATATATTTCATACCTAGAGAAGTTCGACATGAATTCCTGAGTAAGTTGTCCAAAGAACTGGACAAATCCCGAGGCCAAAGCTGAGAACCACATGTGGGCCCTATCTCCAAGAGTTAGAAGAAGTTCTTGCACTTGGTAGCATCTGAAGCCCCCATTGATATCATGAAGTTTGCATATTTGGAGATATGGACTTTCGGGTCTGATTCCCCTTCATACAGTGCTATAGTTGGGAATTATATATTCTTCTATATCGGGGGCTGTCAGGATTGTTGTGCATAGGGGGATGTTGGCAAGAAGATCTGGCTCTCTATATTTTCTTTGCTCGCGCAGGTCCTCTACTGCTCGCCTTAGTTTTTCTATCTCGCTTAGAGATGACTCCCCTCCTCGAGGCTGTTGAAGTCCCTCACTTCGGGCAGGCTCTCTTGGTGACCTCTGCAGGTTGCTCTCCCTGTGTGCGCCTAGCTTATCAGTTGCTTGACGCCGTAGTCTCTTTTGTATTGACCTTCTCGGGGTGAGCATCTCCTATTGGCATTTTTTGATCGTGTGAGTGAGCAGCGTCTGTCACCCCCATATGGATAAATTCCCCAGCCTTTCCCAGAGATTCCCCTTGATCGCCCTTGGCTGGAGTACCCTTGCTCGCTCTCTACTTTCCATCCTTGGGGACCCAATCAATCACTGACTTTCTGTTTACCCTTCGGGTCAGGCAAGCGTGCCCGTCTGGTGCTCGCCTCTTGCTCCTAGGCCTGGTGTGTTTCCCTTGTTTGTTCGCGAGAAGTATCTCCCCTAGTTTCTGTGGGAGCAGCCTGCATCATAGGTGGGTGAGCAACCTGGGCTTGTTGCCTCTGAATCTCCCTCAGAAGTGTTATTGCTCGCTCATTATCTTTCGACATTTTCAGCATGGACTCGAGCGCCATTTCAATCCGAGGTTCCGCCAGTGCTAAGGGTAGTGGTGCAGGTTGTGAAGGTCCCACACCAGATTGATACCTCCGAGGATTTCTTCCTCACCACCTTCTAGTAGTGGATGTGGTACGGGACTCATCGTGCGAAACCTCTTGTGTTTGCCACATCTTCATAGATTTCCAGTTTTGGGAATATCCTTTATTTCAATCTTGTCTTTCTGTCTAGCAGGTTCACCACCGGGTTAGAAATACAACCTTTGATTTTTGAAACTTTCTCGTTAAATCTTTCAATCTCAGTCTTCAAGCGTGAAGTATTTTCAAATTCTCCCATTTTCTAGTTTTACATGCAGAGGATTATGACCCTTTGCATGTAGACAATTGAAGGTAGAAATTCACGCAATACCTTGTGTTGACTTAGCTTCATGGATTTTCCAGCCTTTTTCTTCAAAAAAATTAGGACAGTTTTGAGGATGCTCTTCAAGAAGTGACGGTTCGAAGGTTCGAGCCCCCCTTCTAGCGCTAGAAATGTTGATCAAATTCTCTAACCTAGATATCTATGTGGCTTTAAACTCTTTGGAATGATCAACACTTTGCTGGAATATTAATTGTAATGATGTAATAAGAGAGTATAAAAGATTGTAAAAGTTCTTTCTTGTATTAAGTGTTGGAATCTCTACAAATGGTTACATTTAATCTATATATAGGTCTGCATGTGTGATGTGACACTTAATTAAGCTAATTGGCTTAATAGGTTGACATGTTTGTCATTTTTTAAGCGTTAATACACTTAATAACCCTATAATGACTAAACTACCCTTTAGTCTACTCGCCTCTTCTTTTGGGGTGTTGTAGGCATTCGGGCGAGCAACTGAGACTTAGGGGTGATGTCACTTGTTTGGGCGTATCAACTGGGGAGAACAATCTTTGTCTGAGGATTTTCTCGTGGTGCTCCGTTCTCTCCTGGATGGTTGGCGAGCAGCTTTGCTCGCCCTTATTCCTTAGTTTAGTTGATTACTTTGTCGATGTTACTTGTGGTGTGGGGCGAGCAGCCTAGCAAGCAGCTTTAACTTTGTGTCCTCCGGAGTAGCAAGCGAGCAAGGTGGCCAACAACTTTGACTTGCCTTGTAGGCTTGCTGACTCTGTCCCCTCCTAATTGCCCTTAATCTAATTGTGATTAAGGCCCTTATTACCTTAATCAAGTGTTTCTCGCCCGTTATCAGGTAATTATATAATCATTTATCAACACTTGTATAAGTAAATTATAATGTACTGGATGATTATTTTTTACAAATAATTTGTAGATATAATCATCTTTTGTTATTATCATGAGTGACTAAATCTTATTCTAATTTCTTATTTTCTTTAATAAAAAATAAAATAAATCATATAAAATACTATGTCTTAGTTTTATATATCTATATAATCATTGAAAGAGTGGCTAAATATTATGATTTTATTTTTGTAATCATCATAAAATAAATATTATAAAATCGTAACAAATTGATCTCATAAAATAGTATGTTCTTGATTTTCTATAATCAATCATCTTACAAGTGGAATAAAATAAATCATTCTTGATTATCTTTTAATATAACAAAATAAATCATAAATATTTCTTGCTTTTTTTTTCAAATATGACAAACTACATTTTATAAATTTCTTATAATTTTGGCCGTATATTTTATTTTTTAAATCTCAATCATATATCTTAATTTATAAACTTTTACAAATTTTAATTTATTTTTACTTTTATATCAACTTTTTAATGTACTGAATATTAATTTTTTACTTAATTTTAGCTAATTATTTTTTATTTTATCTCAATTTTATTATTAATTTTGTAAATTATTTGCACATCTAATCATTTTATTATTATTATTATTATTATTATTATTATTTATGTATCACATTATTTCTAATATATTTAAGTCACTCGTAGATGAATATTATATATGGATCTAATCATCACATTTCATACTTACTAATGTGTTTATATTATTCAAAAATCTAATGATATTATATTTTATTAGTATCTGCAAATTATAATATTATGAGATAGTCTTTTTTCAGGTCTAATCATCTTTTGTTATTATCATGAGTGACTTTTTAAAATTTTCTTTAATCATAACAAAATAAATTTTATGAAATATTATGTCTTAATTTTATTTATCTATTTTTTTTGTTTTTATCATTCTAAAAGTAGCTAATTTTTTTTTTTTTAATCTTATAAAATATTATGTTCTTGATTTTCTTTTAACATATTCATAACTAATAAAATTTTATAATTCAAATCTTTCTTGATTATCTTTAAATTTAACAAAATAAATATTTATTATGTTTTGCTTTTCTTCAAATATGACAAACTAAATTTGATAATTTTTTTAAATTTTTTTATCTTATTTTCAATTCTATAAACATGATATATCACAAGTTTTGTTACAAAATATATTTCAATTCTAAATGATTATTATTTCTAGGAGATAAGTTTTTTTATTTGACTTATTTAATTAATTTTAAATTTGATTTGTATAATATTTAATCAAATCAATACAAAAAATTAAATAAATCAAATTAAAATTGATTATCTTATAATTGAGTATTATATTTAAGAAAAATAAATTAAGTAACAAAAAATGTATAGGTTTTTTCTATATACATACAATATTTGTTTCATACCGCGGTTATATATACTATTATATATATATATAGCATCAGTAAGTCTCTTGTGAATATGAGCTTACGTGAACTCTTGTCACTATTATGCACATATATATAAAAATATATAATAACTAATATGCATATATATTATCACTATTATAAAAATATTTTTTATTTTATTGTAGTGAGTATATGCGTAATAATATTGCTACTATATATATACATAATAGTAACAATGTATACATATGACAACAATATTTGACGAACTCGAGTTCATGTTAACTCAGGTTCACATAAAATTTTGTTAGATATTACCTCCTCCCTAAAGGAATTTGCACCTTAAGATGTGGCACATATTTGAAAAAAAAAAAAAAAATTTAAATAAAATAGTGGTATGTAAAAAAATAATAATTTTATAAATAATATACACAAATTGATAAATATTTAGGTAATATGAAAATCTATGTAGATATTTTAAATAAATAAAATATGCAAATTTCTATGAGATGAAAAGAGTATTATTATATAACTTTAAAATATTTATTACAATTATTTAATGAATATACAAAGACAATTATCACACAAATTAATAAACATCCATACTGATGTGTGATATATATATCTGAATATTCTAAAATAAACATTAGATACCATTGTTCCATTTAAAGTTTAAAAGAGTTTTGTGTGAGATCGTCTCATGATATGAGATCAATCACTTATTAGTAAAAAGTTAAATTTTTTTAAAAGTAATAAAATTTTAATAAAAAGCAATAAAGTGTGGATAAAAAGTGATATTTTTTTATTAATAAGTGACATATTTATGTTAAAAAGAATTTGTAATAAAAATGGTATTAATATCAAACAAAATTACACTAATATTTATATGAATTATATATATTATAAATCTTAAGATGTTTATTGTGAATATAAAAAATAAAGAATAAATCTTGTGTAAGACGATTTCATGACAGATCCGATATAAAATGTATCACTTATTAATTAAAGAGAAAAAGTTATATGAAATGTTTTACAGTGTGAAACATACTATATATAATAAAATTTTGCGGGTCCATGGCCGGGCCGGGTCGAATTTGGGTAATTTTTTCAAATCCTTGCGCAAGCACAATTTTCAAGTTTTTCGCTTCCAAGTAAGTTACTTTTTAGGCAAATGTATGTTACTTTAAGGCAAAATGTGTGTTACAATCAGATCAAATGTTGTCTATTATATATATATATATATATCACTTGTTTTTATAAGTAGCATTTTTTCATACAATGTTATTGCAAAATATGTGTTATTATAAGAATTTACCTTTTCATAAGTATATATTTATTTGTATATAAAATTATAAATAATTATTTTATTTTATAATAATAGATATAAAATAGTAAAAAAGTGTGTTATACATAAATCAATATATCTAGCTTTAAAGGATGATGATTAAATTAAAAAAAAATATATTTGTTCTTAAGAAAAATACATTTTATTTTACAGTAACACATGATTGCTCATATAGTAATACAAATTTGGGAGCAAATATGTGTTATTATTAGAGCAAATGTGTGTTACAATCTTATAAAATGTTGTTATTTGCATATATTCATTTGTTTTTATAGAATAAATAGTTTTTAACATAATATAAGAGAAAAATCATCTGTGTTACTATAAGAAAACATATTGATTTTTCATAAAGATTTATTTATATAGAAATAATTTTTTTATATAATAACTGTCAGGATCCAAAATTTTTGTATAAAAATTTAAGACATTTTTTTTATTTGATTTATTTAAGACATAAGAAAAGAAAATAACATATTTAGTTAAAATTAGCAACGAAAGAATTATTACCTCTAACTTATAAAAATAAACATAAAAAAAAAACTTTTATAATCCATCATGCACCAATAACAAATAAAGTTGTATTTCCTATCGGAATAAATTATTTAAAACCAAGAAAAGAAGAGTCATTATTTAAACTTAAAAAAAACCATTGTCTCGCGTAATTAAAACGAGAATTATTCAATTTTAAACATAGGCAGTCCATATCGCCTCCACCGCCACTCCCATAAATCTCAATATGCAAAGTATGACAAAAGAGTGGGATGAGCAAACAACAAGCTTAGTGGGGAGAAATATATTTATTTGTCACAGTTAAATACAAAATATAATCAGAATCATTATCTCACACACAGTCTTACCCGTAGCTGTGTTGGCTTTGCCAACCATAATTTATATACGTTATACGGCCTTTACCCCGCCCAACATAACATATTACATAGCGGAGTCATAGTGTTATACGGCATTTTCCCCGCCGAACATAACAAATCATAGTTCATAATAGCAAGTTGGTGTAAATAATAACCACATCAACTACACATAGTATTTAAAAGTGACAAACAGAGTAAGAATCCCCACCTTTAAAAAAAATATCGCGGATGCAAAAGAAAGCTACAATTCAAAAGTTTACTCCTCGCGTGCACCGTCACCTAAAAATTATAATATATAACATTCTCAGCTTCTAAAAAGAATTCTATAAATCCTACTTAAAACAAATTCCTCAAACTAACTAAATAATTCAGTAACCATATTTATATATATATATATATTAAGAACATAGCAAAAACATAGTTTGTATAACAACATATTTAATCATTTCATGCAACTATACTACAACACACACACACTTGCATATATTCCTACACCACTGTAAGGCAACATAAGCTTTCAATATTCACACATCACAATTGCAACAATGCATATTATCTACTCAATTCGCACAGCCTCCATAAAAGCCCATAAATACAAACATATTACGACTCTTCCAACTCAAAACTCTCATAAATGAATAAATATTTTAAAAGTGATGTGCTCACCGATTAAAATTAAGAAAAAAAATAGATAAATGTTTAAACCCTTTTTTTTAGAGAAAATAAAATCACATCTAAAATTCACAAGACTTGAATACGTAGTAATTTTGATATTTACAGTTATTCAAAATTCTCAAAGATAACTCAAAACAGAATTTTTCCCAAATAAATTACAAGATACATAGTGATAATCAAACATTAAAAGGATCACATAAAATTTTACATGCAATAGTAAAATAATAAAAATAAATAATATTATAACTAAGGAGATCATGAAATTAAATGCATATAAAACTTTACTGAAAACATGATAAACTCCGATGAATGAACCTGGTCGACAAATTCGTCCTAACAAATAAAAAGGAATAATCTCCCCAACATTTATTTGACCACGACTTGACACCTACATATCCTCACACTAAAACAGCACGAAAATCTTACATATGACTAATTAAATATACTATCTTCATCCCGTAATCATACACACGCTCATAAAATACAATTTTTTTTTTTATAAAGTATCCTATAATAATGAGAATAATTTTTTGACAAGGAAAAAAAAAGATTTTCAACACAAGTTCGTCGATATAGAATTTCGTGCGATGGAAAATTAAAATTTTGAAAGAAATATAAAAACAATACAGCAAGGAAATGTACCGTAAATCCCATGCCAAGAAATTGTGTAGTTATCTCTAAAGCGACATCAACTTGGAAATTTGACCAGAAGTTGTGGTTGGGAAAAGAGTTTTCATCGTGAAAAGAAAATGATAAATTTTTGATGTAATAGTCGTCATGAGTTATAAGCATGTATTATATTTGATTGAAATGTAACGGTTGAGGTGAGTTAGTGGTTGCATGTATTATATTTTTGTGTTGAAATATTGATGAGAAAGGAATAACTGAAAACTAAGAGCAAATCAATTAAAACATACCAAATATATATATAAATATCTTATCATATTAATATATTTCCTTAAAAAATATTCATTTAAATAGGAATGATCACGCATTATACCACATCTTGTACATGTATACATAAGATATTTAAATAAAATATCTCTTTAATTAAATTATTAAACAATAAAATTATTAGTATGATTAATAGCAAATACAAATAATAAAAATATTAATATTAATAATAATGACTCGATCTAGAAAAAATAAATAAAGTTCTAGGGTCCTACAATAACACATATAAAATAGTAAAAAAATATGTTCATATATGAATCAATATACCTAGATTTAAAAGAATGATAATTAAATTAAAAAACACATATATATTCTTATAAAAGTACATTTTCTCTTACTGTAACACGTATTTGCCCATTTTATAACACACATTTGCCCATATTGTAATACGAACTGGGGAGAAAATGTGTGTTACTGTTAGAGCAAATGTGTGTTACAATCTTATGAATTATTATTCTTTTTATATATTTATTTATTTTTATATAATAAATAACTTTTTCATATAATACAAGAGCAAAATGTGTGTTACTATAAGAAAATATATTGTTTTCTCATAAATATTTATGAATGAAATAAATATTTATGAAAAAATAATATTTTTTTATAGTAACACACATTTTTTATTAGATTGTATGAAAAAATGTTATTTCTACAAAATAAATGAATATATATAAAGAAAACAATATTTAATCTAACTGTAATACACTTTTTGTCTATTAGTAACATGCATTAGCTCAAATTGTAACATACTTGTGAGCGAAAAAAAATCTTGCGAGAATTTTGAAAAAAAAAAGATGATCAAATCTGACATGACCCGACCCGATTAAGGACCCACAAATTTTTAATATGGTATGTTTCGCATGAGTGTGCCTCTTAATTAAAAAGTTTTCACTTTTAAAAAGTGATAACATTTTAACCTATGTTGCACGGGTGCGATACGATACGAGTTCGGGGATACGAGTTTTTTAAAAAATTAGGGTGCGATTCGTTAAGGATACATCTATTTATTTATATTTTATTATATATAATATCTAAAAAGTATATTTTTTATAAAAAAAATTTATAAATCAATTATATTTTTATCACCTAAAAATTTTAGTATATTCAATAATATAATATAATTATGTAAAAAAAAATCAACTCGAGTTACATTAGTTCAATACATAAATTATAGTAGTAAATTCAATCTAAAATGAGTGTCACACTATTAATTTAAATTATACGAAATAATAAAATTCAATTTAAATAATATATTTAATGTTTATAAATATGATTCGTGCAGTGGATTCGAGAATCCGTTAGCTGGATTCGCCACGTGGCAGATGGATTTACTATGTGGAGAATCGGACACGATAATTTAAGAATCTTACCCCTTTAGGGTGCGGGTGCGAATCCGATATTGCATTATAACATTTTTAGAAGAATCCGTGTACAATAGATTTTAACAAAAGGTGATACTCCCTCTATCACAGGGAAATTTGCATCCCACCCATGAGATTTCACATTTCTTAAGAAAAATGCATTTTTAAAATAAAATTGTGACATATATGTAAATGTGTGTATAATTATGTGAGTATGCACGTAAATCGATATTTCAAATTTTAGTAAAATAAAAATTTGTGTGAGACGTTTAAATAAAAAAAAATATGTGTAATCCGCCTGTCCAACAAATTTTTGAGTGTTCGGGTTTATTTATGGCGTGAAACAACTCGCAATATGGGTCATACATTCCCTAAGAATCTACTCGAATTCATTTTTTTTATCGAAAAAGTCCGTGCACAAAATAAAAGTTTCTTGTAAGATGGGTGGAGTAATATTCTTGTAAAAATTAACTATCATTTTTTTTAAAATATTGTCACATTTTATAAAAAAAATTATCACCAATTTTTTTTAAAAGTAATAATATTTTTGTTAAAAATGATTATCATTTTTCTTAAAAATATTATCACCTTTTATTATAATTCTATCACTTATTTTAAGATCTCATTATATAAAATGGTCTCACAACTTTTTATTTTAAATACTGATACATTATAACCATAATCAATTTATAATTGTTATCCAAATATGAATATGTTAAATTTTATTTTGGTACAACAGAAAGAAGATAAATTATCACATAACGACATTCATCGATTGTGTGCATATTTTGATAGCATTGATCGATGAAATCAAGTGAAAAAACCAATAACAAGATGTCCATCATTCAATTTCATGTGCGCTTCAATCTCCATACATGCAAACACACATTTCCCTTCCATTCATCCCACCTTCATAGCATTTCCTTTTTTTTGGGAAAATTCATAAAGCTCTCACCTTTTCAGGGAAAAAAAAAACAAAAAACAAAAAACAAAAAACGTACTCATATTTGCGTATTTACGTACCAAAAAATTACGAAAGGAATCATTTGCTTTTGTTGGGTCTCTACGAAATTCGCTTTATCAGATGTTTGCCAACGTATATGGTGAATCTTGATCTGATGTGTGATGGGCTTTCTTTTCTCAGGTTTCCCAGACTCTGTTTTCTGCTGTTCAACGGTCTTCGCCCTCCCTTTTCATTGGGGCTTGTGAAAATCAAACCCAGACCCAGTTTCAAGATTTTCCCCTTTTCTAGTGAGAGAAAGCTGACCAGAGAGAGAGAGGAGAGAGAGAGGAGAGAGAGAGAAGCATGTGTATGAAAGGGATTTCTTTTGTTCTCTGCATGTAGGTGAGAGTTAGAAAATTTGGGGGGAAATAAAGTTGGCAATGGAGGGGGAAGGAGGAGAAAAAATGGAGAAAGAATTTGATTCAAAGATGAGGATTGAGAGCAATAGTAATTCATCTAATGTTAGTAATAGTAATGCTCATCATCGTCCTCAAAGATCTAAGAGCTTTGTGTTTAGAGCACCTCAGGAGAATTTTAACATTCAAGATTTTGAATTGGAGAAGATTTATGGTGTTGGTTCTTACTCTAAGGTCCAATCTTCTTCCCTTCTTTTTTTGTTTATCTTTTATATTCATGTATTAATCCATGTTTTACATGCACAATTGTTGTTTATTGTATTTTGTATGATGGGGTTCTCTTCTTATTGACAAATTTGTTCTATTACCTGTTTTCTTGTTTAGTTGGTTTGTTGATGTAAATTCATCTATGTGCATTCATCTATATGGAAGTCTAAAGGAACTAAGCATAAATTCAATTGGACTTGCACCAAATTCGATGTTTTCGTAAGGTTTCATTCGTTAGTTGTTTGCATAGGGAGGACCAGAGAATAGGATACATAATCCTCTACCTGATATTTAAGAGAGGAGAGCTTTTGAGCCGATTGTTGTGTACATAATTTCCACTTCTCGTAATTGGATCATTGCATCAATATGCAGTTAAAGTCCTATTTGATAGTGCGAGTGTTATTTTTGCCAATCAAGAAGGGAATTACTGAACTATTAAGAGTTTCCAGAAAGCGTATCCGAGCACTGAGTTTCATTGTAGCCTAATTCAAGAACTCAAAACGATAGAAAAGACGTCGAAGAAGTTTTGCTGGAACACGAGAAAGTGGCTTCAGTGATCATGCTTGGTTTATTTGTGAAAGTTTCTATTATATTAGTTGTTTAGTACACAAACATCAAAATTTGGAGCATGCTAAGAGGAATGGATAGTGCATGAGAAAGTATTCATGTAAGAGGTGAATTCGTTTGAAGGTTCCCCTTCTGTCATTATAAGTCGATAGTTCATCCTACAGAGAAGAGAGTCATTTAACTATTATCCAAATAAAAAGGCATCTTATATGTGAAAATTTCCTCCCCGTAGCTTCCATGTGTTATTTCGGTGAGTTTGTTTACTGATAATAGAGGTATTAAATAAAACTGAGTAGGATGAGAGAAAAAAAATTTTACGAGCAGGGTTTGGTTGGTCCCGCTTTTGAGATTTGCGCATCAACTCTCCAGAAGAAGAGGGTTGACTAAAGTGTTGCATGTGAAAAACAGATGGTCATGTTGAATGTGAAGCTACTTTTGGAGTTTTGGACGAGACGAGTATTAGCACTCATGATTTTCATATGTTACAAAAATACAAAAAGAAAGATTTGCCCATACTACCTAACATATTTCTCTTTTCTTTGGACATGTCTAGACACTTTTCTCTCATCATTTATAACGCTTGCTTGAACTTTTTCTAAATGTTTTAGAAGTATGCTCTATTCTAATGAAGTATGAACATGTAAATGGTGGTCATGAGCTGAGCATTTAATTAGGTTCGTATTTGTGATGTCAACAGGTTGTTAGAGCAAAGAAGAAAGATACAGGGAATGTTTATGCTATGAAGATAATGGATAAGAAGTTCATCACAAAGGAAAATAAAACAGCTTATGTGAAACTGGAGCGCATAGTATTGGACCAATTAGATCATCCTGGTGTCGTGCGCTTGTTTTTTACTTTTCAAGATTCATTCTCTCTCTGTGAGTATCGTTTGGTCCAATACTTATAGTTGTTGCATTCGTTGATTTTTCTAGTGAGATTGCGACTGATATCCTGCTTTTGATATTCTGAAGATATGGCGCTTGAATCCTGTGATGGTGGAGAACTTTTTGATCAAATAACCAGGGTAAGTTACCTCTATAACTTAGGAGCATGCGAATTGCTTAATTTAAAAGAAAAGGGTGAAAAGGTTTTTTAGTCATGTTCAACTTTTTAGACCATTTTAGTCTTTGTCCAGCTAAAATGCGCGAGCATCCGCTTTTGAACTGACATGGCACATTTTTCCATTATGTTTTTGAATTTCATCATGTTAACTTTCAAAATCATTTAACTTGTTATAGCTGGTCAAAGGACTAAACAGTTGAAATTTGAAAATTGAAATTCATTTTGGGAAAGTGAAGTGTTATGAAACCACATATGGTTTAACTTGTAGAACTAAAAAACTTTTTCCCTAAAAATGGAGAATTTCATTGACGTAGTTGATTTTATTGTTGCAGAAAGGCCGTTTATCTGAGGACGAGGCTCGTTTCTATGCAGCTGAAGTTGTGGACGCTCTTGAATATATTCACAGCATGGGATTGATACATCGAGATATTAAGGTACTTTGCGACACATGAAGCTTTTTAATTTTCATATCAGCGATGCTAATTGTTTCTAAATTGGAAGCCGGAGAACCTGCTACTTACTACAGATGGTCATATCAAGATTGCTGATTTTGGTAGCGTGAAGCCAATGCAAGGTAGCCGCATAACTGTTCTTCCGAACGCGGCTTCAGGTATCGTAATTATTTTTACCATAACTATTTACACTAGTGTGTGATATAACTGATGAAGGGACTAATTTGTTTAACTGTGTTTGGTAAAAAAAAAAAAAAGATGATAAGGCGTGCACCTTTGTGGGGACAGCCGCTTATGTACCTCCTGAAGTTCTTAATTCCTCCCCAGCAACTTTCGGGTAATTAACATATATTTCAAATTCTCTTCCATGGTTAATGATAACAGATTTATTTACATATGATCAGTTGGTTTAATTATTTCAATTGTTTTTCTTTTATTTAAACGCTTTCAAAATTGCGCAATATTTTATCCAGGAATGACCTTTGGGCACTTGGATGCACATTGTACCAAATGCTTTCGGGGACTTCTCCTTTTAAAGACACTAGTGAATGGCTAATTTTCCAACGAATTATTGCTAGAGATATCCGCTTTCCAAATTACTTTTCAGCAGAAGCACGAGACCTCATTGATAAGTTATTGGTAACACATAAGCTCACCAATTTTCTTCTTCCTATATTTTTTTATTTGATCCTTATTTGTTGTCTGATCTTAATTTTAATCGACTTTAGCTTCTTTTAGGAATATAGAAGTTGTAGCCTTTGGACTGTTGCTAATATTTGTTGTTGTTGAATGTAATTTTTTTTTTTAAATTTCATTTAACCTAATGCATCCCTTATTCGTGTAACTAGGACATGGACCCCAGTAGGCGACCAGGGGCAGGACATGGTGGCTATGCTTCACTAAAAAACCATCCCTTTTTCAAGGGTATTGACTGGATGAATTTAAGGGAAGGAATAGCCCCTCCAACACTTGCTCAGGAGCCAAGAGTAAGACCTTTTCATTTTCCCATGTTCACCTTTCCACTAAACCTTTTAAGAAAGACAAAAGCTTGTAAACACTGGGTGCACCATATAATTTAAGTGTTTTTTTTATATGTGAAAAATGTGTGTTCTAAATAAAGTAGTGATATATGGATAAATATATGTATATTTATGTAAGCATGCACACAAATTGATGTTTCCTTTTTTAGTAGTGTGCAAATTTGTGTAGAACGTCCAAATAAACTAAGTGCGCAAATTCTTATGGGACAAAGGGAGTATTAATTTATCAATGAGCTGTTTCCTCCTAAAATTATTAGTTGCGTACAATTGCACCTACGACTGATGTACAAGAGCGTTATTCTTAAAGCACGAATAGGGAACACTCACAGAGAGAAGGCTATCTTGAATTCACTAAAGTTCAATACATTAGAAATATTATCATCGCTGTCGTGCTTTCAGGGTCAGCCTACCCCTGGTGAAGACCAAGATTCTTCGTGGAACCCATCACAAGTTGGGGACAGTTCAGCAAGAACCAATGAAGCTTCTGAAGCTGGTAGTGTAACTAGGCTTGCTTCGATTGATTCATTCGATTCAAAATGGTGAGTGTGGGAAGTTTGTTATTATCATTACAGCATATGGATTCTTATAGTCGGTAAAAATTCTTGTTATGATATTTATTCTGTTTTGGACTTTTGAGTACAAGAAACAATGGTATTAGACGAACCCGTTAATCTTAACTGTGACTTTTCGTGGATGATATTGGTTAACAGGAAACAATTCTTGGAGCCTGGTGAATCTGTTCTTATGATCTCCTTGGTGAAGAAGCTGCAGAAATTGACGAACAAAAAGGTGCAACTTATCCTCACAAACAAACCCAAGTTAATTTACGTGGATCCTGCAAGACTGGAGGTCAAAGGAAACATTATATGGTCCGACAACCCTAACGATCTTAGCATTCAAGTCCTTAGCCCTTCAAATTTCAAGATTTGCACTGTAAGTCATCCCCCCACCACCCCGGTTTGATGATCTTCTGCTACTTGATGGAATGTGTGCTGCCTAAAAACCTCAACAGATCTGTATTTATCGCATGTTACATAATTAAATTCTGGAATATATGATGGAACAGTGGAACAAATGTATTCTAACATACACATTCGAGTTGGTCAAAATGCTTGTTTATTTCTTGAAATTAGATGACACTGTTATTATGCGACTTACGCTACGTGTTCTACTGTTACAGCCGAAGAAAGTTCTGTCGTTTGAGGATGCAAAACAACGAGCAATGCAGTGGAAAAAGGCAATAGAGTCGCTTCAGAATCAGTGAACATAGTTTTTGATCGACATTCTTTGGACATAATCAAAGCGTAGGACAACGTATTTACACGAGCGGTACAGACACACACACACAATGCCTCCATTACAACTAATATTCTCTCTCTCTCTCTCTGTCTCATAAAAACTTTCACGCACTTGAGCTTATGCATGAGTCGGAGGTGCATAATTTAGGGTCATCGTTTTTGCCAGAAAGTTTTGTGTAAAGCCAGCATTTTTTATGCGTATCTTGTTTTCAAATCTTGCAGCCATTTATTTACAGTAGCAGCTCTTTTTTATGTTTTTAGTTTTTCAGCCTACTCGATTAATAGAAGAACAGTTTGTAACGTGCGACAGTGCACAAATATATTTATGTATAGATCACTTGGTAAATAGTATTTGAGTTTTTATTTGTTTATTATCATTGGGCAAAAATGGATGTTTTTGAACTACAAATGCATGTGCGTTCCGATATTCTTTTTTTAATTTGAACTTGTGTATATTTTATTTTTTAAGCATTATATGTTAAATATATTTGATTTTTATACTGCCACAGTGTGTATGCTACATCATCTTTTTTTATTTTTTAAGTGTCATTCTTATGCACTGTTTCTCCTTGTAAAAGTGATATGAGAGTTAATAAAAATTAATTTTATATTGAAATAATAGATAAATTAAGAAAAATGTGGAGATATTGTGAGACCCAAATTTTTATTTGTGAGTATAGATTGTTTCTATATAAGAAAGGAGAAAAAATTTTGTGGACAAATAAAAAAGGAAAGTGAAAAATAATTTCGTGGACGGATTAAGTTTTATTATTTTAAAAATGTTTGGTTCTTAGTTAAACATTGATAGTATTCATGCATAACGTAAATTCTGGGTTAAAAAGTTATTTGGATTTATTATATTTTGGTCTGTCAATAATATCTTTATTAGAGTAACACTTGTATAAAAGTTTCGACCGTAGAAATTTTCAAATATAGGAAACAAAAATAAGAAAGCTCACGCGCCGTTTCCACCCCTACACTCATGTACTAATTTCCCTCACTCCCAATCCCATACACGCCTATATACTAATTCTCCCCTCCACCACCCACCACATACAAATTAGTTTTAGGTTCACACCAACAGCTTAATTAACTTTTTTTTAGTTTAATTTATTTTTTATTTTTTAATTATTGTGTTAATTAAAATATACATTTAATATTATATTACAAATAAATGTTATACATATAGTAACACACATTTAATCTTACAATAACACACATTTGCTCTTATAGTAACATACATTTGTCTCCTAACTTGTATTACCATAAATGTGTGTTACTGTAAGGACAAAGTATACTTTTATGAGAATAAATATGCATTTTTTATTTATTTATAATCCATTTAAATCTATGTATATTGTTTCATGTAACACATATGTTATTATATGAAAAAAAAAATTACTTCTATAAAAATAAATAAATATTTGTGAATAGTTAATATTTGTTCTTATAATAACACACATTTTGCTCTTGCATTATGTGAAAATTTATTTATTCTATAAAAACAAATGAATATATGTAAAATAACAACATTTTATAATATAGTAACACACATTTACTCTAATAGTAACATATATTTATCTCCCTGTTTGTGTTACTATATGGGCAAATGTGTGTTACTATATGGGTAAAATATATTTTTATGAGAATAAATATGTGTTTCTTAATTTATTCATCATCCCTTTAAATCTAGTAATATTGTTTCATGGAATACATGTGCTATTATATGAAAATGATAATTATTTTTATAATAATAAATAAATATTTGTAAATAATCAACATTTGTTCTTATAATAACACACATTTTGCTCTTGCACTATATGAAAATTATTTATTCTATAAAAACAAATGAATATATGTAAAATAACAACATTTTATAAGATAGTAACACATATTTGTGTTACTATATGAGCAAATGTGTGTTACTATATGAGCAAAATATATTTTTATGATAATAAATATGTGTTTCATAATTTTTTTCATCATCCCTTTAAATCTAGGGAAAATTATTTTTTTAGGACACTATCTTATAACTGTTTGCAAAAAGAGGACATTATCTTTACGGACTTGCAATTTTAGGCCACTTTCTTTTAAGTTTTGCAAATTTAGACCAATTAATGCTACTCATGTGAGATTTGACCCGAAATTAGCATTAATTGGCCTAAATTTGCAAAACTTAAAAGAAAGTGGCTTAAAATTGCAAGTCCGTAAAGATAATGTCCTCTTTTTGCAAACAGTTATAAGATACTGTCCTAAAAAAATAATTTTCCCGAAATTGATGGGTTATTACTTATAATTTGCACTGAAATTAGATTATTATTATTATTATTATTATTATTATACCCAAATGGCTAAAATATTGTTGTATAAATCTTTCAGTTATATATGCAGTGTACTTTATAAATTAATAGTGATTTACCCGTGGGATGCATTGTATTATAAATTTTTAAATATTTTGTGAATATAAATTAAATTTATTTTACCTATCTATCAATTAATTTTATTAATTTTGTTACTACTATTTTTCATTTATTCGATCAAAAAATTATAATATATATATATATGTGATTGTATTATAATTATTTAATTCATCATATTTTTCTTATTTATGTAAAAGAACTCATGAGATGAGTCTAAAATTTATTAGAACTTATATAATCTAAATAAAAAGGATTTTAATTCCAATCATATAATTAAAGTCAATAAACAAAACCTTAAAAACAATAAAATAAATATGCTAGCCCAATTTTTTTTTTGTATGTGCAATATTTTATATGTTAAACTGAAAATATTTAGTGGACAATTAATTTGATATATAGTGTACTGAAATATGTTTAAAATTAATAATTTAAAAAAAAATTAAAAGAATTGGTAAAAATTTAAAAAAAATTTAACTCGTCCTCTTCACAAAGAAAATGTATTTCACCTCCAATAAATATAAAATTTCTCTTGGCTTTTAGTTATATATATATATGTATGTATTTGCATCATTTTCATTGTGTTGTACAATAGTATCTCCCTTTCGATCGGTTATGTTCATCATATGTTCAACAAAAGAATTTATATGAATAAATCTCATAATATAAAATTTATATTACAAAATGTGTTTATTGATATTATTAATTGTATTTATTGATAGTATATAAATTTTATATTGTTGTATCAGTAAGTAAATATATATAATAATATAAGTAAATATATTTTGTGGTATCAATAAATACATTTTATAATATAAATTTCAGAGTGTGAACAAAGTTTACTTGAATAATGCTCTATGTTCAACTATGCAATATGGAATGTTTATACCCATGACAGAAATAAAGTGGCCTACGCATTGTGAATAGATATAATATTAATTTGATTATAATATATATAACATAAATAATTTAATATTATTTTGAACTGTATAATAAAAGTCATAATTTGTCATATAATTAATAATCGTTGTGATCCGTTTAAGGAGTTAATAAGCATGTTTAACGGGGAAAATTATTTTTTTAGGACACTATCTTATAACTATTTGCAAAAAGAAAACATTATCTTTACAGGCTTGCAATTTTAGGCCACTTTCTTTTAAGTTTTACAAATTTAGGCCAATTAATGGTATTCATGTGAGATTTGGCCCAAAATTAGCACTAATTGGCCTAAATTTGCAAAACTTAAAAGAAAGTGGCCTAAAATTGCAAGCCCGTAAAGATAATGCCCTCTTTTTGCAAACAGCTATAAGATAGTGTCCTAAAAAATAATTTTCCCATATTTGTATAGATTTGTGAGTGTGCACGCAAATCAATTTTATTTTTTTGCAGTGTGCAAATTTGTATGAGACATCCAAATAAAAAAAGTGTGCAAATTCCTGTGGAACAGAGAGAGTAGAAAATTAATTACTTTATTGAATTCAAGCGATGGGCGACAAAACCGAATGTAAACATAGTGATAGTAGGAATTATTTCAAAGGGATTGGGAAAGAGAAAATTGTAGAGAGTTGCAAGTGTGAGTGAGGTGAGGGAATTAAGGGCAGCCGACTTATATAGGAGAAGAAAACTAGTACGTATAGCCTGTTTGCGATATATCATTATTAGAGTGTCATTGGCATTATTAGAAGCATGCATTGCAGCCTCATGTATAGTAGCGCCATCTCTCGCTCTGATATCTTCTTCAGATGACAGCCCATGCATGCTGCTTTGTCTCTTTTAGTCATTTTAGCCCATGCATGAGCCTGTAGGCATCTCTCCCATTATTATTATTATATATATTTTAATATGTAGATATTATGTATGTAAATATTGTATAGTTAAATAAATTTAGAATCGATCTAAATAAATTATTTAATTTTTTAATATAATACAATTTATTTTTACTTTTAAAGAGAATA
>JAPKLY010000130.1:128754-187284 GCA_026898435.1 Prunella vulgaris | reverse complement strand
TCACTCCTTGAATGAAAACCCAGATTTCCGAGCAAGAAGCAGGATTTCTGGGTCCCTAAAATCTGTCCAAAAAGGGTTTTCAAAAGCACACGTGTACACGGATAAACTGGATTTCGGATAATTCATTGCACGCAAGACTGGACGAAAACCCAGACAAAGTCACCCTGGCCGGACGTCAGGAACCTCGGCGAGCTTCCCTACTGACCTCGGCGACCTTCCCCCGACACAAACCCAAAATACCTAAGGAATAGACCTCGGCAACCATTAGGAGGTGGAAGGGCGGCAACCAGGACCAGGGCGAGGGGGAAACCTCGCGCCCAGCTCCCCAGAAGAGCAATGCTCTGCGACCTCCCCGGGTTTCGATGGCTCAAGAGGAGTTAAACCCCGCTCTGAGGGACCTCGCCAACAACCTCGATGAGCTCCAGCGCACGATTGCAACCTTGCAAAGGTTGCAACAGAGGCAGCTCGACGAGCTCGCCCTGGTTCCTCGGCGAGCTCCTACCACTGAAGCTAGAGAGCAGACAAGGCCGACCCAGGGCACCCAGACCCGGGGTCAGTATAGCGATCTCCACACCGAGTAGGAGGCGAGCTCGGCCCAAGCTCGCCAGCACCAGGAACGAGCAGGGAAGGCCAAGGTGGTGGAGGAGCCCTCCCCGCACACTGGGCGAGCTTCGGCCTACACCGAAGCATCCGACACCTACCAATCATTGAGGAGGGAGGTCCTCCGGGGCAGGTTGGGGCCGAGGTGTGGAGAAAGCGAATGAACGGCGGCCCCAGCCGCATCACAGACGGGAGAATCGGATCTACAGCCTCGTAGGTCCACCCATGATCGATTGCGGAGGCCCGTAGCTGACAGATTGGGCCCCAACGGCGAGCGCCAATTCCGATCTGTCACGGAGGGATCACCCCAGAGTGAGGCACCCCGGGGGCGTGCGTCCACGAGGCGCACGACCTTCGAGCAACCTCTGCCGGAGGTGACCCACAACGACGAGCTGGCCTCGCTGAAGAAGGCCGTTGAAATGCTACAAGACCAACTAGCAGCTAAGTCTGGCGGACCCGACGCCACCACTCTCCCCACATCTCCATTGGCACCTGCCATACTCAGAGCACTGGTCCAGAAGAAGGTCCAATTCCCTGTGATGTCTGCATAAGAGGGCGAATCCGACCCGAAGGTCCACTTGGCCAAGTATGCAGACTCCACTCAGTGCTGGAACTTCCCGCTGACCCTCGGGGACCGAGCTCACCGCTGGTTCTCATCACTCGCCCCAGGGTCAATCCACTCATTTGGCCAACTATCGCGGGAATTCTTAGCCCACTTCTCCAGGTTTGGATCCTACCTAACCCAGAAACACCGACTCGCCAACATCAACCAAGGCGAGAACGAGACCGACCAGCAGTATCTGGAAAGGTTCAATAAGATACTGCTGGAAGGCGAGCCGGTGAGCGAGGACACCAAAGTCATCGCAGTGATGGCCGGGCTCCGAAAGGGCACCGATCTCTAGAAAGAAATGCACCTCGCATGCCCGAACACTTACACCGAATTTTGCCACAAGGTGGGAGTGTTCGTAGCTATGCAGGAGGCCCTCCAGAAAGAGATCGGTGCCTCAGAGGAGAGGAAGCCATATGGGAAGAAGTCCGGTGGCACATACAAAGCTCCCCGGAACTTGAAGGCTTTCGGTGACGGGGATGAATTCAAAGAGAAGCTCAACCAGGTCCTCACTGTCTCCGTCGATCACATCTTTACTGTGGTCAAAGACAAAGCCTTGTTGGAGGAGCCGAGGAGGATCCGCCAAGACCGAGCGAAGCTCAACCCCAACAAATACTGCGCCTATCACCAGTCGATCGGTCACTTCACCAGCGAATGCCAAGACCTCCTCAAACAACTATGGAAATTTTATTAGGATGGGAAGCTGGCCGAGTTCGTGAAGAAGGAGCAGGCGAAGAGGTCCATGTTCTAGAGGAGGGAAGCCTCCGATGATGAAGAGGAGGACGCGGGCCAATGCGGTCCTCAAAATAGGTGAAGGGCACCTCCCCAGCCTCAACAGAACCTGGAACCCACTCGAAAACTCCTAGTTTTCGAAGAAGAGATCGGAGCTGCCGGAGGTCTCCAGGAGGGGGGATCCTCCATTCCCAGAAGAAAGAGAAAGGCCAAAATCTGGGCCGTAAACCAGGTCCAGGAAGGCAGCTCCAGCTCCAGACCCGTCGCACAACCCACTGATGAGCTAACATTCTCCTCAGCGGACCTGGAGTGGGTACTAACGCCCCACAATGACTCGTTGGTGATAACCGCCAACATCATGAACGTCCGAGTTCACAGACTACTTGTGGACACCGGCGCCTTCACCAACATTCTCTTCAAATCCACCTTAGATGCCTTGGTGATTTTGAGTCGTATATAGAACCTAGCAACGCTAGGATAGTGGGGTTCGGAGAAGCTGTAACCGTCCCCCTAGGTACGATTAGGTTGAGCATCCAGCTTGTATCGGCTGAGGACCCAGAGCGGAGACTGACTAGGTTAATTGATTTCCTCATTGTCGACTAGCAGTCCTCCTACAACGGGTTCCTTGGCCGCCCCTTTATCAATGAATTTAAAGTGGTGTGTTCGACCTACTACTATTGTTTGAAATTCCCAACTCCGAAAGGTGCCAGAACCATCAAAGGCGACCAGAAAAAGGCCCAAGAGTGTTTACTCCAAATTAAAGATGGTCGGGTCAAGAAATCTATGACGCATGTTCACATCCTTGAAGAGGACGTACAGATTCCCATAGACGAGCCAAACATCCTAGATATCATCTCAACAGAAACTGAGTTGATAGAGGTAGGCGACCTGCAGGAAATCGACCAAGTCCCAGAACCTATGCAGGAGGCACAATCGACACCGATTGAGGTAATAGAAGGGACCCAAAATAACCAAATATGGGAACCGGCGCAAGGTCCACAACCTGAGCCCATTGACATTGACGAGGTCCAAGATGGGGAACCTGTGGGAGGCCAAGAACCAGCGCCAATGAACGTCCCACTCCCCAGGTTGCAGGACCTCTCCAAACTGACGAACCTCCGGAGGTATTGGCAGTTGAGGAACCCGTCCAAGTTGATAACCAAGCTAATAACCTCGAACCACGCCTAGGTCACGAACCTGCGCGAATGTCACAAGAGGAGTGGGATGAGTTCATCAGCGACCCGAGGTGGAAAAGTCAGAAGAGGAAAGCCACTCCCATGGAAGAATTGATGACTCTCCCGGTGGACCCGGAAAGGGACTTAGAACTCTTCATAGGTTCCGAGTTATCAGAACCGTACCGATCGAGGATAGAGCTGTTTCTGATGTCCAACTTGGACATGTTTGCCTGGTCCCATGAAGATATGACGGGGATCCCGTTGGAGCATGCTTGCCATCAACTTAACATAGATCCAACGAGGAGACCCGTACGTCAAAAGCGAAGAAAGTACGGACCAGACAAGTACGCGGCCCTAACAACCGAAGTCGGAAAGTTGTTGGACAAGAAGCTGATCAAAGAAGCCTTGTGCCTGCAGTGGGTCGCAAACCCCGTCCTGGTGAAGAAGCACAATGGAACGTGGAGACTATGTATCGACTTCATGGACCTAAACAAGGCGTGCCCGAAAGACAACTTCCTACTACCCCACATCGATCAGCTTGTAGATAGCACCTCTGGCCATGAGATGATGACATTCATGGACGCTTTCGCGGGCTATCACCAGATAGCATTGCATCCGGATGACCAGGAACATACGACGTTCTACACCAACAAAAACATGTATTGCTGGGAAAGAATGCCGTTCGGACTTATCAACGCCGGAGCAACCTACCAAAGGTTGGTGAATAAAATGTTCGACCAACACATCGGCGAATCTATGGAGGTGTACATGGACGACATAGTTGTCAAGAGTTTGAGAAAGGAGGATCACCTTGACCACCTGAAACAAACCTTTGACATACTACGCCACTACAACGTGAAGCTGAACCCCAAGAAGACCAGTTTCGGCGTACATTCGGGAAAGTTCCTGGGGCATCTGGTGAGCCAACGAGGAGTAGAGGTCAACCCGACACAGGTCCAATGTATAATCGAGATGGGTGTACCTGATTCCGTACAGAAGATCCAAAGGGGCGGCCTTGAACAGGTTCATCTCCAGGTCTGGCGACCGGAACCGCCCATTCTTCAAGGCAATCAAGGCAAACACTCGGAGGTATAAGGAGGCAGCTAAGGCCAACAAGTTGCACCTTAAAAACCACTTCGTGTGGACAAGCAAATGCCAACGAGCCTATGAGGACTTTAAAGCATACCTGACTGACACGCAGGTCCTGTCAAAGCCTATACCTGGTGAAAAACTATACCTGTACCTCGCCGCGTCAGAGGTGGCCATCAGCTCCGTCCTGGTCCGAGAAGAGGTAAAAACACACCTACCAGTGTACTACGTAAGACAAGTCTTACACGAACCTGAGTTGCGGTAAACCCAGACAGAGAAGCTAGCCTATGCACTGATGATGAGTGTTAGAAAATTGAGGCCCTACTTCTTTGACCACCGGGTAGAGGTGCTGACGATGTTCCCACTACATAAAATATTGCAGCGCCCAGACACCGCCGGATGTTTGCTGAAGTGGTCGCTAGAAGTTAGCCAATACGGTATAACCTACGCACCCTGAACAACGATCAAGGGACAAGCGCTCACCGACTTTATCGTCGAGCTAACTTTCCCACAAGATCCGACGAGGGGACGTATAGCTCCGTGGCACCTCTACGTTGACGGGTCATCAACCACCACAGCAGCAGGTGTCGGCGTAGTTCTGATCAGCCCTGACAGACAAGTCTTCACCTCCGCAATCCGGTTTGACTTCCGAGCAACCAACAACGAGGTGGAGTACGAAGCTTTAATAGCCGAACTTAAGTTATCATTAGCTGTGGGGGTAACCAATCTTCAAGTTTTCAGAGATTCCCAGCTAATAATATCCCAAGTCCGGGGAGAGTACGAGGCAAAAGACCAATAGATGATGACCTACCAGAAGATAGCCGCACATCTGATCTCGATGTTTACGCAGGTTTACATCAATCAGATACCGCGACTAGAAAACACACAAGCAGATGCCCTAGCCCGACTAGCTACCAGTAACGGTGAGGCCGAGGTCACGGAGGTTGTAATCACCAAACTGAAGAACCCCTCGACGTCCGATTATAAAGTAAATCAGACCTCGAGTGGGGGGCAGGAAGAGGACAAAGATGGTGAAGATTGGTGCACTCCGATCGAAAAATACTTGAAGGATGGAACAACCCCCGATGACACATGGGAAGCTAGTCGGCTGGTGAAACAAGCTGCCAGATATACACTACTGGATGGCCAACTCTACAAATGTGGATTCTCTCTACCCCTACTCAAATGCCTACCCAAGAAGTAAGGGTTCGAGGTGTTAGAAGAAATTCACGAAGGAATTTGCGGAAGTCATGCTGGGGGGCAAGCTTTGGCATACAAGACAATCAGACAAGGGTACTACTGGCCCACTCTTCGCAAAGATGCCATTAGCTTCACACGAAAGTGCCGAAAGTGTCAACTTTTCACACCCAATATCCACTCCCCAGCCAACCAATTGAAGTCGGTTTTCAGCCCGTTGCCTTTTACAAAATGGGGTATCGACTTGATCGGCCCATTTCCACCTGGCAGAGGCGGTGTAAAGTTTGTTGTTGTAGCAGTAGACTATTACACCAAGTGGGCTGAAGCCGAAGCTCTCACGACCATAATGCAAGAAATGATGATCAGCTTTATATGGAAGAACATGATCTGCCAGTTTGGACTTCCGCAATCGATCATCACGGATAACGGAAGACAGTTTGACGGCCAAAAGTTTAGAGATTTTTATAGTTCGTGGAACATCAAGAAGTACTACTCAACCCAATACCATCCATAGTCGAATGGCCAGGTTGAGACGGTCAACAAAATCCTGAAACACATATTGAAGATCCGCCTCAAGGACAAGAAAGGAAGCTTGGCAGACGAGCTCCCGGAGGTTCTGTGGTCTTACAGAACATCATACCGAGCAAGCACCAGAGAGACACCGTTTGCCTTAGCCTTCGGGACTGAAGTAGTAGTACCAGTCGAGGTCCAGAACAAGACTTGGAAAGTGGTAGGATTTGACGAAGAAAAGAACGATGAAGCCTTGGCAGTTAAAAAAGATCTGATCGAAGAGACCAGAGCTTCGTCAGAAATAAAAAATGGCACCTACAAGCGTAGAGCAGAAAAGTACTACAATTCCCAAGTCCGAGATAAAAATTCAAGGTTGGGGATCTAGTACTAAAGAAGAAGTTGATGGCCCCACTGGGTGTATTCGGATCGAACTGGGAAGGACCGTTCCGGGTTACCGCAGCTTGGGCAAACTGTACTTATGACCTCGAAGATGCAGAAGGCAACGCCTCATCGTACGCCTGGAGTGCGGCCCACTTGCAAAAGTTTTATCAATAGATTGAAGTTCTGTAATAGACTAGCCGAAGGTTCGCATCAGAAATGTTGATAGCAACCAATGTAAATCACGTTACTATGAAAAGTTAGGAATTTTCCTTGAAAAAATACCCAACTATTCGAAGCTCCGTGAACACGCAAGGACCAAGGTCCAAAACATTATAATCTAAAGGCTCAAACGGCAAAGGCCAAAGTGCCCCAAGTCAGCGAAGGTATCCTTCTTAAAGGATCACTAAGCGCCTACTGCCAAAAGTTAGGAAAATTCACGAAAAAGATGGAAAACATCTAAGGCAAGGTCCACGAAACCCAATTGCCCAATGTGAATTAAACAAAGTACAACTCGTCACCCTAAGTGGTTTAAGACGAGCGATTCACGGCCCTAAGTGGTGTAAGACGAAGAATTTGTACTACACAAGCGGAGGAACAATTCGTAGTCCTAAGTGACGCAAAACGAACGATTCACTTCTCAAAAGTAGAGTAAGACGAATAGTTGAGTACCCGAAAAATATATAAACGAGCTAATTGAAATTATAACGTAAGCGTAAAAATATAAGCGAAGACAAGATCGTAACAAAAGGCTCAAATTCTATTCAAAAGATACTTAAGAAACTTTCAAGTCATAAATACTTGAAAAATTCCTAAGTATACGAAGTGGTGCTGGCCACAAAGGTCGGTCAGCTGACTGTGTATGAAATGCAAAAGAGCTCCTTCTGGGCGAGCTACACATGCCCGGCGAGCTCAAACTACTTAAACAAAAAGAAGCTCCTTCTGGGCGAGCTATGCAGCCCGGTGAGCTATGAAGACTAATCTAGAAAAGCAATCAAAAAGCTCAAGTCTCTGGAGCAGTGGGGACAGCAGGAGCATCGGCAGTGACCTTGGCGGGGTTGGCGGCGACCTGGCCAGCTGGAGGGGAAAGTTCGGGCAATGTTGTGATGTTGCCCGTAAGCCCGCTGGTGTCGAACCCAATGTTGTGATGTTGCCCGTAAGCCCTCTTGAAGCTGCTCCATGGTGGGCGGAGTTCGCTCCTCTTCGTTGGCGTCCTCCTCTTCCCTGGCGACGTTCAGCTCCGGCACGGGGATCGTGTTGATAATCTTAAACTGCGCCGGAACGAAGTCCAGAGGGATCCCAAGTTCTGGAAGGTCGCCAATGTCCAGCTCGGTGTCATCGGGAAATGGGACCCTGTGCAAGTAGTCCTTGAAGTCGCCCACCACAGCCTTTATCTCGTCGTCATGGTGAGCTCGCACCCACCAGAGGGCTCTCAGGACCTCGGCATAGCACTGAACAAAGCCTCGGTCCGAGGCCTCAGCCTTTGCCGCCACCAGGTTCGCCGAGGAAGAGGTATTATTACGGAGCTCGGTGACCTCATTGACCTTCACCGAGAGCTCGGCCCTCAACCTTGCACACTCCTCATCTGCGCTCCTGGTTAGACCTCGCTGGAGCTCCAACTCCTTCTTGGTCACTCCATGCTCGCCAACCTCTTTGGCGAGCTTCTTGGCGAACTCTTCCTCCTTGGCCTTAATCCGTGCATCAACATTTTTCTGGATGGAGGCGAGCTGTCGCTGGAGTTGGCCGAGGTTCTCGAGAACGTCACTCTTGGACGCCAGGGTTGCGGCTGCTTTCTCTTCGGCAAGCTCCATAGCCTTCTTGAATTTATCAGAGCTATCCGACATCTTCAAGAAGGCCTCGTTTCTGTTTTACCGACCTTCCTCCAGCTGGGCGGCCTGCTCGATCGCCTTCTGATTCGCGAGCAGTAGCCCGCTCGAGTTGTGCGCCGAGAGCAGGAGGTTCTCAGTCAGGTTCTGGCTCTCAACTGTCGCCAGCTGGGGAGTGGACCAAAACCTCGGCATCTCACTCACAGTATTCCGAGCGAGGCCCGGAGGGAGGCTACGCATCGAGGTCAAGGAGCGGGATCGCTCGAAAGCATGGATGGCTTCGTGGCGGTTCGGATGAGCAATGGGGGCATAGCTGCGAGGTTAAAACAGTTAGAAAATAGAAAATACAAGAAAAACAACGGGGATAGAGGTCAGAAAGGCGAGCTACTCACTGAGCTCGCTCAGGGTCCCATCCTAGAAGCGTGTCGTCGTTTGTTTGAACCCCGAAGGGAGACAAGGAAGGAGACAACCTTCGAAGGGGTTCAATCGCCAACGGAGCAGTCGAGTGGGCCGATCCACCCTGTGCCGATCTTATATCGGCTCGCTCAGCGGGCTCAGACCCCTCATCGTCACGGAGACCCATGCGGGCTCTCTTGCGAGCCGACGTATTGTCTTCTCCCACACGAGACCCATCCCCACGATGGAGTCTTTTGGATTGGTGGGAACCTTGCTCGGTCGTAGCCCCAGCTCGCTCTCCACCACGATTGGCCGTACCAACCTCTGCCACCTTAGTCTTTACAGGGGCTTTAGTTTGCCCCTTTTGGGTCCCGTACCCACCTACCTCACCTTTCTTCTGGACGAGCTCAGCTTTCTTACTCGCATCCAATGCGAGTAGTGAGGGCAGAGCGAGCTTGTTGGGGCGGGGTGGACCCATAGCGAACCGGCGAGCTAGAATTTCATAAGCCGGAGGGATCTCGATAGTTGGGAAGGCAACCCGGCTACCGTCTGCGAGAAAGAAAAATTAAGAGTACAATTAGCATCTTGGGCGAGCTTCCCCCCCCCCTTATGGGCGAGCTGCGAAGAGTGGTAAACCTGGAAGCTCAGGACCTTGGACTGTGAGGTGATGTGGCAGAGTGTGGAACCCGGCTAGCCTTAAACAATGGTGTTGAGTGGGGTGGGCCGTCTCCCGATCCTTTTGACTCCTCAGATAACAGACAGCCCGCACCACGTCAAACTCAACTGACACTTCGGGCTTCCCGCGGGTCGATGTGTGGTGCTTCAAACCTGCAAAAGAAAGGAATTAGATTAGTAAATTTAATTCAACCCACACGCACCAAGTAGGCGACCTACTGCTGGCCTCCCCATATTCATCAGGGGTTGGAATTCGCTCTCCTCGCCCGGAGTAGCTCATAGAAGCTCGCCAGTCTCCACCCATAAAGATGAATTGCTGTTTCCAGTCGCAAACTTTATTTGGGAGGATTCCCAAGAACTTCTCCCCCGGGTGAGCTTTGAGGTAGTAATACCCCTTGCCATCGTTCACCTGCCGAGTCACGGTGAGCAGATCATTGAGCTCGGTAGTGGTCAGTCTGTTCTCATATCCCTCTAATCTAAAAACGGCCAACGCCGCCAACAAACTGCTCCAGGCGTTGGGAGTGAGCTGGGTGATGGCGAGGTTGTTATCAAGTAAGAACCGACCAATGATTGGATGCAAAGGCAGGGTAAGCCCAACCTCGAGGGTGTGGACGTTGATGGCTTTCAACCCCGTCGGAGGTGCATTAACTCGCTCATCTTTCTCCGGGGCATATAGGGAAATGTCAAGTGGGATTCGGTACCTCGCCCGGAATTCTGGAAGTTGGAACTCGGTGATAACACTTCGGACGTTGCTTGCTTTGTAGTCGGACTTGTTCGCCGCATCCCGAAAAGTTTGCTCACAATGAGGGAAGCTTGTCGCGTGTTTGGCGATGTATTCCTCCCAGTCGAAGGGGTGGACGACCTCGGCGGAGATCTGACACTCGACCAACTGTGGGCTCAGGGAAACCGATTGAGCGAAACCATTCCAATGTTACTTCTTCGAGGTCGCCTTGTTGCTCGCCTGCCTCGGCGACCTCCTCGCCAGCATCGGCGACCTCCCCCGGGACCTCAGCATTTTCTTCATCCTCAACCAAAGCCTCGTTAGGGGTTGGGTCACAATCTCGCCAGAGCTCGCGGAGATAGGACTCTTCGCTCTGGCCAGAACTGGCAGCTGTCTCCACCAGATCGGATCAGACTTCACCGGGGAGCTCACCATGACTTGGGCGAGCTACCGAGTGAGCCTCAGACCCAGATTCGATGACGATCGGAGTCATCTGAGGAATGGGCCCGCTATCCGTCATGGGCCGTTTCTCAGGATTTTGGTTCGAATTAGTTCCGCTCGATGATCGGGTCGACATGACTTGGACAAAGCTCAAAAAGTTTCAAAATAGTCCAAAGTTCTCAGTCGCCGGAGTTAAGGTACAGCGGTGATCGGAAAAGCACGGAAAGTCACCGGAAATGTCGAAAATTTCTGGGCACTCGAAGAATGGGAAAAAGAACAAAGAAAATCTGCAAAAGAAGGAAGAAAAGTGGAACGAAACTGGATTCTACCTTGAAGAGCCTTCGAAAATCCGTCGAACGCACGAAAAAATGATCGTCGGAAAAAGCTCTGAGAATTCGGAAGTGTAAAAGTGGGAAATAAACTTGGTTTCTCCTATTTATAGGTAAGGGGGCGAGCTCGGATAACCGAAGAGTGCAGGGACCAATTTGCAAAAAATTTGAATGTACCACGATGAGGCACGGGAATCGGGGTCTAAAAAGGCGTGCATGATGCCTGGATTCTCGCACCATGTCGACCTGCAAACCGCCATGAAGAAGCTCGCCCCCAAGCTCAGCACTTGCCCAGATGTAGTTCACTGACACTCAAGCCTTAATCCTCAGAGACAAATCAGCTCGCCCACACATTAGACGAATCATGATGTGTGCGAGCTGGGGGGAAAATATTGACAAGGCGAACTACTGAAAGATGATCAGGAGATTATCACAAGGCTACGAAGGTCGCCGGGGTGAGCAGGAGCTAAGCCACTGCTTCGAACCGAGGCCAACATAAGGGAGCTCGGTAAGGTAAGCAAGGGCCTCGCCCGAGCACCCAATAGACCGAGGCCAACGGCCAGGGGCACCAAGAGGGGAGGAGACTGCGGGCGAGCTTCTCCTCTCGAGAGGGAGCTTGCCCCCGTTCGAGGAGACCTCACCGAGGTCCATCGCTGCATTATTCCTAAAAATCGTACAAGGCAAAAGAGCTCGCTAGGTAGCTCGCCTAGCCCAAGAACCCGGTTAGTGGGTGTACGAATAGGATATGTGTATGTAGTGGGACATAGCATTGTAAAGGTAGCATTGTGAGGGATCAAAACGAAGGTTACGGACCTTCGTCAACACCGGAAGCCATATAGGTTCACAAGGTGCCACCTCACACTTGCACACCTATAATTAAGGTCTCTCTTGTACTATTCACGAGAACTTAATCATAATACACAAACACTTTCTCTCTCTAAACTCTCCACTTTCTCTCTCTATATTATCCATCCAAGAACACAATTCTTGGATCATTGTTTGATAGGATTAACACATTATAATAGCCACATAACAAACACCGTTAGTAAATTCTATCAACACATACTTTTCCTTTTAATTTGTCTCACAAAAGTTTGCACACTCCCAAAATGAAAATATTCCTTTAAATTTTCCACCTTTAAAATCTTTACCTCACAATCTCCACCATACACATTCTACTCATTACACTTTTCCTTAAAAGTCGTGTCCCCAAAAGTAACACAAACTTTTGGGGGACGGAGGTAGTAACATGTTAATTCCTAAATTTCATGTTAAATTTCAAAATTTTTAATAAAGTTTCCATCATTTTTCTAAGTTTTTGTAAACCTTGTTTCTATCACTACTTTGTTATAGTGAACTTTCTCGCTATGAAGCATCACAAGTTATACATTATATAATTTGTAAAACTTTTATATAATTCCTGTGCAAACTCGTGTTTTTATTCTTTCGCTGTTTGTATTGTCTTTAATGTTTCAATATTTTAAACAAGACTTTTATAACACGTAAAGATATCTCCTTTTTAGTTTGTAAACAAATATTTTTACTTTTAAAATTACTAAATTATGTTACTGACGGTATCCGTCAATATTTTTTTAACAAATGATTTTTATCTTTAATAAAAATCATATGTTTTTTAAGGAAGTCTGTCTCAAAACTTTCAAATTATGAGTGCTTCACCTGTGCACCCGGGTGCACCGTATGCACCCTAAATTGAATTTGAACTCCACGAACAAAGGCGGTCAAAGCCCAACCTCCGTTCTCAAAGCGTTCGTCGTCGCTCGTTGTTTGCCTATTCGGTGTCTACGTGCAAGTGTACACGATCGTTATTGTAATAGCAAGCTTAACCAAGTTTATTTTATATCGAACACAGTGAGAGGGGTGATTGTAAGGTAAGATTATTGTTCCGAATTTGAAAACACAAAGCAAGTAAAGGGGATATGGTATCTATGTCTACAAGTGCGTCAAACAAGTAAACTACCTATCACCTTGATTCACAAAGTGAGCAAGTTGTGTGAGAAGTGTATTAATGTACTATCCTATGTTTCATGTGGTGAAGTATCACTTACTCATGCATTGAGGTATTGTACAATCAATAGGCAAGTCACTCTAACATGCGAAGGTCTCCCAAAATGCACATAAGAGACTCTAATTGTCTTTCCAATTCTCTAAGGTAATTCTCACTATCTTAGGAATTTTAACAAACACTTATTATGCAATGGCCTAATAACAAGAATGTTTAGGAAATTAGCCCAACTCTCGTATGAGACTAAATCCTAATGGCCCATACAATCAATTATGCATATAAGCATTCATACAAACCATCAAAATAGACAAATTGATCATACAACATCTCAAGCATTTATAAGGTCAACATAGACACCACACTACTCCATAGGAATCATTCACTAACACACAAAGTGATTAGCCCATGACTAATTTGGTAAACAATAGAGAAATTGAAGCAATAACAATCATCATTATGTAGGAATTATAAAGAGTATACAAAAATTTACCTATTACAATGAAATTGAAAAGATACAAGATTACCTCTGGAAGCTATAAAATGATCCAACAATAGAAATTGAAAACCGAACTATAGAAATGTAGCTTTAGCTATGCTAAGAATGCTGGAGAAGACGGATTGAAGATCCGTACGGTAGATCGAAAGTAATCGTAGAAATCGTAAATGGAAATCTAAGAACACCCAATTGGAAACTACCTCTAACTTCTCCTAATCTAGTGAGAGAATATATGATGTAAGTGAATCTAAGAAAATGATAAAAGTCCCTTTGAAAATCTGAGATGGAAGTATATATAGTGCCCTTGGATCATTGACTAAGATGCCCTTCATTAAAACGTGCGAAAATACGAAAATAGCCCTGAAATTTCGAAAATTTATCACTCCTGTCGACCATGGCCTTGAAGTCTGTCGACCAAGCTGGTCGACAGAGGTGCAATCTGTCGCGCAAGACTTGGCCGTCTGCCGTCCAAGCTGGTCGGCAGCTTGGTCGTTCGATGCCTGTCTTTCCAGGGAGCTTGGTCGCGCAAAGGCTGCTTTCTGCTGAAGAGGTTCTGTCGACCGAGACACTTAGTGTCGGTCGATACGCGACTTCCTCGTTTTTGTCATATCTTGAGCTCTAGGACTCCGATCGACTCGATTCTTCTTTCGTTGTGACCCTCTCTTCAAGCTCTTCGACATGGAATATTAATTTCTCCATTTTGCTCAACTCCAGAATTCGGACTTTTCTCAATCTTGCTCGTTTCTTCCTCGTTTTGCTCGTTTTCACCTACAATCACAACTTTCTAGCCAAAAAGGGTTAAATATACAAAGTATCGCATAATAGGGTCAAATATGAACATAATATCACCAAAAACATATAGAAATGAGTGCTAAAAATATGCAATTATGACCCTAATCATACCCCCAAACTAGATTGTTGCTCGGCCTCGAGCATTGAAGCGATAAGATAGGGGAATACTTGTATGTATGGAGCATCAAGCACAAGATCAATGCCATAGAATCATCACTCAATATCTAGCAAATCTAAAATACAATATCCTCCAATTATCTATCAAAATCAAATCAATAAGCACAATATCAAATCAATGAGTCATGATCCTTTCAAGATAAGTGTTTTCTCTCAACCCTCAAGTGTTTAGGCTCTCTCATTCATCACACAATGATACAAATACTACCATAAGCTTGGCTCAAGTCTACATTCTCCTCCACTCGTTATGATAAATCATTCACACATCAATGAGGACTTTTAAAGGTTGTAGTGTTGGCTGTTTGGTAGGGAAGGAACATATGGGTAAAAGTGACTAAGTATGATTGGCAAAGCATAGAAGGAATCATCATGTAAATCATATCTTCTTGTAAATAGCAATCTCATCTTCATGCTCTTTCAAAATCACACTTCTAAGTATCAATCTTCCCTTTTTGCGCATTGTGATCATACTCACAACACTAAAGTCAATCTTGACCAAATTTTCATGAAAAGTCAACCTTTTTTTTTTCAATTTTGCTAGCACTTGCCTTTTTTCAAAAATTTCAATCCATGCATAAAATTCTTCATATCTTCCACTTTAGGCCACCATGTTCTTCATCATATCACCAATCTTCCTTCCTTCTTTTCACTCTACTAATCATAGGGACAAGAGAGTTCCAAAAAGGAAGGAAAATGGGTTAAAGTGTGGTTAGCCAAAGGAAAGGTCTAAAGGCACAAAATGGTGAACAATGGATCATAATATCAATGGTAGGCTCATAGGGCAAAGTGGCTCAACATAAATCAAAGAAATTGCCTCATATCATATCATGTGAAATCAATATCTAATGTAGTCTCAAATAAGACTAAAGTCAAGTTCTAGAGTATAATGCACATGTGTGGAACTCACATCAAAGAATATCATCTGTTCAAGATTGAAACGGGCATATATGGCTCAAACCTCAAGGGTTATAGGTGATCAAGACTCATATCATATTACAAATGCTCAAATCAATGAAATTTCAAGAATCATGAAATCAAAAGTATTAAAGATAGGACAAGAATCAAGCAATAAATCCACTACACTAGTCAAGACTATCAACTCATCCACACAACAATAAGCATATCTCATGCATTCACTAACCAAAGCAAGTAACAATATGGCAAAAAATAAACAAGCAGAACAAGGGCTCATCAATACAATAGGCATCAAGGCATAAAAATACTTCCAAAAATCAATAAAAAAATAGCATTGCCATGAGAATGACGAAACAATCACATCCCCCCAAACTTTTTTGGACCAAGGGTCTAAAAAGTTTGGCAAAGAAGTGGAGGCAAGGATCATGCAATGCACAATAAAGCACAAAACTAGACCATCATCAAATAAACAATAAGATCCATAGTCATCATAATCCATCACAAACACAATACCAAAAGAAAACTACCTAAAAAGGTACTACAACCTTCAAGCAATATCATTACAAACCAAATTAAAACTAAGAATTTGGAACAGAAGCAAGAGATAGAGTTAAGAATGAGTTACCCATCCTTACGAAGTTTGATAGAAATCATCACTTCACGAAGGTGGATAACGAGGATGAGTGAAGTGTCGCTCGTCGATGTGCCACTGCATCATAGCTCGTTGGGCTTCCAAGATCTCTTCCATAATGTTGGACATAGTGTTCACATTATCGTTGATGGAATCCACGGTAGTGTTGAGGCGGTGATAACTATCAATCAATCTAGTCATATCCGATCGAAGGAAGGAATAGTCGTTCCTAAGATCATCCATATCTATCCTCAAAGATCGTACCTCGTGGCCCCATTCATCGTAAGTTAATCCTTCAAACACATGTCCACCCCCTTGATTGTAGTAAGCCTCTTGCCCGTAGTACTCCTCTTGCATTGAATCATGTCCTTCTTCTTGTGCTCCCCCTTGAGGTTGAGAGCTCGATTCACCCCTTGGTCTTTTGAATGCCCTCCTATTGAATTCCTCCTTAACTTGCAGGTGCAAAGGAGAGTTGAGCTTCAAGTTCTCATCCTTCGTTACCGTCAAAAGATCATAGTCAAGTAAAGTGTTGGGACAATCTGAGTATTTTGATTAGATCCCAAAACCCCTGATGAATCTGCCTAAGTACAGCTGTTCAAGATAAAATAGTTCAGGATAGTTAGGTAAGAAATTCAGTACAGGAGGAACTTGCTGAAGACTGAAGAATATTGGAGTCGACCCAATTTACTGAAGTCTGAAGTATAATCCATCCTGAAGGAGTCAGTCAGTCTTACTGAAGATTGCCTGGGTCTGAAGCTGAAGATCGAAGCCTGATGATCCGTCCTGAAGTCAATCCTGAAGTACCATTGGCTGATGTTTCTACTGAGTACTCTAAGCATACTCAGGACAGAACTTAGTCAGTGAAGAGTAAGTATAATCTATCAGGTTGTGCTGAATGCACTTAAGACCTGACTTAGGCATTGGTTCAGTATACCTGAATCATGTAAGTCCAAAGTAAAAAGGTTTCACATACTGGGCTGAATAATCTATCAGGTTGTGCTGAATACACATAAGACCTGACTCGGGCATTAGTTCAGATCACCTGAATCATGTAAGTCCAAGGTAAAAAGGTTATTTATGCTATGGGACAAGAGACAAAGAGAATGTCAGTAAGACTCCAATGAAGACAAACATTCAGACAGAGCTATTAACAAGAGACTCAGAGTATTGAATGTACAAGGAAGGACGAATGTCTGAAAGTCAACTAGCCGTTAGAACGGAGAGCCAATGATCTTTTGACACGTATGTACGGAGTCTGCGCAGCATTTAATGCAACATTTAATGCGTCCCAAAGTTGCAGGCGATGGGACAGACTTGCCAGAATAAGCATGGCGGTTAGGTCAAATAGTATTTCTAGCCTGCAACCACCCCAAAATAGGAAAGGTTTGATTAGATCTCCTCTAATGGATCTATTTTGAATCTTGCCTATAAATATGGAGAACCTTACACCCATTCAAGGATAACGGGAAATTTCCAAGAGAAAACTCTCAAGAATCCAAGCTCTCAAAGCATACTATAAGCAACACTCTGCAATTAAATTAACCTAGTGTTGTAGTAGGATTCACTCTGTATTTGCTTAGATCGATAGCTCTAATATTTAGCATTGTTTTGTATTGCTAGAGCTATCTTAGTTGGAAACCAGAATACCAAACCACTCAGGGTGTGAGATTGGTTGGTTAGAAGGACTGGGACTTGTAAAATGCCCAGAGGTCAGTTCCTAAGAGAGGAAGTTGGCTACTCGTGTCCCTTGGCACGTAAAACCAAGCACCTATCCTCAGGGTTTTGAGGATAGCTTCCTGTTAAATCAGATCGTGGACGTAGGAGTTGGTTATCTCTGAACCACGTTAAAAAGTCCCTTGTGTGCTGATTTACTGTTTTGTTCAGGATCATAACTGTCATCATAATAAACTGAACATTCTGCATAGTTTTATCCTCAGGACTGAATCAATCATCCTGAATCTTAATACGGTGCACTCAGCCTTAATCACCCGCCTACTAAGCAACTCAGAGAAAATGTTTTCAGAAACTAAAACGAGTAGAATCTAAGGGCTCACTTTCCGCACGTACTCTAGCTCACTGAGATAGTAGTCCAACTGACTCGCTTCCAAGCAGTCAGTAGGATTGTTATATCTACTGAGCTTCCGAGAACATTACTCACACTCAGCTTATCTTACTCGTTACTGAACTGTCCCTGCTGTCCCTGTGGACCTTCAGCATACTGAGTAATTCAAGAAATCCTGACTGAGAGTGTAAGAGTATTTTTCTGAGTCTTTCAGAAAAATCTGACATCAGTGTATTCCCCCCCATACACTGATTGTACTCATTTCGGGACCAACAAGTGGTATCAGAGCAGTGGTTCAAAAGACCACTGACTTTGTTTACCAACAGTTTCTGAGGAGATACTTTTGGTGGTCTACTGAATAGATCTCGTTTATGAAAACTGCATATCATGGCATCCAGTTCTAAACGTCTCGAGGGCAATCTTCCTGAATTCTCCATTGACAATTATGACTATTGGAAATTCTGGGTACTCGCACATCTCTATTCCATCCATGATCAGATGCATCTGGTGATTGAGCAGGGTCCGATCAAGTTTATGAGGAATCTTCAGACGACCTGGCCTGTTGCTGGCAATGTTCCTGTTCCAGCTGCCGGAGATGAAGAAGTGGAGAGGTCCGCACTTAATTCTGATAAAATTAAGCAAATCGGACTGGATAATGTTGCCAAAAACATTATACTCCACACCGTTTCTTATGAGAATTCGGTCAGGCTCATGCATCTGAGGACTACAAAGGAGATCTGGGATGCTCTGAGAGAGATAAATGAGGGATCAGAAAAGATCAAAGAGAACAAGAGAGATCTTGCAATTAGGAAGTTTGAAGCCTTCCGGATGTTAGAAGGAGAATCCATCGATCAGATGGAAGCTCGGTTCATTAAGATGATGAACGAACTAGCAACCCTTAGGAAGGAGTTTCCCAAGAGGGAGGTGTCTTCTAAAATCCTGAACTGTCTCCCTGAAAGATGGGACACAGGAGTGATCTTACTGAAGAACACTCAGGATCTTACCAACATTACTCACTCTAACCTATTCTCAGAGTTAAAGGCTCTGGAATTCGACCTCGATAAGAGGAAGAAGAAGGGTGTTGTCAGTGAGGAAGTTAGTGAGGAGAAGACTCCTGAAAAGGAAAAGAGCGTGGCTCTTAAAGCTACTCCTGAGCCTGAGGCTGGATCTGGCTCCAAGTCTCTGAAGGACATGAACAAGGATGAGCTAGCCTTGGAGTACAGCCTGATGGCGTGACGTTTCGAGAAACTGAACTCTCGTTTCGGAAGGTATAAAAAATTTTATACTGACAGCCGTGATCGCAGGTACTCCAGCCCCAGGAGATCGAGTCCCCTAAGAGAAGAAAGGAGGGGTTCGGACTCCAGGAGGGATCGCAATGAGCCTGAGCGACGAAGAGATGAGAAGAGAAGAGATGATGAGCCCAGAAGATCCAGCTCCAAACCTGAACGATCATCAGGGAGCAGGAGGGAGTCATCAGATAAGAGGTACACTGGCAAAAAGTTTACTTCTGATGTAGATCAGTGTTACCACTACAAGAAAATCGGACATTATCAGTATGATTGTCCGGAGCTCAGTGCTCGTGAGTGAGAGGATCGGAGAGCCAAGAGAGAGCTCAGAGCATCAGACCGGAGAGCATTGCTTGCTGAGGATTCCTCAGATTCAGATGTCCCAGGACGCCGGTCCCCTGAACTCTTCTCCGATGAGGAGTATGATGACCTCTGCCTGATGGCAGATGATGAGGTATGTTCTTCTGCCTCTTCTCCTGATCACGCACCTGAGCTTAGCTCAGATTCAGCAGGAGAACTCGACCTTCAGCTCGCCCTAGAGCAATTGATGGTTGACTTCTCAAGGCTGCAGGAGACTCATACTCACACAGTGGATGTGAATGCACAACTGAGTGGAGAGAACGATCGGCTAACTGAGTCTTTCAGAGTAAGAGATACTGAGGAAGCCCTCAGATTAGTACATCTTCAGGAAGTGCTGCTTCATGCTCGGAACAAGCATGATGAAGCTCCACTGGAGGTAGAAAGACTGAAAGGTGTAATCAGCTCGCTGATTGAGACTCGTGATACTGATCTATTCCTTGCTCAGGAACAACTGATGATTGAGCGAATAACTCTTAGAGTGATGTTCGAAACTGAGTGGCAAGCTCGCCTTTGTGCTGAGCAAACTACTTGGGATCTTGAGCTGATCTCAAAAGAGAAAGCTCACGAAGAGTTGGTGCTTCAGTACACCACTGAAATTGAGGCCCTGAAAGAAACAAATGGGCATCTTGAGGTTAAGCTGAAGAAGTTATACATATCCACCCAAGTGGTTGATGAGTTAACAAGTTTCTCTCAGCTGACTGATGGTGCTAAAGCTGGGTTAGGCTATGATACCTCAAAAGACCCAAAGGGTAAGAAAAAGAGAGGTGCTTCAGGGAGAAACTCTCAGAAGAAGTTTGTCCCTGCCCTAACTGATGACAAGAGCTTAAGTGTTGCTCGTCAGGACAAAGGCAAAGGGAAGGAGAAAATGCCTGCTGAACCTGTCAGGCAAAGGACTGAGGAACCAAGGCCAAAACCTAAGGGAAAGGCCAAGGCTCCTCATCCTGAGTCAAGGAAGACAGATCAAGGGAACTCCAAGGCTCAGCCAAGGAATCCTCAATCTGGGAAGAACTCTGCTCCTAGCAATTCTCAGGCCCAGCCTAGAAATGCTCAGGATGGAAGGAACTCCAGTCAAAGGAGGCCTCAGGCAAAGCCAAGGACTACTAAGGTCCAGACTCCTCAGACAGGGCACAGAACCCATCAGGAGCGTCCTAATCCTCAAAGGAGAAGGACAAACCAGGTGGTCTCTGAAAGGCAACGGAGACCTGACTCCGGTAACACTCAGGCCAGACCTCAAGTGCCAAGAGGTCAGGCCCGAGCCGCTCCTTCTCGGGATCAAACTCAGCCCAATGCACCCAGGCCAAGAAGGAACATGAGGCCCACCCCCAGGAATCAATATAGGGCTCCTGAACCTCAGGCTGACACCCATACACCATCAACTTCCCAGGCACAAAGGAAGAAGACTGTGTATGTAGATGTTTCAGGGAGACAGGTTTACCCTTCTGATGCTATCAGAATTGTTAAGCAAATCTGGATCCCGAAGGGTATGGCTGACTCAGTAGGACCCAATACGAGATGGGTACCTGAGGCCTGATTCTTTTCAGGTCGCTGCGGGCTACAAGAAGAGGAAGAGGGATCTGATGAAGGACTGGTACTTGGACTCAGGATGTTCCAGGCACATGACCGGATTTCGTGATCTCCTTCAGGATTATGTAGCTCAGGAAGGCCCGCAGGTAACCTTTGGTGATAATTCTAAGGGCTTCACCAGAGGATTCGGAACCCTTGTTATTGGCTCTGTCCGTGTACTGAATGTATCATATGTTGAGGGACTGAGACATAACTTACTCTCAGTCAGTCAGTTTTGTGACCGAGGATATAGTGTAGAATTTACATCTAACATGTGTCTTGTGAAGGACAAATCTACACTACAGGTTCTGATTACAGGTATTAGGAGGGGCAATGTATATTTTACTGATTTCAAGAGCAGTCCTCCTGAAACGCTCTGGCATAAACGCCTGAGTCACTTAAACTTCAAGATTATTAACAAAATTTCTAGACTCTCACTTGTAGATGGTCTACCCAATGAAGTTTTTAGCAAAGACCACGTGTGCGGAGCATGTCAGGAAGGCAAGCAAACCAAAGCGTCATTCAAAGTGAAAGAAACCTTCTCAACTGATAGAGTGCTTCAGCTTCTGCACATGGATCTCTTTGGTCCAGTTACTCCTGTCAGCATAAATGGTAGGAAATATACCTTTGTTGTTGTTGATGATTATTCCAGGTATACATGGGTTATTTTCTTGCTGAACAAAAAGGAGACTCAGGTCAAGCTTCCAGAGTTACTCAAGCAATTTAGCACTGAACAGGGTCAGAGCATAGTCAGGATCCGATCAGATCGAGGAACTGAGTTTATAAACTCTATTATAACTGACTTTTGTACTAACCATGGTATAGCTCATGAGACTTCTGCAGCCAGGACCCCTCAGCAGAATGGGGTAGCTGAAAGAAGAAATCGGACCCTGAAGGAAGCTGCCAGGACCATGTTGGCTGAGTCAGGATTGCCCAAGAAGTACTGGGCTGAAGCAATCAACACTGCTTGCTACACTCAGAACCGATCTATGCTGAACAAACAACATGCTCAAACACCTTATGAAACTTGGAACAAGAGGAAGCCTCGCATCTCTTATTTCCATATATTTGGTGTAAGTGTTTCATCCTGAACAATGGGAAAGACCAGCTGAAAGCCTTTGATAGCAAATCTGATGAGGGAGTCTTCTTAGGATACTCCTCAGTCAGTAAAGCTTTCGGGGTGTATAACTGTCGGACCCTTTGTGTGGAGGAAACACCTCATGTTGTGTTTGATGAGACTGCATCAGTGCATAGGAAACAGGTTCCGAATCCTGACACTGAGGGGGTTATCAAGAGGATAACAAGACTGAGTCTGAAAAATCCTGAATTCAAGATCAAGCTTGTCAGTGCTCCCAAGGGATGGGATGATGATGATGATGATGATGATCAGGATGGACCTCAGGCCAACCCTCAGCTAGCCCCAGCCTCAGAGAATGTTGAGTCTCAAACGGAGGCACAGACTCAACCTGAGGTACGTACTGTCGGTGATGATGCTTCTGCACCTGAGACAGTTACTGAGTCCAACACTGTAGGGGGAAACAATGTCTCTGATATTGGCCAACCCTCAGGAAATGACTTAGTATCCCCTGTTCTTGCTCGTTCCTGTTCTTTGCCTATTATTGTCGAGACTAATGTTTCAGGATCAGGCGAGGGAACGTCAGCAGCTCCCAGTGCACCCGTCAGCAGGAGGCGGTGGCTAGATGATCACTCATTGGCTGATATCATTGGTGATATCAATGAGGGGGTCAGGACTAGGTTGTCCTTTGGTGAGAGCGCTATGTTTTGCTGCTTCCTGAGTGATCAGGAACCTAAGAGCATAGAAGAAGCTCTTGCTGATCCCAACTGGATCCTAGCCATGCAGGATGAGCTCAATCAGTTTGAGCGGAATCAGGTTTGGGAGTTAGTTGAGAGACCTAGGCGTCAACATGTCATTGGCACCAAGTGGGTCTTTAAGAACAAGAGGGATGAGAAGAATGTTGTGGTCAGGAATAAGGCCAGATTGGTAGAAAAAGGTTACTCTCAGGCCGAAGGAATTGACTATGATGAGACCTTTGCTCCGGTAGCAAGGTTGGAAGCAATCAGGTTGTTTCTGGCATATGCAACATTCAAGAAATTCAAAGTGTATCAAATGGATGTAAAGAGTGCTTTTCTGAATGGTGTATTAAACGAGGAGGTCTATGTGGAACAACCTCCAGGTTTCGAAATTGGAAATAAGGTATATCACCTGAAGAAAGCTCTTTATGGCTTGAAGCAAGCTCCGAGAGCTTGGTATGATACATTATCCCAATTCCTGATAGACCATGGGTTCGTAAAAGGAACAGTGGACAGGACTCTCTTCCGGATATCCGAAGGGGAGGACATTCTCTTAGTTCAGATTTATGTGGATGACATAATTTTTGGATCTCCTAATCTGAAGCTTTGTGAGAAATTCTCTAAGCTGATGACTGGGAAATTTGAGATGTCAATGATGGGAGAAATGAATTTCTTTCTGGGTCTCCAAGTCAGGCAAACTGACTCCGGAATCTTCATAAATCAGTCCAAGTATGCGAGGGACTTGATTCAGAAATTTGGAGTTCAGTCCAGCAAAGTCTCACGTATTCCCATGAACATAAATGAGAAGCTGGACCCTGACAAAGAAGGAGTCTCAGTAAATCAGACTGAATATAGGGCACTGATAGGATCCTTATTGAATCTGACTGCTAGACGTCCTGACATCACTTATGCAGTTGGAGTTTGTGCAAGGTATCAGTCTGATCCAAAGAAAAGTCATCTAGAGAGTGACAAAAAGATACTGAAATACCTGAGAGGTACAGTAAATCTAGGACTTTGGTATCCCTCTGATGACAACCTAGAACTGACTGGCTATTCAGATGCAGATTATGGAGGCTGTAGGCTTGATAGGAAATCAACTACAGGCACATGTCAGTTTCTAGGGAGTAAACTGATCTCTTGGTTTTCTAAAAAGCAAACCAGTGTTGCAACGTCTACTACTGAGGCTGAGTATATGGCGGCAGGCAGTTGTTGTTCTCAAATCCTTTGGCTGAAACAGCAACTGAGAGACTACTAAGTTGAGGCCACTGAAGTCCCAATTTATTGTGAGAATAATAATGCCATTGCCATATCCCAAAACCCAGTCTTACACATAAGGTGTAAGCATGTAGACACCAGGCATCATTTTATCAGAGATCATGTTGAAAAGAAGGACATCAGGATGGAGAGAGTCCCTACTGATAAGCAGAGAGCTGACATACTGACTAAGGCTTTGCCTGAAACCAGATTTGTTGAGCTATCAGTAGAATTAGGACTCCTTGACCCAGGCTCAGGAGATTCAATCTGAATCTCTGATCAGAATGCTCAAGGTCAGGGGGAATGACTAATATGGACTCAGGATGAAGAAATCTTAGAGAGATTGTGAATGGTTGTAGGGGGAACATTCAGTATGAAAAGGATGATCAGTATAGACTGACTAAGATTCAGGACACTGAACTCAGGGCTTGTCATCCTGATATGTCACTTGTGGTATCAGTCAGAATACAAATCTGACTGACTGGTATGTTTCCTGATTTTTGCCTAGTCATCAGATCTTGTGTGCATCATCCTTGATACTGTTTGTTGTATTGTCAAATCAATTTAATTTGTCATTTAATCCCAGCCATTCATTCAGTATTCGGTTATTATTTAATACAATTTATTTGAATTAAATACGGACATGCTCTAATGTGCATTTAATGCACTGTGGGCGGGAACAATTTTTGATAAAGTATGACCAATTACTTTTGAAAAACCGAAAAGGCACCATGCATTTCACTTTTTGATCTTGACCATTGAATCTCATAAGTCATTATTTTCTGAGCCATCCGATTAAAACTGAAATTGAGTATAAATAAGGGAAGTGCTCGTCGTTGCAACCTTTATGCACCTAAATCTTTTCCTAATATATTTTCTCTGAAACCCGATTTTCTTCAAAATCTCCAACTTAATCCATGGCGTCTCCTTCGGTGGACTCATTCTTTGGGAATGTCTTCCATCTCAGGAATGAGATCCACTACGAGCCCTTTGGGGATTTTTCTTCTAACGATCCCGATATCTTGCCTGTGCAAGAATTATATGAAAATGCAGGTCTTCTGCAGTTTATCACAGCAAGACCCCAGAGACTCCATCCCAGACTTGTTGTTGCCTTCTACCTCAAGATGGCGCAAAACAAGGATTCCCAGGAGTGGGAGACTTGCATTCCATTGACTTCCTGTGTGAAGGGGAAGGATGGAGAAGAGGAAATGACCAGGAGGTGGGTCACTCTAAACATCAGGGAGAAGATTAAGGAGGTTTTTAATCTTCCCCGCTCTGGACGAAGCCCGGTTGATTACGGGTTTGGGAACGAGAAGGATTTTCTCCAGTCTCTCTGCGATGGAGATGTCGTCCTGAGGTAAGGTCTCAACAAATCAGTCCTGAGGACTGAGAATCGTCACTTCTTCGACCTGACAAGTCAGGGAGTGATGGGGATTGCCGGAGGATTGGAGCAGATCTCCAGACCGAAGCTTTATACGATGATGGCAATCTCTGACGCATCAGTACACAATTTTCACTGGGAGGATTACTTCCTCCAATTGCTGGTAGCTGAGACCAGCAAAATCAAGTATTCGCCGAAGGGTCAGGTGACGTTCGAGGCCAAAATGCACTTTGGCACCAAGATCTCACTGATTTTGGAAACCCTAGATCTCGGGGACGTTGATCAGGCCCAGTCGCTCAAGATTCCAGCGAAGATTGATCTCTTCAGGGCTTACTCCGGTGATGCTGGCGCAAAGAGGAGACCACGGACTCAGAAGAATAAGGCTCAGGCGAGCACGACTGGGAGAGTCAAGGCTCAGGCGGGCATATCTTCAGAGTCCGATATAGCAAAGCCAGCGGAGGACAAGCCCAAGCGCTCAGGACCCAAGTAACAGAAACTGAAATTCTTATATCCGGGGTCAGAAGAGCGAGAGAAAAAGCTTGTGGAAGAGAGAGTTGCTGAAGAAGCTGTTCAGCATGCAACTCCGGAGAAGGAACCGGCTCAGGCCGTTCTTGACATTGCTCCCATTACTTCTATTCCGAGCGTTGCATCCCCTGATCAACTGATTCTCAACATCACCTCAACCTATCAGAGTTTGGAGAAGGATCAGGATGAACCTGCTCAGGAAGGAGGAGTTGAGCAGGAGGCTGCTGAACTAGTTCAGGCTGAAGCCCCATGGCCATTCCCTGCGCCTGATGAGAACACATTACCCGATTTCGAGATTGTGGCAAGGGGAACTGCTGTGGATATGGTGGAGAGGAGGTTTCCTGATCTCTCAGACGCTCAGAAGGAAGCAGTTGTGCAACTTCACACTTACGCCATGATCAGGAATGCCACTTGGCCTGAATTGAGTCAGCTTGGGGAGTTGAAAGGATGGGAGAAAATGACTAAAACTGAAGTTGCTCTCTTTGATCACTTCAACGTGAATTCTTTACATCAGCTGATCAAGATGGTAGACTTCATCAGAACTATCAGACGCATCTACCCCGAGCCAGAGCCTGAAAGAGTTGAGGAGGAGAAGGAAGAGTTTGTGATTGCTGAAGACATTCAGCAAGGTGGCACTGAAGGAGTCAGTGCACCGGCCGATGAAGCAATCCTGGGACCCGGGACTGCGGAGGCTTCAGGAGAGGGTCCACCAGGTCTGATCCGAGTCAAAGGAAAATGGATCACCCTCGAGGCTCTATATGTTCAGAACTCCTCACGAGCTCTTGCCAATCTTCACAGAAGGGTAATCCTCGTCGAGAGAAAAACTAGTAGGGTTGGTTCAAATTCTGAAGTGCTGAACAAGAAGATGAAAAGACTGGATCGTGACCTGAATGAGATGGGGACTGACATGAATGTTGCCATTGATCTTCTTGGAGAAGTCAGAAATCAACACTCAGTAGATCTCACTGTTATCTCTGAGCAAGCAAAAGGGGCCATTCAAAGCTGCAATCAAATGGTCTCTGATGCGCAAACTCAGCAGGAGAACAAGCTTGCCACTTTTCTTGATCAACAACTGCCTGAAAAATTTGATCAACTGATTGATGAAAAGTTGGCCAAGCTGAAGGCTGAACTGAAGGATGAGCTGCTGAGTGAGATGTCTGAACAGGAGAAGGCTGAAATTGCAACTGCCCTGAACAATCGGATGATGAGCTTTGAAGGACGGCTAAAAGCTGAGCACAATTCAGCCGTCGACAAGCTAAGTGTTGGCCTGAGAGGGATGGCAAGGCAGATTGGGCAACTACAGGGCAAGCAGACTGAGATGGACAGTCAGTTCACATTATTGGTGGAGTCAGTAAACGAGGTTGTCAAACAAATCAATGACGATGATGCCAAAAAGAGGGAAGGGAAGAAGCAAATAGCTGCTGGGAAAGCAAAGAAGAAGGACTTCCCCCCTGAACTGAAAGCTGCTGAAAGGAAGAGGACTAGATCCGCAGCTGCCATCGAAGCTGCTGAAGGTTCAGATCCGAAGAGATTAAGGCCCTCTGAAGATCCTGCTTTGGAACCTTTTTATAAGGATATGGAGGAACAAATGCAACCTGGGTTGACCACTCAGAAGAAAATGGTGATGACTGAAGCTGAAAAGATAGCGAAGATGAAGGAGATTTCGCTCCTCAGTCAGATCCAACGCTTGAAAGAGTCCAATGAGTATTTGACTTCGCAGGTTCAGAAGAAGAAATCTGTGACTTCTGGATCTCAGATGAAGACTCAGAGGAAAATGGTGGTCAGTTCAGATCAAGGCCCTCCTCCACTGCAGTTTGTGGAAGACTTCATTCCTATAGAGATGTTGGAGGTATGGATTCCGATCCGGAATAGGTGGGCCTACCTATTCTACGTGGTGGGGTTATGGGACGATCTATTTGAAGAAAAAGACGTCATACTCCATCACTGGATACCACAGGAGCACCCTGATCTTTGGGCTGAAATAATCAGACATGCTGACACTGAAGGTGTAGAGATTGCTCCTCCGGAATTCATTAAGTATCCTCCTCCACTCTTCAGGAACTCCAAACAGCTGGACCGGAAAGCGATATCAGAAGAAGTCGTCAGAGTAGGACGAGCTGCCGGGGCTGTTGGTGATCGGAACAGGATGAAGCAGGTCCTGAACCGAGTCTTGGAGATGTATGAGATTCCTCTAGCTGCTTGGAATAAGGATGAAGACTAGATCAGGAGCTAGTTGATTCAGGAATTGTAATAGCTTCAGGATACTTGTAATTCTCATATCAATCAATGAAGTTATTTATTTTTCCTGAGTGCAACTTCTTGTTGACTCCTGAATTTACTTTTCTGAATCCTTATCAAGAACTGTACTAATCCATTCCTTGTTTTCATCTTATAGACTAAGTACCTAGTTTGTCAGGTGGTACTGAGTTGTTCTCACTGACTAAGTCAGTTGATTGTATAGATGAATAGGAATTTGCTTAAGGGTTTTGGCATCATCAAAAAGGGGGAAATTATTGGGACAATCTGAGAATTTTGATTAGATCCCAAAACCCCTGATGAATCTGCCTAAGTACAGCTGTTCAGGATAAAATAGTTCAGGATAGTTAGGTAAGAAATTCAGTACAGGAGGAACTTGCTGAAGACTGAAGAATATTGGAGTCGACCCAATTTACTGAAGTCTGAAGTAAAATCCATCCTGAAGGAGTCAGTCAGTCTTGCTGAAGATTGCCTGGGTCTAAAGCTGAAGATCGAAGCCTGATGATCCGTCCTGAAGTCAATCCTGAAGTACCATTGGCTGATGTTTCTACTGAATACACTAAGCATACTCAGGACAGAACTTAGTCAGTGAAGAGTAAGTATAATCTATCAGGTTGTGCTGAATGCACTTAAGATCTGACTTAGGTCTTGGTTCAGTTTACCTGAATCATGTAAGTCCAAAGCAAAAAGGTTTCACATACTGGGCTGAATAATCTATCAGGCTGTGCTGAATACACGTAAGACCTGACTCGGGCATTAGTTCAGATCACCTGAATCATGTAAGTCCAAGGAAAAAAAGGTTATTTATGCAATGGGACAAGAGACAAAGAGAATGTCAGTAAGACTCCAATGAAGACTAACATTCAGACAGAGCTATTAACAAGAGACTCAGAGTATTGAATGTACAAGAAAGGACGAATGTTTGAAAGTCAACTAGCCATTAGAACGGAGAGCCAATGATCTTTCGACACGTATGTACGGAGTCTGCGCAGTATTTAATGCGGCATTTAATGCGTCTCAAAGTTGCAGGCGATGGGACAGACTTGCCAGAATAAGCATGGCGGTTAGGTCAAACAGTATTTCTAGCCTGCAACCACCCCAAAATAGGAAAGATTTGATTAGATGTCCTCCAACGGATCTATTTTGAATCTTGCCTATAAATATGGAGAACCTTGCTCCCATTCAAGGTTAACGGGAAATTTCCAAGAGAAAACTCTCAAGAATCCAAGCTCTCAAAGCATACTATAAGCAACACTCTGCAGTTAAATTTCCCTAGTGTTGTAGTAGGATTCACTCTGTATTTGCTTAGATCGATAGCTCTAATATTTAGCATTGTTTTGTATTGCTAGAGCCATCTTAGTTGGAAACCAGAATACCAAACCACTCAGGGTGTGAGATTGGTTGGTTAGAAGGACTGGGACTTGTAAAACTCCCAGGGGTCAGTTCCTAAGAGAGGAAGTTGGCTACTCGTGTCCCTTGGCACGTAAAACCAAGCACCTATCCTCAGGGTTTTGAGGATAGCTTCCTGTTAAATCAGGTCGTGGACGTAGGAGTTGGTTATCTCCGAACCACGTTAAAAAGTCCCTTGTGTGCTGATTTACTGTTTTGTTCAGGATCATAACTGTCATCATAATAAACTGAACATTCTGCATTGTTTTATCCTCAGGACTGAATCAATCATCCTGAATCTTAATACGGTGCACTCAGCCTTAATCACCCATCTACTAAGCAACTCAGAGAAAATGTTTTCAGAAACTAAAACGAGTAGAATCTAAGGGCTCACTTTCCGCACGTACTCTAGCTCACTGAGATAGTAGTCCAACTGACTCGCTTCCAAGCAGTCAGTAGGTTTGTTATCTCTACTGAGCTTCCGAGCACATTACTCACACTCAGCTTATCTGACTCGTTATTGAACTGTCCCTGCTGTCCCTGTGGACCTTCAGCATACTGAGTAATTCAGGAAATCCTGACTGAGAGTGTAAGAGTATTTTTCTGAGTCTTTCAGAAAAATCTGACATCAGTGTATTCCCCCCCCATACACTGATTGTACTCGTTTCGGGACCAACATAAAGGAAAGAGGTCACTTATATTGGTACCGATGCAGCACATAATGTTCGCTTTTCTCTTATATATCTTTGACCTGACCATGTGTTCCAAATCAAGAGGCTCTCCTTCACTAATCACTCTCCTTCTTGACGGACTCACCTTTTGGACGATATGAGTCATTATACCTTCATAAGAACAATTGGTCCTTGTGATGTTTTGGCTAAGATTTTTGAGTAGATAGGCACCAAAATCCGCCTTTTTGGATGTCAGCGTCGAGTGAAGAATAAACAATTCCTCATTCCTAACTCGGCTCCCTTCCAATCTAGCAAAAGCAGTGTTTGCTAAGATCTTATGCACATATGCTAAGATAAGGTTAGCAATGTTGGAGGCCCTCGAGCTTTGAGCCACATATCTACCTCCATTCTTACTTATCAAATCCCAAGTCTCTTGAGCACGGGTGAACCTCTCCCAAGCATAAAAATTCTGCCTTCGCACCTTCTCCTCACAACAAAAAATTTAGTTCATTTGATCAGTTGTTAGAGCATAATCCACATTGTCGTTCCGGAATTTAACTTTTGTCAAAACTCCATCAATCTATTTTATGTCTAATGTGCTCAAAAACTCAATACATAAATCTTCATTAACCTCATAGCAAGGTATGGTAAGTAGGCCTTTCCAACCTATTCTTTCAAACAAAGCTTCTATATCATCCCCAAAATTACACTCTGTGGTAACCCTCTTGTCGAAATATCTACCCGTGTAGTACTCGATATTCCACACATACGCAAAGATTTTGAATCAGTTTTCTTTATCTCCAAAGTAGATTTGATGATTAGAAGGCTTGTCTCCAAAACTCTTTAAACAAGCTTCCTCCAAATCGGGATCATTCCACTTCTTATTAGTGGAGGAACTCGAAGCTTTTCCTTTTCCTTTCTTACTCATCCTACAAAATTCCTCATGTTAACAAAAGCATAGGGTGGAATATATAATAATCAATCCTCAAGCACATAAAAGATTAAGATTGAAAAGATAGGTTCTCAATAAAAAGATTAAAGAGATATACATGCATCTTCTCCTTTTATGCTAATGCCATTCTCAATAAATCTTCTATAAGCATCATCTCTTCATGAATTAAGCACTTAAATCCATACTAGAATCAATATGCCTCACAAATGATAGCATTATGCACAAAATTATGATAGAAATCAAATTTAAGCACAATATACTCAAAATCCCGTCACTATGTCTACCCCCTAATTTTCAATCTTCAATTAAGCTCATAATACCCAAAATTGGCATGCAATTGGGTTCCCAATTAATTACCCCTCAACAATGTAGCATAAATGCATCATCAATTTCATGAAAACTCAAGAAAATCGGAAATCCCCAATTTACATGCTCAAGAACCCAAGATATTCAATTTCAAATTCAAGAAAAAGTAACCATGGAATTCCTATAAAAATGCAAGAGATAGGTAGAGGAGAGTGAGTAGAACGTACCTGTAGAAGGAATTCGAGTGAGATGAGGTGTAGGATTTGAGAAGTAAAAATTTTCTTCTCTTCTTTCTTTTCTTTTGTGAGTTTTGAGAGAGAGATATGTAAGAATCTTATGACTAAGTGTGTGTTTGTGTGTGTAAGAGTGTATAAAAATGAGTAAAGAGTTAGTCGGCTTTCCCTGGAAATTGTAGTCAAAATTTGACCCACATTGGTCAAAATCCGGTTTCCCAGGCACATCTGTCGACCAAGAGCGTAAGGGTTGTCGACCAAGCTGCTCGACAGCTTGGTCGCGTAAGGCACCATTTTTCGCGCAAAAGCTTGAGGTCTGTTGACAACTTAGTCGCGCGAAGCCTGTCTTTCCAGGGGACTTGGTCACGTGAAGGCTGTCGACCATAGCTATGGGTCCTGTCGACCGAGGCCTTCAATTTTCTTCTTCGAAAATTTCAATTTTCTACTTCAAAAATTTCAATTTTTCACCCTTTTCTCTTGTATTTTTCGTACACAACTTCACTTAACACTCAAAATGTCACACGAATATCAACAACAGGAATCAAATATGGTAGCAAATTGAGGAAATTTAACACGAACACACCCCCCCAAACTTTTTCGGATTGTAAATCCTAATAAAGTTTGGAAAAGTGGTAAATTACAAATTTGCTAGCACATAAAACCCATTAATCACAAACTCTCAACTCACAAACCAAGTATTCATCAAGATTATATAAAAAATTCACTCCTCAAACTCTTCCTATTCATATAAGCTCAAAATCAACAAACAATGATCATAAGAAATTGGCCAAAAATACCAAATAACCTCATGCTTCCATTCCAACACAAAAAATCAATCAAGTCAAAACTAAAAACAAAAGAAATAAAGGATACGGATGGGTTGCCTCCCATCTAGCGCTTGGATTTAACGTCCCCTAGCCGGACGACTCTTAAAAGCTCAAGTAACATCAAGATCGATGAGAGTTGAGTGACGTATATCACTCAATTTCCTTTTCCAAAAATATGCCTTCTTCACCACTTGTTTCATCCCCTTGTCTTCATTCACTTTTTTTCTCTTTTCAAAAGGATCATCAACATTAGACTCACTCTTGAGACCAATTTTTCTTGCCTTGTTATTTTCTTCACTTACCATATTATTTCGTACAACTTTGTTCATCTCTCCTCCAATCTTCTTTGGGGAACTCTTAGAATTACCATGGATCAAAAAAGTGGCTTTCTCACCATTCATTCCAAGAGTAATCTTTCCTCGCTTAATATTGATTAAAGCATCCGACGTCGCAAGAAAAGGTCTCCCAAAAATGATAGGACTCTCAAAATCTTCCTCAATATCTAGCACAACAAAGTCAACGGGATAGACGAAATTACCAACATGAACGACCACATCCTCAATAACTCCTCTTGGTCTTACTTTTGAACCATCAGCCATTTGCAAATTCATTTTTGTTGGCTTCAAATCTTGCAAGCCCAACTCTTTGGCAATAGATAATGGCATCATGTTCACACTTGCTCCCAAATCACACAAGGCCTTCATTTCCTTGCCCACTTTAATATGGCAACTCAATGTGAAACTCCCCGGATCTCTAAGCTTTTGTGGTAAATGATTTAGTATCAACTCACTACACTCGGGTGAGCTTAACCATTTCCGGTTCATTTGCTTTCTTCTTCTTTGCCAAAGCATCTCTCAAGAACCTCGTATAATTTGGCATTTCTTCAATGGCTTCATGAAAAGGCATCTTTGAATATAACTTCTTGAAAAGTTCAAAGAACTTTTTGAATCGATCATCAAGTTTATCTTTCATTCCTTTTGAAATTTCCACTTTCACATCCTTCTTCACTTTCTCTTCTTCCACCTTTCTTTCCACACCCCCTATTTTATCTAATCCCTCAATATTTCTTTTCTTTTCCTTCTCTTTCTTCATCACACTATCTTCTACCCCCAAGCCTTTCTCATTTCCCTTCACCAATTTCACATTCTCACTACAAAATGCTTCCTCCACCATCTCATCATGAAAAAATTTCAAAGGATCATTCCCTACCACCTCCTTAGCAACCTCCACACACGAAATTGAATTACAATGCTCACGAGGATTAATTTCGTTTGTAGAAGGGAACTTACCTTTATTCACTTGTGGGATTAAACATAAAGCAATTTGCCCCATTTGAAATTCCAAACTCTTGATTTGATTTCCTTGTGAAGCATACAAGTCATCAAACTTCTTGTTCGTCTCACCATTCATCTTTCTGAATTCCACTCTCATATCTTCCATGTTCTTCAAAATCAACGCCAAGGTGTCTTCCACACTCCCCTTACCCTCATTGTTAGGCGGCTTTGACCACGGATCAATCCCGGGTGGCAATTAGATTGCCCCCTTAGGATTGGAGTACAAAAAATTCTCATGCCTTCTAGTAGGATTGTAAGGAGAATTTCCTTGATTCGGATATGGACTTCCTTGTTGTCTAAAAGGTGGAGCAACATATGACCTTTGATTATTTTGAAAAGAATTGTTGTATTGAGGACGACCCATATAATTCACTTCTTCTTGAGTAGAGGTAGTATGAGGAGGAAGACTTTCGACAACACTTACTTGCATAGGAGCTGGAGCTTGGTTTTGGTTTTGGCCTCCATAGACCAAATTTATCACATTTGTCATCTTTTCTTCAAGAAGTGCAACTCGATCACCCGTTCCACTATTAGCTTCTCTTTGGAAAGCATCATTTGCAGCAATGTTCTCGATGATCTCATTCACTTGACGAATGGTCTTTGTCCACACCGAGCCTTCGGCACAAGAATTCAAGTAATTCTTATCTCCTTCATGAAATCCAATGGTGAACGTCAAAAGTATATCTCTGTCCCTCAAAACATGTTGAGGACAAGCTAACAAGAAGGTTTGGTACCTCTCCCATGCACTAGATATGGTTTCTCTTACCTTTTGTCGGAAATTCTTTATCTCTTCCCTCGCCTTTAGCATCTTTGATGGAGGGTAAAATTTCTTTAGAAATTGGGAGCTCAACTCTTTCCATGTGGCAGCTTTAGGATTCATAGCTCGAATCCATGCTTTAGCTCTCCCGGTCAATGTAAAATTGAAGAAACGGAGTTTCTTCTCACTATCCGACATCCCTTTGTACTTGATCGTGTCACATATCTCCATGAAGTTATTAAGGTGAGCATTTGGGTCTTCTCGATCACTCGATCCTTCGAATGGAGACTCCTTTAACAACTTCAAAAGATTCGTATTAAGCTCAAACTTTTCAGTATCAATTGGAGGTCTTTCTATTCCATCATATTGCTCATTAACTCTCGGCTCAAAGTAGTCTCACAGCAATGGTTCATGGTTTTGAGGTGGGTTTACAATTTGTGGTCTTTGGTGTTGAGGTGGTGGTGGATATGGATAGTATGGGTAATTATGTGGTGGTGGTGGGTAGTATGGTTGGTTAATTGGGTAATTTGGGTAATTGGGATATTGAGGTGGGTAGTAAGGTTGCTTTGGTGGTGGATAAGATGGGTATTGGTGTGGTAAAGGTTGTGGTTGAGGTTGGAATGGAACCTCTCTTTGAGTAAAATTCTCTTCTCCTTGATGTACTTGTCCTCTCAAAGGTTCTTCTTCTCTTGTCTCATCTCGAGCTTCATTCATATTATTCTCCATGTTGATTTGATTCAAATGAGCTTCTTTCCTTTTTCTTCTTAGGCTATTCTCAAGATCCGATTCAAAGGGTAGAAGATCTCTCCCCTTGACTTCTTGTGTGCATACACCTAAAAAGAATCAAGTATCAAAACTTCTCACACAAAATAATACAAAATCGAAAATAAGAAAAAAAATCAAACAACCAAACAAACTCGTCATCTCCCCGGCAACGGCACCAAAAACTTGTTTGCCTATTCGGTGTGTACGTGCAAGTGTACACGATCGTTATTGTAATAGCAAGCTTAACCAAGTTTATTTTATATCGAACACAGGGAGAGGGGTGATTGTAAGGTAAGATTATTGTTCTGAATTTGAAAACACAAAGCAAGTAAAGGGGATATGGTATCTATGTCTACAAGTGCGTCAAACAAGTAAACTACCTATCACCTTGATTCACAAAGTGAGCAAGTTGTGTGAGAAGTGTATTAGTGTACTATCCTATGTTTCATGTGGTGAAGTATCACTTACTCATGCATTGAGGTATTGTACAATCAATAGGCAAGCCACTCTAACATGCGAAGGTCTCCCTAAATGCACATAAGAGCCTCTAATTGTCTTTTCAATTCTCTAAGGTAATTCTCACTATCTCAGGAATTTTAACAAACACTTAGTATGCAATGGCCTAATAACAAGAATGTTTAGGAAATTAGCCCAACTCTCGTATGAGACTAAATCCTAATGGCCCATACAATCAATTATACATATAAGCATTCATACAAACCATCAAAATAGACAAATTGATCATACAACATCTCAAGCATTTATAAGGTCAACATAGACACCACACTACTCCATAGGAATCATACACTAACACACAAAGTGATTAGCCCATGGCTAATTTGGTAAACAATAGAGAAATTGAAGCAATAACAATCATCATTATGCAGGAATTATAAAGAGTATACAAAAATTTACCTATTACAATGAAATTGAAAAGATACAAGATTACCTCTAGAAGCTATAAAATGATCCAACAATATAAATTGAACACCGAACAGTAGAAGTGTAGCTTTAGCTATGCTAAGAATGCTGGAGAAGACGGATTGAAGATCCGTACGGCAGATCGAAAGTAATCGTAGAAATCCTAAGTGGAAATCTAAGAACACCCAATTGGAAACTACCTCTAACTTCTCCTAATCTAGTGAGAGAATATATGATGTAAGTGAATCTAAGAAAATGATAAAAGTCCCTTTGAAAATCTGAGATGGAAGTATATATAGTGCCCTTGGATCATTGACTAAGATGCCCTTCATTAAAACGCGCGAAAATACGAAAATAGCGCAAAAATTTCAGAAATTTATCACTCCTGTCGATCATGGCCTTGAAGTCTGTCGACCAAGCTGGTCGACAGCTTGGTCGACAGAGGTGCAATCTGTCGAGCAAGACTTGGCCGTCTGCCGTCCATGCTGGTCGGCAGCTTGGTCGCTCGATGCCTATCTTTCCAGGGAGCTTGGTCGCGCGAAGGCTGCCTTCTGCTGAAGAGGTTCTGTCGACCGAGACACTTAGTGTCGGTCGATACGCGATTTCCTCATTTTTGTCATATCTTGAGCTCTAGGACTTCGATCGACTCGATTCTTCTTTCGTTGTGACCCTCTCTTCAAGCTCTTCGACATGGAATATTAATTTCTTCATTTTGCTCAACTCCAGAATTCAGACTTTTCTCGATCTTGCTCATTTCTTCCTCATTTTGCTCGTTTTCACCTACAATCACAACTTTCTAGCCAAAAGGGTTAAATATACAAAGTATCACATAATAGGGTCAAATATGAACATAATATCACTAAAAAAATATAGAAATGAGTGCTAAAACATGCAATTATGACCCTAATCACTCGTTCGAAGCCCAGTCATAGCACGCACCAAATTGAAACTCGCCTTAAACCTGCTTGTAGATGCTCTATTTGTGAAATCCACCTGAGACAAGACAACCACGTCACAGGTCCACCATTTGTTACTGCCTTGAAATTTCAACCTCTGTCTTACCGATTTACACCGGAACCAGTCCAAACCGTCGCCTATCTCTGCCGCGAAGATATCCCGGAACCACCACTCATAATCAGAGACCACCAACAGCCATCGCTGAAGCCTTGAACAGCTGTTCACCGTCGAAACCACCTCTTGCTGCTGAAATTTGGATGAAGGTTGGGCCAACTTTTAATTGTTAAGCCAAATTAATTTTTTAAGTATACAGCCGGCCCGTTTAATACTATGAGATATTTTATTTAGGTATTAAGGTATATATATATGCATCGTAATTCAAGGAAAATAGTAGATGGATGAGTTTTTATGCTTTATTTCTGTTGGGACAATCTGAGTATTTTCATTAGATCCCAAAACCTCTGATGATTTACCAATGTACAGTCAGGCCAGGATAGATTGGTTCAGGATTAGTCAGGTTAGAGTAGTTTTCTATTCACAGGTAATCAGCTCAGAGGGAACGCATTGGGACTGAAGATTGTTGGAGTCGACCCAAAGATCTGAACTGAGAAGATGCACTTTCGCCTGTAGATTAGAGCACACCTTGAAGGATCGTCCTGAAAAACCTGAAGATTCATCTTGAAGACTTGTCTAAGTCATCCTGACTTGATCCACTGACTAATGATCCTACTGAGTACACTAAGCATGCTCAGGTCAGGACGTAGTCAGTGAAGGGCAACGTAACCTTAATCAGGCTGAGTATCATTTATTGATACTTATAAGACCTGACTTGGGATGAGTATCATTTACTGATAATTGTAAGTCCTGACAAAAAAGGTTACACTTGCTATGGGAAGTTGACATTTATGTTAACACCAGAGACAAAGAGAATGTCAGTGGACTCCGAAAGAGACAAACATTTATACTGAGTTAAAGACAAATTACTTGGAGTTTAAATTATCATTATCTAAGGGTTAATGACCAACACTTTTGAGGCAATACCCTAATTTTTCCTTCTATAAATACCACACTACTCTTACATCATCCTCATACCTCTCTACTTTATAAAAGAATCAGTCATTTGCTTTTGCAAGGGATAAGAAAATTCTTCTCCCATTCCTCACTCTCACCATAAGAATTTTCAACCCAAAATCAAGTCTTTACCACTTCAAAGAGGAGGTTTGTTCATCTCCAAGACTTGTACAACTTAAAGAAAGAATTTTAGTCCACCATTCAAGCTCCTACCACTTCAAGAAGAAGGTTGAGTTCTTCTTGAGCTTCAACAAGCTCAATTTCTTTTCTTTCCTTCATTCTTGTGATCATTCTCTAACAAATTGTCTAGATCAAGTCCAACCATTCTCAAAGCCAAAAATACACTCCTAAGAAGCTCAAGAATTTTAGAGGGTCAAAAGGTAAAGAGACCACAAAAGGTTCCAAAGAAAATCTCAAATTTGTAATGAGATGTAATTATTAGTAGTAAACTTGTTGTGTAGTTTGTATGTAGGACCATGAATCCCAGAGTGAGTGTCTATGTATGATGTATAGATGCATTCTAGATTAGGCTCCCTTGGATGTAATATCATATTATGAAGGTGAAATGGAAAGATAGATGTAGGAAGGAGACATGGGGGATAAGAAACAAAAACTAGAAAAACAGCACCCACAGAGCAAAAATGGATAAAATACACTAGTAATACTTATAAATTATATGGCATGAAACTAGAATGAATCGGTTTTCCAACTCAATTGGAATCAAGTGATTTGGAGTAGTACTCAATAAGTTATGAATTTTTATAAAATTTGTGGCAAACTACCCCAAATTCAAAGTTTTTGAATTTTTTTGGGAAAAATCGGCTTGAGCACAACTTTTATAAAATATACAATAAATACTACATGAAATTAAAAATCTCCATGATTAATTTCGGAATTTTTGCACTAGCCTATGTACTTTTAAAAAAAAAAAGATTGTCAACCACGCACTGCATAAATTTTCTGGAAACCTAAGAAAAATTATTGTCCTCTTTATGGAAAAGAACCAAAAACCATAATTTCAACTTAACTAATGACTTGCCACGAATTTTGAGTGTTATACACCTAATTATTATCCATTCGTACAAATTTTTTTATTTTTGGTTGTGTTAAAGTGTGTTTGAAAAATATTTAAGAATATGGAAAACTTTTCAAATAAGTTCTTCCTAAAATAATTCATATTTAATGAGCATGATAGGCTAGTGACTTAGGACTCTCAAATGCTAAGCAAGAAAATTTATTTAAGTGACTTGCATGCTTTTAAACTCATTATTCAACTTTAGGACAACATGTTTATCATTTAAAGATTTAGGACACTAGGTATTGCAAGTTTAAAATTTTTAAACAATGCATGTTGTATGTTCTTTCTATTTGAAGTTTAGGACCTTAACATGTTACATGTTTGTTGATGTGATAATCTAATCCAGGTGATTAAGGAAGTAATCAGTGGAATACCGGATGATGTGTCCCAAAACAACTAATGAAACATGATGATTATGGGCAAAGTTAAAGAAGTTCAATGCGAGAAAAGAAGAATCGTCAAACAAGTGAGAAGTGGCCGAGCAGCAGTACAAAAGAGGAATGGGCGAGCAGCTCACCTGCTCGCCCAATCACCTGCCTAGCTCACCTGCTCACCTATTTACTCATAATAGGCGAGCAGGTGTTGTAATTCTCATAATGGGTGAGCAGCTCACCTGCTCGCCCAAAGAGCTGGTCGCCAGGAATGAACTGATGCTCGCCTGTTTTCAAGAAGATCACCAGGATCCCATTTTCATCATTTTTGCCCAATTTTTTGTTGTAATTATCTTGTTTAAGCGGTTAGGAACACGTGTAAGCTTCAGAAGAAGCGTGGCAAGGTGAATGCCACCACCTGCTTATATATTTGCCTATAAATAGGCCACCATTTTCAGAATAATACAAGTTTTCTTATCCTCAGCGAAGCTCTGCCGAAATCTTCACGTAATCAAACACTTTACAGTTCCAATAATCTGATTTTGATCGATTGTTAGTGAAATCGCACCTAAAAGCCACATAAATGCTTTCGTTGGGAGATTTCATTAACAATTTGGCGCTAGAAGGAGGGCCCCGAACCTCCGGTTGCTGGAATTTGTGGGATATTGGACTGGAAATTGCAAAATTTGGATTCTGGATGAAGATTTGCCACCTGCTCACCTGAAGATACACAAGCTGCTTACTTGAATACTTGAAGGAACACACCTGCTCGCTTGAAGGTTGGAAGGAGCACAAGCTGTTCGCTTGAAGGCTTGAAGAAAACCCACCTGGTCGCCTATTTGTACAACTGGTCGCTTGTTTGTACACATGGTCGCCTGTTTGACTACCAACTCCCCTGGTCGCCTATTTTTCCACCTGCGCAACTCAGCTGCCCGCCTGAACTGCTGCTCGCCTATTTTTAGTTGTTCGCCCATTTGGTGATTCAACAGCACAACAGCTTAACCTGCTTTGTGGAAAGGAGCTGACATTACGCAAAATGTCGAGGGAAGTTTCACAACCAAGGATGGCATCCCATGGGAGGAATAACGATCAGCCAAATCAGAGAACCCCAGCACCTGAACATTCAACGGCAATTCAGGGTGTTGCCAGAAATTGACAACAAGCTGAACCGACTGGAGTTCCAGCTGCTCAAGTGGGACAGAACTATATGCAGGGGTTATCTGAACTGCTCTCGTTCTTGCAGAACCCTGAAGACATATCACGTGTGACGGCTCTCTGTAGAGTGCTGAAAGAGCAGCAGGAAGGTGTAGCCGGTCCCTCTGGCACTCAACCTGATCAGAGGCTCGTTCTTCAACGGGTTGATCAGCATCCACTAGAGACCGAGGCTCACAGCGAACAAAGAAGAAGGCGTGAAGAGCGAGGAAAGTAGAAGGTGACAGATCGATTAGGGCCGAAGATGGCAGACCGGTTAGGCCCACAAGGAGCTAGAGCATGGAGCATGATGGATGAGTCCAGTCATGGAACTCCACAAAGCAGACTTGTTGAACGACGAGAGTACAGGTCGCATGGCCAGCCCGTGACGGCCTATCGACCCCCTAGTAGAGCTCCAGAGGTAGACCATGGGAGAAACAGCAGAGTACCAGAGGTAGATCAAGGAAGGCAGAAAATAGTCCGTGAAAGATTACGATGGCCAGCAGCGGAGAGGCTCGGTCCTGAGGGCATACACAAGGCAAGTATGATTCCAGCGAGGTCGCACCCGAGTGACCAAGTGTCCGGCTCCCCTCGCCTAGAGCGAGAGGAACGGCCACCCCGTCGAGGTGTAGAGGCTTCGATGAAATCATACTATCAATGAAAAGGGACATCGAAGACCTTCAGGTCAGAGTCTCGTTACGCTCAGAAGGCAGCCCGGTAATACATATCCCAGTTTCACCCCTATCAGCAACAATACTTTTGGCACTTGTTCAGCCAAAGATCCAATTCCCGGCCTCTAATCTGTATGAAGGAACGTCAGACCCGAAGGTGCACGTGTCCAAGTTTATAGATTACATGATTTCTATGGGAGCGTCTGATGAGACCCAGTGTAGGAACTTTCCTCTTACACTTGGAGATCATGCACACCGATGGTTCACCGCGATGCCTCCTGCATCGATTACATCTTTCATACAATTGAGCCGAGAGTTTTTGTTACATTTTTCTGGAGCAGCGTCCTATTTCACCCAGAAGTATCGACTGACGAATCTTACCCAAGAACCGGAGGAATCCGATCAACAATTCCTCGAACGGTTCGACAAGATTTTGTTAGAGGGAGAGCCAGTTAGCGAAGATACCAAGGTGATCACCACAATGGCGGGTTTGAAGAAAGGATCAGATTTATGGAAAGAAATTTAGCTTGCGTGTCCGACAACTTATGCGGAGTTTCGGAACAAGGCCGAGATATATGTGGCCATGCAAGAAGCATTGAAGAAATCCATGGGAGAAGTTAAGGAAGCACCAAAGGCGACAGCCCCAGTCAAAGGAAGTGGGGAGAGTACCGAACGCCCAGGAATTTGAAATCATTCGAGGCAACCGAGTTGGCGGAAAGATTGAACCAAGTTATGACCGTGTCCATTGACCAGCTTTTCAACGCGGTCAAGAGAACTGGAGAACTACCACCAGCAAGAAAGCTCAAGGTGGATCCCTGGAGAACAAACAGGAACAAATACTGTGCCTACCATCAAGCAACAGGACATTTCACAAGCGAATGTCAGGATCTCTTAAGACAGTTGTGGAGGTTTTACGAAGATGGTAAGTTGGCAGAGTTTGTAAAGCGAGCCCCTGGAAAAAGATCACGTGTGCCCGATCGAAGGACGAATGGAGAAGACAGTGAGAACAAGAACGAGAACGAGGAAGGAGTCGGACTGAGACGCCGGTAGGAACAGCAAGCCCTACTCCCCCCGCCAGGTCCAGTGTGGGATGTTTTTATTTTGGAGCCCGAGGTTGGCCGAGCCGGCGGATGTACATATGGGAGGCCACCTCCGTCGAAGAGGCAGAAGAAAGCAGAGTTGCGCGCTATCGACCAGATAAAGAAGACCGAGGCAGGACCCTCTACCAAGCCCACTGCAGAGTTGACTTTTTCACAGAAAGACTTGGAAGGGATTATGACTCCACACAATGATTCCTTGGTCATAAGCGTAAACATCATGAATGCACAAGTTCACAGATTACTGGTCGACACTGGAGCGTATACAAATATCCAGTTCAAGAGTACTTTAGACCAGATAGAGGACTACGAATCCTACATTGAAAATCGTAATCACAGGATTATAGGATTTGGAGACGCTGTCACTATTCCCCTAGGAACTATACGTCTATCTGTTGAACTTGTATCGGTCGACGATCCCGATAGAAGGATGACGAGGCAAGTAGATTTTCTCATTGTAGACCAACCATCCTCCTATAATGGGTTCCTCGGCCGACCTTTTTTACATGAATTCAAGGCTGCCTGTTCGACTTACTATTGTATCAAATTCCCGACACCAAACGGAGCTGGCACAATAAAGGGCGACCAAAAGAAAGCTCATGAATGTTTACTTCAGAACGCGCCATCGGTCACCTATGTACACGTGATTGAAAGTCCTCCCCCACACACTGAACTGGAACCAGAGGCATTGAGTGCTTCCCAAGCGGAAGCGGAACCAATGGAGGTTGATAACCCAGTTCCCGTACTAGAGAGTGCACCCAATCATGTTGTACGAGTTCTAGGGAAATCAGAGCCTGAGGGGCATCTCAGAGGCGTACACCCAGATGAATGCCCACTCAGCCAAGATTTTGAACCTAGGCTCGAAGGTGAACCGATGGAGATTAAAGATGAACTAAACGTGGACGAACCTATTCTAGATCCGAGGTGGAAAGAGAAGCGAAAACATGCCACACCGATGGAAGAATTAACGTCTATCTAGGCCTATCCAGATAAAGAAGATCTAGAACTCTTCATCGGATCTGAGCTGCTAGAACCGTTCAAAACAAGAATGATTACTTTCTTGAGAAATAACCTGGACGTTTTCGCATGGTCTCATTCAGATATGACGGGTATTCAGACAAAATATGTCTGTCATCGACTCAATATAGATCCAGCACGCTGACCGATTCGCCAAAAGAGATGAAAATTTGGACCCGAGAAATACGAAGCATTAACAACCGAGGTCAAGAAATTGCTGGACAATAAGTTGATACACGAAGCCTTCTGCCCCCAATGGGTTGCGAACCCTGTCCTTGTTCGTAAACCCAACGGCACATGGAGACTCTGTATCGACTTTACAGATCTGAATGATGCCTGTCCGAAGGACAACTTTCCACTTCCCCACATTGATCATCTGGTTGATAACACTACAGGGCATGAGCTCATGACCTTCATGGATGCCTTCGCAGGGTATCACCAGATTGCACTACATCCTGACGATCAGGAGCATACTGCATTTTATACCAACAAAAATCTCTATTGTTGGGATAGAATGACATTTGGTTTGATCAACACTGGAGCCACCTACCAGAGATTGGTGAACAAGATGTTTGACGAACATATCGGCCGCTCAATCGAAGTCTATGTGGACGATATTGTTGTGAAAAGTTTGCTCAAGGAAGACCATCTTGAACACCTTTCTCAAATATTCCAGATCCTCCACGCCTACAACATGAAACTGAACCCGAAGAAAAGCAGTTTTGGAATCCATTCGGGTAAGTTCTTAGGACATCTAGTCAGTCAGCGCGGAATTGAGGTGAATCCTACTAAAGTCAAAGCCATAATTGATATGAAACCTCCTAATTCGGTTCGAAAAGTTCAACATCTTACAGGATGCTTAGCTGCATTGAACCGTTTTATCTCGCGTTCTGGAGATAAATGTCGGCCATTCTTCGAGGCCATGAAGAAGAAGAAGAAGGATAATTTTGTGTGGACAAGGGATTGCCAGATAGCATTTGAGCAGATCAAGGAGTATCTGGGCAATACACAAATCTTATCCAAACCAATTCCTGGAGAAAAACTACATCTCTACCTCGCTGCATCAGAGGTAGCAATAAGTTCGGTGCTGGTACGTGCCGAAGGCAAGTTTCATTCCCCGATTTACTATGTCAGTCAAGCTCTGCATGAAGCCGAAGTTTGGTATTCTCCGATGGAGAAACTGGCATATGCATTGGTCATGAGCACACACAAATTGCGACCGTACTTCTACGATCATCAGGTAGAGGTACTCACGACGTTCCCACTACGACAGATTCTGCATCGCCCTGATACGGCAGGAAGATTGCTAAAATGGTCACTGGAAATCAGCCAATTTAGCATCACGTACGCAACGAGAATGTCGATCAAGGGAAAAGCTCTGGCCAACTTCATTGTAGAGATGACATATCCATCTGAACTGACGAGGGATCTCGAACATCCGTGGAACCTGTATGTAGACGGTTCGTCTACCAACTTGGCATAGGGGGCAGGAGTGGTTTTAATAAGCCCTGACCGACAGGTGTTCACGTCAGCAATAAGATTTGCTTTCCTGGCAACCAACAATGAAGTTGAGTACGAGGCGCTGATTGTCGAACTCAGACTTGCATTGGCAATCGGGGTTAAAAGAGTACAGATTTTCGGCGATTCACAACTCATAATGTCTCAAGTCCGAGGAGAATTCAAAGCCAAAGATGAACACATGATCCTATACCAGAAGATAGTGGCTCATCTGATATCAATGTTTCAGCAAGCATACATTGAACAGATACCTCGACTCGAGAACACTCAAGCAGACGCCTTAGCCCGATTAGCATCCAGCCAGGGGGAAACGGAGATAATGGAAGTCATCATCACCCGGCTTGATAATCCTTCAACCTTTGATTACCAGATAAATCAAACGTTGAATGGGGGGCAGGAGATGGACGAGAAAGATGACGACTGTAGGACAAGTTTGAGAAAGTATCTAACCATGGGAGAAAGGCCTGAAGATCCTTGGGCGACGGTTCGTCTAGTCAAGCAAGCAGCATGTTACGTAATGGTCGATGGCCATTTGTATAAGAGAGGATTTTCATCACCCCTACTCAAATGCGTCTCAAGAAAACAGGGATTAGAAATTCTCAAAGAAATCCACGAGGGAATCTGCGGAAGTCATGTTGCAGGACGAGGATTGGCGCACAAAACTATGAGGCAAGGGTATTACTGGCCTACCCTGAAAGAAGATGTTATTTCATTTGCGAAAAAGTGTCGCAAATGCCAAGTGTTCGCCCCCAACATCCATGTTCCTCCACAAGAGATGAAAGCTGTCTATGGTCCTTGGCCGTTCCCCAAGTGGGGTATCGACATCATCGGACCATTCCCACCCGGGAAAGGTAGCGTAAGGTTCGCAGTGGTTGTTGTGGATTACTTTACCAAATGGCCAAAGCCGAATCGCTAGTGACAGTCACTCAAGAGAAAATGATCAATTTTATCTGGAAAAATTTGATTTGCAGATTCGGTTTACCTCGATCGATTGTAATTGATAATGGGCTACAATTTGACAGAAAGAAAGTCCGAGAGTTCTGTAATACTTGGGGAATCAAAAAGTATTACTCGAACCCGTATCACCCACAGTCTAATGGCCAGGTCGAAGCTATCAACAAAATTATTAAGAGGACATTGAAACTTCGCCTGACACAGAAGAAAGGAAGCTGGTCAGAAGAACTCCCGGAAGTGTTGTGGTCATACCGCACGTCATTCAGAACAAGCACAGGCGAGACTACATTCGCAATGGTGTAAGGCGTCGAAGCAATGGTACCAGTGGAATTGCAGAATCCAATGTGGCGGGTTTGTATGTACGATGAGAGAGAAAATGATGAAGCCGTTGAGATCGAAAAAGATTTCCTCGAAGAAAAGCAGACGGCGGCAGAAGTACGTAATGCTGCATACAAACAGTACGCTACCCAGTACTACAATTTGCGAGTCAAAGTCAGAAGTTTCCAAGAAGGAGATCTAGTTTTGCGGAAAATCCTATCCACTCCATCCGGAACTTTTTGACCAGGCTGGGAAGGACCATTTCGTGTTTCGCGAAGTTGGTCAAACGGGACTTGCGAGTTGGAAGACCTGGACGGGGTACCATCTTCATACACATGGAATGCTGCTCACTTGAAGAAATTTTATCAATAGAAGATGTAAATGTACATTTTGTTTCAGAACATATTATGAATGCTATAGACGGTCTTTTGTTGAGAAGGTCGCAGTCTAAGTGAAATTGCCTAACTAACAAGTGGCTACAGAGGGCCGAAATGCGCTCCAGTTAGAGCTCTGGCTCTGCTGGTAGAGCATGCTCTTTGTGGAGAGATAAAATGGCATTGTACGATGCCTGTACGTCCAGAACTAGAGAGAGCACAAGCATGCCAATGCTCTTCTTTGGTTGAAAGGTTACGGCATTAAAATGCCTAATTACTCTAGAATAAGAACCGAGCATGAAGCCCCGAAAGACCACACACAGAGGGACTTGAGTGTGCATCCGAGGCCCCTTCAAAGGACGTCACGTACGATCCGAAGGATAGCAGAGTGGATGTACCCGGTAATACCGGGACAGCGCTTCATGTCCACCAGAGGGATGTAGATACGCTCCCGAGGATGAAGTGAACGCCCCCTGATGGCCCATTTCTGAGCGAGCGTCTTATTCGTCTCGTGCCTAGAAAGAGGCGAAGCGAAACGAATTAAAGACCCAACAGACGCGAAAGGCCATATATAACAGTTAGACAGAAATAGCATCTCATTAGAGTTCATTAAAACAAAACGAGTATGTTCGAAAATCATCTTTCATTGAAGAAAAGAAAGTACAGCAGAAAGCTAGAAGTTCAAACAACATTCTGAAATGAAAAACGGGAAATGAAAGTGCAACAAGAAGCAGGAAAGTAAAAAAGCAAAACTGATGTCTAAAACAGAGAAGACATCAGGCAGATGAGATAGAGACCATAATCCTAGTGTGAGCAGCGGCGTCGGCGGCATCAGATGGCGGGACCTCAGGAGTTGCCGCTTCATCACCGGAAGGAGTCTGAAGATAAGACAAGTCAATCTCATTCTCCCTCTCCTGACGAACCTCCTCAGGAGAAGCTTCAGCGGTATCGGCAGGCTCCGGAGCAATGAAAGAGGTCTCGGTAACCACAGCAGTTTGTGGAGCATCCGGGGCAGGTTGAGGAGGTACCCCGGGCCGGATGATAGTGTATCCCTCTCCGAGGAATCCCAAGTCAAAGCCCAACTCCACAAGATCGGCAAAAGGAAGAGGCAGGGACCTGTTCGGTGGATTAGCCCTAATGAAATCCAAAAATTTCTTCTTCATCTGCTTAAAGGTCTCTGACCCTTCCCCTATGGTAGCACGGATCGCCCGGATGCTTTCGGCATATGCACAAAGAAATCCAAAGTTAGCCGCATCACCCAATTGTTCCAACACGCTCTCTTCTGGATACATGCACGCCATAGTGTTTTGGAGTGCAGCTTTCTCTTTCTCCAACTCCAGGTTCCGGTCCAGGGAATCACCATACTTCTGATGTACATCAGCATTCTCAGCCTTGAGACGAGCAATGCCTTCAGTAGCTGTATTCAGTTGCTCATTAAGATTCTGATTGCTACGCTGAAGTTTCTTGACTGAGTCAAGAGCATTGTTCTCAGACGCCAAAGTACTTTCAATCTTGAGATGCGCCCGAGCCAGCTCCTCCTCTTTCGCCCTCAACGCCTTCTCCCTCTTCTCACACTCATCCTCAGCTTTGCGATTCGCTCCTTTGAGGTCAAGTACCTGATCCAGGGCCCGCTGGATTGTGATAGCAACAGAGCTGGCAAACATCCCACTCATGAGCAAGTTATCACTCACGTCTTGTTGACGGATCGTGTGATCGTTTGTTCTGCTCCAAGACTGAGCAACGAACTCAGTGGCCCTCTGAACATCCTGATTAGGAATATCACCCGTATACCCCGGCACTCTAGAACAAGCAGCCTGATGAAGTGCGTCACAGCGGAAAGGATGATTGCTCGGATGATAACTGAAAAGAATAACGATTGCGTGAGCAAAATGACAGTTCAAATGCAAAGTGATGGGAAAGAATAAGAACTTACGAATCTCGAATCTCCCATTCCCATCCGAGATAGTAGTCGTCTCGGCGAAAGCCTGGTTCATGAGGAGAAAGTGGAGGTAGATCACAAGGACCCCCGATCGAGGATCGGCAGGAGGGCGATCAAATCCGGTGGACGCGCCAGTCTTGCTTTTCTTCTTCAGTCGATTGGCATCCTCTTCATTGCCAGTAGAAGAACTGCCGCCCTTCCTTGGATGCTTGGAGGATTTCTTCGGCGGACTTCTCCGAGCTGGCGGATCGACAGCAGGAGGTGGCACAACTGGCTATCGTGCTGGAGGTTTGGCTCCCATAACCTTCTGTAACCTGATCAATGCAGCCGGGGGATCCATTATGCGCCTGTTCAAACCAGAGTCAAGATCTCGAACTCGTCGATAAAAAGCGTGGAACTCCGGAGGAATCGCGACCGTAACTCCCTGATCTGTCACGAGAACTCACTATTAATAAAGTGAACAATCAAAGAAATGATGGTAAGCAGGCGATGTCAACCTGCCGGAAGCGGAGCTTGTGCTGCAAGATGATGCGGACTGGTGATCAAGCCAGTTATTCATCTACAATGGGCGCTTGACAAGTGTTTCACCTTCCGGAACTGCTCTCGGTGGTAAGAAGCATTGGAAAGCACATAGAGAAATAAATCGGAAACCCCTTTCGGTCCCCACTTCGGAAGTCTCGGACCTGCAAAGAAGTAAAGTTTACATTAGTGAATTCCAGAACGAAAAATGCATGGAGAATGACACTTACTTCTCAATTCCCCATATTCTTTCGGTGTCCTAATTCTTTCCCTAGTGCCGGTGTAGGAAGTGGAGGCGCGCCAATCCCCTCCGATGAAAAAGAACTGATCTTTCCACCGTTTCACTTTATTCGGAAGCAACTCCACGACTTTCATCCCCGCTCGGGCCTTCAGATAGTAATAACCATATCCCTCTTCGCTGCATACCGAGATCATCATAGCATAATGGATCTCGGGGGCCGTCAATCGATTGGGATAACCCTCCAATCCCATCACCGTCAAGAAACCTAGCAGGTTATTCCATCCGTTTGGTGTAATCTGGGTGATCGCTAGGTTAATATCCATCAGAAATTGGTTGATCACCGGATGCAGTGGAAGTGGGAACCCGGCCTCAAGAATGTCAATGTTTAATGCGGTACAACCCGGTGGCGGCCTTTCAGCTCGCTCTCGATCACGTGGAACGTACATATGAATATCAAGAGGGATCCTATACAGATCCTGAAGAGCAGTCAAATCGTCCTCTATCAACAGACTTCGATGCGTGGTGGCAGTGTATATCGTCTTCTCATACGGAACAGGAGAAAGTCGAGGCCGGATAAATTGATCTCGATACCGGTCCAAATACTCGACCCAGTTTATCTCCTGTGCAATCCCCTCTAGAATCGTCTGTTCAAATAATCGCTCAGGAGGTTGATAGATTCTGGCTAGGTCATCCCATATCTCCTGTTCACTCGGCCCGAGATCACGCTCAAAATCTTCTCCAAGATCAGAGCCTGCATCATCCTCGCCAGGGTTAATCTCTTTTGGAACCTCGCCAGACTGATCCCGAGCCTCGGGAGTCTCACGAATGACTTCAGTATCAAGAGACTCGGTACTGGTCCCAAAGGCATCATGAATAGCCGAACGAATGTCAGGATCAGTTTCATCCTCAGTGTCTTCGTCTGCTAATAGCAATCTTCTTCTAGCAAGCGGAGGGGAAGCTGATTATCTACGTTGACCAGCCTGTGCGCGACGAGCCGCTCGCAAATCCCTATCCGAGGGTTGGGAGCGACCAGCTCCACCTGCTCGCCTGGGGTGAGTAGCTCTTTATTTTACACGGCGAACAGCTCCACCTGCTCGCCTAGTTAGGCGAGCAGCACCTTCAGACTCCAGGCGAGCAGCACTTGGAGAATCCCGGTGAACAACTGCACCTGCTCGCCTGTCCAGGCTAGCAGCTCCTTGTGCATCCTGGCGAGCAGCAGTAGAAATATCCTGGCGAGCAGCTATTGAAGTCTCCTGGCGAGCAGCTACACCTGCTCGCCCAGATTGGCGAGCAGCTCCTTGAGCTCCCAATTCTGGGCGAGCAGCTCGTTCAGCTTCATGCGCAGTTGCTCGCCTTCGTTCGTGCACCACCCGATCGTGCTCCCAGGAATCCGAACCGATCACTAAGCTCCCCGTACCTCGATTTTGAACCAAGTTCGAGTAATCCCAGAGTTCATGTAATGGAGATTCTACCATAGGTCATTTTTCTGGATTTCTCGATGGCGAACCGCCAGGGGACGATGGTGACGCCATTGTTTCCGGTGAGAAAGCTTGTAAACCAGAAAAATTGAATACCAAATCAAGCGTCGGAGTCCATTGGTGTAAAATCCTCAATCCCAGATAACCGAAACCCAAAGTTTAAATCCAATATAAAGTGATTCATAGATCGACAAATTCTGGCAATAACCGAAGCCTTCGAACGGATTTCGAAATGGAAAATAAGAGAAACACAGGAGAACAATGAACAAGTATACTACCTTATCTCTGAAAATCAACGACGCCGAAGATGAAGAAATTTCCAGAAACCAACTTGCCGGAGTTTGCTCGCGAAAGTGAAGAAAACGAAAAGTGGAGGAGGGTTTTGGTTTTGGGTATTTATAGATAAAAGGCGGGCCCTTGTTTGCAATTTCTCAGGGACCAGCGCAAATATTTAAAAATAAGAAAATGGGTGCGCGAATTAAGGGGAGATGTTTCGTATTGCGCGCCCAAGATCTCGCCGAAACAAGCGAGCAGCTCACCTGCTCGCCATATATGCTGGTCACCATCTTCAGGCGAGCAGCTCACCTGTTCGCCTAGTGAGCTGCTCGCCCATGCTCGCCTACATCGATCCAAGCTGTTGATCTCCAATCTTGACAATCCAAGGATACACTAACCAAATTTTTAGTGTTTTACATCATTTGGGCATGGATATATGAGGGTACACCCTAGTATCTCTTTTTTTCAATGACCGGTTTATACACAAGGGTGGTTTACGGCTAGGTTTTTAATGAGGCCACGGGGGTCTTTCATTATATCCATACTCCAAATATTTGCAGGTTACAAAGGATCCTCGATTACTTCCACACTACGAGGAAATTTCACAGATAACCCAGATAGCTCGATGATTGTTTTTCTCTTGAAAATTCAAACAAACACCAAGCTAGGGGGCAACTGTTGATGTGATAATCTAATCCAGGTGATTAAGGAAGTAATCAGTGGAATACCGGATGACGTGTCCCAAAACAACTAATGAAACATGATGATTATGGGCAAAGTTAAAGAAGTTCAATGCGAGAAAAGAAGAATGGTCAAACAAGTGAGAAATGGCCGAGCAGCAGTACAAAAGAGGAATGGACGAGAAGCTCACCTGCTCGCCCAATCACCTGCCTAGCTCACCTGCTCGCCTATTTGCTCATAATGGGCGAGCAGGTGTTGTAATTCTCATAATGGACGAGCAACTCACCTGCTTGCCCAAAGAGCTGGTCGCCAGGAATGAACTGTTGCTCGCCTGTTTTCAAGAAGATCACCAGGATCCCATTTTCATCATTTTTGCCCAATTTTTCGTTGTAATTATCTTGTTTAAGCGGTTAGGAACACGTGTAAGCTTCAGAAGAAGCGTGGCAAGGTGAATGCCACCACCTGCTTGTATATTTGCCTATAAATAGGCCACCATTTTCAGAATAATACAAGTTTTCTTAGCCTCAGCGAAGCTCTGCCGAAATCTTCACGTAATCAAACACTTTACAGTTCTAATAATCTGATTTTGATTGATAGTTAGTGAAATTGCACCTAAAAGCCACATAAATGCTTTCGTTGCGGAGATTTCATTAACAATGTTCTTCTATTAAAAAATTTTAGGATGTTATGTGCTAAATATACTTCTTGTTTAGGGTAATATATTTTCTTTCTAAATTGAGTACAATATGTTTTCTTGCTAGAATTTAGGACTACGTGTTCTCTAGCTAAGTTTAATATGTTATGTCTTCTTACTAAGTTAGTACATTATGTTGTCTTGCTAAGTATAGAACAATATATTCTCTTATTTGAATTTTGAACTATATGTTGGTTCCAAAACGAGCAAATAGGTGTATGGGGTGGGGGTGGGGGGAATACACCTAGGAAATCAAAAATCTTTTTATAAAAATTTTCTTAACCGCACAGAGGTTACTTCCACAAAGGGCATGTTACTTGAAGGTAGTCTGTTCAGAACACAGAGTAGCCTGAATTTGATAATTCACCTACTAAAGTATATAACTATCAAACTTAGCTTTTTAAACGCAGAAGAATTGACCCTTTTTAAAGATTGTTTTAACATAAATAACAAACACACTAAAGTGTATATAGCAGTAAGAACGAAGGTTGTTTATAGTAGTTCGGAGTTAAATCTCCAACGTCCACTTTCCTGATTTAACAGGAGAATTCCTATAGCTGGAATTCTTTGATTTATAGTGTCAAAGTACAATGATCAAAAACACAACTTGGAGCTTCATCCCTAGGATTATCCCGAGTCCTAGTCCTCACTAGATTTGAAACTGAACAATTTGTTTCAGCTTACTTTCTACATTACTCTCAACCTAACTTTGAGGGTTTAGTTTCGAGTGAGGTTCCAACTAAGGTGAGATAGCCCATACAATGAAGAATAGATTCTGGGGTATGCTATCTCTCTAAATTTAGGATATTTGCAATGTGAGCTTAGTTACAGAAACAAACTCTAACTATGAAAGAGATACTTGGAAACTAGAAATATTTCAAGTGCTCTTGAATGCTTGAGTGTTTGAGTGATTGGGTTCTTGAGAGATGATCTTGCGTAAGCTTAATAGTTTTCCGTAACCTCATCCTCTTCAAATGTTTTTGTATTTATAGACTAATTTGAAAAACTTCTCATTGGAAAGGTGGTCTTCAAAATATACTATTTTCATGCAGCAACGTCTCTTAAGTTTTCCATGCAGCATTAATGAGGTAAAGACCATTAAATGTTGTTCTGAGTGTGTTTGCAACTATTCTCGTAGGTTGTGTCATCCTAGGAATAGATTTGTCTTGTTTTAGACTTTGTTAGGTCAGTCAGCTTTTGGTCAGGTCCGTACAGTAGGTGGCGCTTTCTCATTGGTTGAGAATTGAGGATGTCAGGCTTGGTCAAACGGTTCTCTTGAAGTATTCTGTCAAGTCTTCTCCTTCAATGCTTCAGGTGACTTGAAACATTCCTTTTGTTGCATTCAATTGGTCCTTAACCACCTTTTATCTAATTGGCTTAAATGGACAAGGCCTTTAATGCACAATTTACTTCCTCAGGTCAGTTTGAACTTCTCTGACCTCATACAGATGTCTTAAGTCAGCTTAGATAAACTCAGGCTTTGTTGGAAACTGTCTTTGTCAAACGATGGGTGTACTTATCAGTTAGGCATCAAACTACTTGCTCCATCAGGTGAGATGATCTTCAGTCTTCAGGCTAACTCTTCTTTAGTCAGTTCACTTCAGTAACGTATCAGACTACTTTGGCCTCCTAACAAGTAGGTTGTCAACTAACCTATGAGCTACTTACATTTTATAATTTAGGGGTTTTGAGATTACATTCAAAAAATAACTTCAATTCATTTCCCAACATTATATGTTTCTTATATGATAAGAATAGCAAGAATAAGACACTAATGGTGTGTTTACTTTAATTGATAATATTGATAAAGATTAAATATCTAATACTCTCTCCATCCCACTAAAAGTTTCTCACTTTCCTTTTATGGATGTCCCACAATAAGTTTCTCATTCCATAAAAAATAACAACAATATTTCATATATTAATAAACAAATACCTCTTTTCACAACTCCCCATTACTTTTTTATAACTTCTCATTACTTCTTCACAACTTTCTATTATTTTATACAAAAGTCAACATGTGGCCCACCATATAATAATAAATAAATACAATTTCTTAAACAAAACAACAAAAAGAAACTGGAAACTTTAAAAGGAACGGAGGGAGTATTACTATTTGTTTACATTAAATGATTTTTTGGTTTAAATGCCATGACCCCGAGATAACCCAAAATTTCAATAACCACCTAGATTCTTAATCACACTAGAGTACACGTAATTACGTTTATACAATTGGCATAACAATTTTTTTTCCTATTTTTACAACCTTACACTGGTCTCAAACATTGAATTATCAGATTGATTTTTCTGCTACGGGGTTCAAAGTTCAGGGATCGACTAATTTTGCGGTTTGGATAGGTGACGAAGAGGGGGAATCAAAAGAACACCTTCGGGCGGCGGTGAACGTAATTACATTGGAGCCCATGATTCTCTTAATTTAATTTAGGATCATTAATCATCTTTTAAAATATTGCTGTCGGAGAAGGAATTTTTTTTATTATAACTCTGACAAATAAGCCACGATGGAGGAATCCAGCTGATGACCAGAAATGAGAAAAAGAAAGCAGTGGGTAGACACGATAACTAACAAGTAAACAACAATGAAATAGTTCCTGCTCTGTTGCATAGTCATGGGTCGATTGCTCTAGGAATAATTTGTGCCATGGAATTAATTCGCTGAATTGATTTGCACTCATAACTGTGGAATTCGTCAAGATGTCACTGCTCTGTTCCATGGGGATATATAAGAATAATTAGGTTACAAAATGAGATCATGTTTTTAAATAATATTTGTGCTATGGAATTTATAATTCAACAACATCGATTTTAAAAAAAAAGTATTTTAGTAACTCATTTTTTGTTTTTTTTATTTAACATTAATTTTAAAATTTAATATTATGAATTGTATCAAATACATGAAAGTAAACCCAAAATAAGATTAAAAAAATTACTATTAACTTCTTATTTCATCTCGCATAATTATATCTTACATAATCTTTATTTTTAAAGTAAACGGACCCTAAATGCATCAGAAGTCTCGTTTGGTCCACTTTTACTAAAGAGCAAATGTATGAAATAATTTTTTTTATTTTTTTAACTAAAACAAGTAAATTAGTTAGGTGAAGTGTCAACTCACTAACGACATTCGGGCATTACATTTTCTAAAAATTTACAAGAGCCTTCACGAGGTGGTGATGTTATCTATAATATGTGGTTATTGTTATGTGAATTGTTAATGTTCTTTAGTTAAAATGTACGACCTTGACGATCATGCTAAGTCATATTGATTTTCGGTCTGAACATGACGATGCATGCTAAGATATATTAATTTTTCCAACCTTGATTATCCATTAAAGTTATATTAATTTTATTCTGACCTTGACGATCCATACAATGCTATGTTGATTTTCGGTCTAAAGGCATGTTCAATGATTTATGGTAACCTCCGGGTTACGACTTTTGGGTCTTATGCAAGTTAAGGGACAAAAGGGGATCATTTTCGAACAAATTGCACTAGCATCCAATATGTATGGTATAACTAATGAGTTATACATTTATGATGATACGATGATACAATGATAAGATGATATGATTATGATGTGAACTATATGTGTATTTTGAGACTTTAGAATACTAACAATCTGCATAACATCCTATGGGACACCTACTGAGATTTATCTCACCCCAAACTTTAATATTTCAAGTTTTGATGCTGAGGCCCGGATCTGGTGAATGTACCACTTCCACTCTTGCTATTATTTAAAACTCTTTCTACTAGTATTTGAATAAAGTTATATCTCAAGAAATGGAATGTTTAATTATTTCCACTGCACACTTTGAACTTCTAATAATTGGGCTCTAATATTTTAACTATAATAAATAATAATTAGTATCTTTACTGTTGCAATTTTTATTTCTTTTGAGGTTTATGTTGCAAGATATATCTCTACTCTTACTCCTATGTTTAATTTAATTTATTTTCAAAAAAAATTTATAGCTCGATATTTTAAAATGGCAATACGAGTTTGAAATGCGAGTTTACATTATTTATATTTCGAACTCGGGGCGTGACAGTGACAGTGGCCTTGCTGACAGAAAAATGAAAAGTATGTTTCTCTTGGCGCCATCTCTCCACAAGTTTGGTGATGAGATGAGATCAAGTCTAAAAGAATCATATCGAAGGGGACAGTAAAAAACTGCTTGTTGTGCCATCAGTACATGCAACGTTTAAAGCTAGTGCGGCTACTTTCCACCATTTTATAATTTCTGAAAAAGGTAAAACTAACATGTAATATGTATCATTTTGAACAATTTTGTAATTTGTCAACTTTTTATCATTCTTTAAAAAAAAAAAGCCAAACACAACTTTAGGACTTTTTTTTTATACAGCTTTCTTTAGTTTAGGCAGTTTTTTTTTTTTTTTTGGCATAATTGCATATTAAATTAAAAACTTTTGAGAATTTGCAATATAATCTAAAATTTTTAATTTTGGCAACATAAAACACCATCTTTACCTTTTTTGTGATTCAAACTTCGGCATGTTTGTACCTTGTCCGAAAGTTGAAGTGTATAATAATACATATTTATTGTTCCAGTAAGCATTCATATAATTAAATACTAATTAATAAAAATAAAATTTTAAAATAAATACTATAAAAATTCTAAATACATATTCATTACAATTTTTGAATAAATTTATTTTATTATATTTTAAACCTTAAAATAATTTTTTTAAATATAAATTTATAAAATAATTAAAATATAAAATATGAAAATAAATTTAAGTTATACATGTTCTCTCTAAAAAAAATTAAACTATATTGAATTATAGTAAAAATTAAATATTTTTTAATCGATTCTATATTTATATAAATATATACATTCATATATATATAAATTTTTATATTTTTTAAAATATAAGAAATTATATACATTTCTTACAAATATAAAAGCGCACGCAAAATTTATGATTTTAAATTATATAACTTTTACTCCCCCGTCCCAAAATAGTCCCATACTTTTTTTTAAAATTTGTGAGGAGAATTTATAAAGAAAATGCAAAGAATATTTAGGGACATATTTCATACTTTTTTGAATTTATGAGATTCTTTTTTTAAATTGTGAAGGGTATATAATTCAACATAAAAACTTATATGAAACGTTTCACACCGTAAAACGGTACCATATTTTTAAGTGGGTCATATTCATATTCATATTTATTTTCGCGGGTCATTAACTAACTTCTTTATTATCATCATTAGATCTGGCGGCAGCGTTAGGATATGTGAGAGATTCGGGGAGAGAGGGACGGAATAACAGAAATTCAGATTGAAAACTATCAATCAAACCATCACAATGGTGAAAAGTTTCAAAACCCCATGAAACTGACCATTCAGGTGCTTCTCATTTCCACATGTTTCCGTTAACCGCCGCTTTCTGTCCTTCCAATCTCCGCTTTCTCGCCGGACATATTTGAACGCTTACCTTCAACAACTTCTTTATTACTCATGCATTACGCTACCCAACAAATTTTAAATTATTCATTACTCATGCATGTATACTATTCACTATAAGAAATTAATTTTCATTTGTAACACATGTTTGTCCAAGTAGTAATACAAACTTGGGAGCAAATATATGCTACTATTATAGCAAATGTGTGTTACAATCTTATAAAAAGTTGTTATTTTGCATATAAATGTGTTTATAGAATAAATAGTT
>JAPKLY010000130.1:112941-128744 GCA_026898435.1 Prunella vulgaris | reverse complement strand
CATAAATATTTATGTATTGGTATAGAAATAATTATTTTTTATATAATAACACATATAAAATAGTAAAAAAAAAATATGAATTAATATACTTAGATTTAAAAGAATGGTGATTAAATTAAAAAACATATACTTATTCTTATAAAAGTACATTTTCTCTTACAGTAACACGTATTTGCCCATATTGTATGTAACACAAATTGGGGGAGCAAATATATGTTACTATTAGAGCAAATGTGTGACAATCTTATGAAATGTTGTTCTTTATATATATATTCATTTATTTTTATATAATAAGTAATTTTTCATATAACACAAAAGCAATATGTGTGTTACTATAAGAAAATATATTATTTTCTCATAAGTATTTATGAAAATAATAATATTTTTTGTAGTAACACACATTTATTATTAGATTGTATGAAAAAATATTATTTCTACAAAAACAAATTAATATATGTAAAGAAAACAACATTTAATCTAATTGTAACACACATTTTGCTTATTAGTAACATGTATTTGGCTAAATAGTAACATACCTGGGAGTGAAAAAATCTAGAATCATAGTTGCAAAAAAAAATTTAAAAAAAGGACCAAATCCGACCCGACCCGGTAGGATCCACGAATTTTTTTAAATTTACCCGTTTCATGTGAGTGTTCCTCATAATTTAAAAATTAAGATTAGATATGTGCACATTTTTTCTTAAGCATATAATTTTTAAATATAGAGTTATTATAAATAAATTTAAATATTTTATTGTACTTTAAATATTTCATTTAATTTTGAAAGATATTTTTAATTTTATATTGTTAATATATTTTTATAATCTACTTATTTATTTTAATTTATTGAAATACATTCAAACTTTTAAATTTTAAAAAAATTGACTAATCTTTTTTAAATTATATGTATTTTTATATTTGTAATATTAATAATTTTATTTGTATTTTTAGATATTTAATGATGCGGATTCTTATTAGGATGATGATTGTGAATTTACTTGTCCATATTATGTTGAGCAAGGGTGGCAAGGGCAAGTTATCCGAAGTTCAAATTACAAAAAAAGAAAGTGATAATTTATTTTGTAAAAACTCAAAAGTTTAGATTAAATTGTAATTTTGTAAAAAAAAAAAAAAAGTGGTTATTTATTTTGCAATTAATTTTTTTATTTTTTCTAGAATATGAAGTACATGGAACATAATAAAAGTGAACTTAAAGTAGAAGGCCACGGATATTTGGACCCCCATATTTGAGTACTTCACCACCCTTTTATTCTTCATTTTGAAAAATAAATTTTAAAAGATAAAATTACCCTTTAAATATATTCTTCAATTGCAGAAGATCAGTTCACCCACTCTTTCAAAACCTAAAAATTGATTGGTTCCACTATTTTTCATATATATTGTTTCGAACAAAAACGTTATAATTTTATTTTAATTTTTCAACATTGTTTTGATACAAGATGATAATAGTTTATCATATACATATTAATAATTTTTTCATACATTTTTTGAACTTAAAAAAAAAAAACTTCAAACATATTTGTTTCAAAGTTTTTGGTAGAATATTGAGAGAATGAAGAAAGGGGTTGAAGTTGCAAAATTAATTTTCATTTGAGAAGGGCATGAATATTTTTGGAAGAGTAGGATGACGAACTGAACATTTATGGTGGTGAAGTGAGGAGGGTGGTGAAATACTAAAAAAATGGGGGAGAATATCCGTGCCCAAAGTAGAATATAAAATTAATTTTGGGCCAAACTATTGGTTTTCATAGAAAAATTGGGGCCCAAAAACCAAAATGGGTCAAATATATAAATGGGCTGGGCGACGTTACCATATGGAGGACACTTTTTTAGGATCGCGCTTTTCCTCAAGTAAACCAGTCAAAACCACTTCTTTGGGTTTCTGTGGTAAAAATTTTCAAGTTATATATATAGCTGATTATTGATTAATTATAGTTACTGGTTTGTGTCCGTGATCCTCTTCCACGCTCTTCTGCTGTCATTTCTGGGCTTTTCATTTCAGGTAAGCTCACTGATCTCCGATTTCTCGCGTTCATGTTTCGTAACTGTTCAAATCTCGCATACTTCTCTACTTGGCTGACTCAATTACTGGTCGATTGTTGGATAATTTTTTGTTTTTCGGATTTTTTGTTTGGTAAACGGATGTCAGAGATCTTATTGCGCTAGATCTGTTTCTGTGCTAACTCGGCCCCGTGTGATTCCGGAATGTTACGGCAAGGGCGTGGGGATGATGTTTTGCTGGATGTTGTGATTGATTTTGGATAGATGCGACGAATATGATGTTTATTCCAACTTCGATTGCTTAGAGTTATGAATCGGTTTAGCGTTGTTCTAGGATAAGTCGTTACTTGTGCTGAATGAATCTGCACTTTTTGGATCATATCAGGAACGAGAAGTTAAACTCTACTCGTTTGAGTAGAAGAGTTGTTTATTTGAAAGTGAATGATTTTACAATTTGCTCTTCCCGCATTTCAGTGCAGATCTAATAAATATGAATATGTTCCTTTTAATTTAAAAAAAAATGCAGAAGTCCTTGAAAAAGTTAGTAGTTATGTTGTGTTCTTGATTTTAATCGGTTTTTCCAGGCCAGCTATAATTTTTTTAAATTTCCAGCTTGGAAGTTATAAATTCTGGGGGTTTTAATAAATCTAAAATATCATTAAGGTTATGCCTTAGCTAAAGGTCATTTTGCTTTCAGTTGCAATTTGACATGTAGAGTCTCTCAACATATAGAGCAAACTTTAAATTATTTTCATGATCTGGAAATTGGAAGTACTCGCTACGACTATCTCAATCATTATACAATCAAAATGTATGGTTTTTTCTTGTTCTTTTGCCTTCACGTTGGTGTGGGTCTAAATCTATTTTTATGTGTCATCAATGTAGCCTTGCTTCAATTTCTCCCGCTATGGCATCTAGTAGCCAGAATGGAATTCAACTCTTACTAGCTGCAGAACAAGAGGCTCAGCACATTGTCAATGCTGCTAGAACTGGTAATGACTTTTTACCTGGGGAATTCTTATTTTAAATATTTCTACTTGCTTTATCATGTTATATGCTCAAGGAACCCCTTGTGAAGAAACTAGCAATATGATGATGAAAATTTCTGCTTCTAGGAAATCATAATTCCGGTGTGTGCATGCTAGGACTATATGTAATTTTCCGTTATGTGATGTAAAGATATGTTTTGAATGGAGTTGGGTGGACTAGAATGATGGTTGCAGTATTTGGAATAGAGAATTGGATGTCATACTCATATCCAGCTGCAAGGTTTGCGAAGAATTAGGGAAGATGAAATGTTTGTTCATCTAATATTACACGTGGAATATTATTATGCGGTTTTTCTCATGTTACATGTGAAGTGTATAAATTTTCTTTGCAAAAGTGTGGTCAAATGTTTTTGTTCCTCGATTTCCTGTTTTTATGGAGAGCTATCATCAGTATTATGAACCCTAAAGTGTGAAGCTCAAAAATGAAGTCTTAGATGAAAATTTAGGTGACTTAATTCTATTTCTGAAGTTTTCTAAGATCCACTAATCCAGTCTCAATTTGGTTGAACCTATGCTCATTATTGATTTTGCAGAGGCAGTTTAGTAACAGCACAAGTTACAATTTATTTTATTAATTTATTTTAAAGTATTTATAGAGAGACATTTATTCTACAACTATAGCTGATCACCGTCATATATTCATTATAGTTTCATGCAAGTAAGCCTCAAGTTGTTTAGCTCGATGTAGACCAACTTATTCACCCTAGTTTTGAGATGTTGCACTGAATTGAATCTCACAAGTCACAACTAGTGATCTAACTTTACTTTGGCATTCATGTATAGCAAAACAAGCCAGATTAAAACAGGCTAAAGATGAAGCCGAGAAGGAAATTGCTGAGTTCCGTGCTCAAATGGAGGCTGACTTTCAGAGGAAGCTTGCAGAGGTAATGATTAAATGCATAATATATATTAAAGCAGTTATTTTGCTTCATCCTTTATGTTAATATTTTCCTCTGTTTATGCGTATACTCATGCTTATTCAATTTTTAAAAAAAATCTATATTTAATGCTTATTTGAATTATTAATCTGTTTCTTTCTTACTCATGATACATTATACAGAGTAGCGGAGACTCGGGTGCTAATGTCAAGCGCCTTGACATAGAAACGGAAGCAAAGATCGAACACCTGAAAACTGAGGCTTCTAGAATCTCTCCTGAAGTTGTCTCCATGCTTCTGAGGCATGTGACTACAATAAAGAACTAAGTATTTGCTGAGCAGAGTGCGTCACAACTAAAATGGCCTCGTATTTTTACCGTGATATCGTGGAATAGATGCTCGTTCGATTTGTACTTTACTATTGTTTTATTTCATGTTGATGAAATTGCCAGTCATCAAAATAAAGGGGTAAAACTTTTAATGATTGTTTGTTTGTTTAATGTTGTGGAGATTAACAGTTTTCTGAGTGTCGATTACGTTGTTTCGATCTTCTCCACAATAAAGGTGTTTGTATATGTATTGCTTCGGGTGCTAGTGGTTACATGATGTTCATCAACTATGAGAAATACGTATTTTGACTACTATTACTAGTCTAGGTATTGTCTGAATACTAGAGCAATAAAAAGAAGAAGAAACCCTTCACCATAGTGTTGATGTTTTCTTAGTATTCCTGCTGTTCATGGTAGGACCTCCATCAATTCATGATGTATACAGACATAAAGTTTTTATTTTATATTAAACAACATCTATGATATTACACACATGATTAACCATTTCATTTGGATTATGAAATTTAATTTTAAATTCATAGTAACGAGGTGGGGGAATTTGTAGTCTGTCAGTTGTTCCCGATTGATGAAGGAGAGGCTTGGGAATATGTGATCTTTTAGACTGGGCAAGAAATTTGGGCTCTCCAAGTTGAAATTGATTCTAAAAGAATGGGATTCCATCAAAGTGTAATGAAAAATGAAAAGACAAGTCATCACTTAATACATCATTTTATTGCTAAATTCAATCAACAATATATTGCAGATTATGTTTTTGGATTTTATTTAACTGTATATAATTATTTGAATTTATGATGGACAGTTTGTGTTGGCAATCAAATTAATTTCTAACTAGTGGTGGCATGTTCATGAGCTGATGAGATAACATATTTGAGGCTTCTTGATTACTCGCACATCCATTATAGAACTCTTTTATTAGTTCTATAAGTAGAGTATTTTCTTTAACTGCACATTCCCTATTAAGTCTTATGTGCTCTTGTGTTCTAGTTGTCATCGCTGCAAGTTACATAACAATTATAAGAAAAAAAATATGACTGAATTACAGAGAAAATATAACAAATTTATTTTTATATAACTGAAATATATGGAGTAGAGTCTATTCATACATGTGTCACAATAGTTTGACATGTCAAACTGACTAAAAACACTTCAAGAATGATCTTTTATTGTTAAGAATCTAGGGGTTGTATAATTGGTTCATCTCGAAGCATAAAAATTTTTGGTGCATTCTTTTTACTTTTATTTGTCATGCCTGAAAAATATAAAGTAAAATTATTTGTATAAAATAAAGTGGAGTTGAAAACTATGATAATATATACAAACAAGACATTTTCATTAGTGATATGACTAAGATGTGGTAACCACACCTATAAACCAAAATCCAACATGTTTCACATTGTACACTATAATATTGAATTCAAACATAAAAAGAATCTATAAAAGGCTATAATAGTTTGCAAAATAGCCCCATAATCAAACATGAAAATAAACATTAAAAGGCTATTATAGTTAGCAATAACCACCATAATATGTCACGAGATCTATGCTTGCAACCCAAACACATGGGTTCCCTAATTTTCTTCACACGTTAGTTTCTCATTAGAAGCATTAATTTTCATTACACGTTAGTTTCTTCACACTTTTACTTGTACTAGATTTTTACCCGTGCGATGCACGAATTTGTTGTAATAGCTGGTGTTAATTTAGCAATTCAAATAGGGATGACAATGGGGTAGGGCAGGACGGATAACTAAATACCCATGTCTGTTCCGCGCCTCTGCCCCGCCCTACCCCATGCCCCACTGCGGGGCAGAATGTTGTGCCCCATGCCTGCCCGCTGCGGGGCAGATCTGCCCTACCCTGCCCCATGCTAAAATATAATATTATATATATAAATATATTTTTATAAATATATATAATTCAGATAAATAAAATTATGTTAATATAAAAATAATGCACCAAATATATCAAATCATATTAAATAAAAATAATTTTTGATTTATTTTAAATTAGACTTACAATAAACAAACAAATAATATAATTTTAAAATTATTATATATTATAAAATACTATATATTATATTTATTTTATATATTATGAAATATTATATGTAGAATGTATTTTACATATTATAAAATATTATATTTTGTTGAATATATATTATAGGGCAGGATGGGGCGGGGCAGGGCAGTAAAAGTTCCAACCCATGTCTGCCCTGCCCCATGCGCAGGGCGGGGCGGGGCAGTCCCATTTCTAGGACTGGGCGGGGCTAACCCATACAGGGCCGGCCAGAGTGGGGCAGCTATGGGGCGGGTCATTTTGCCATCTCTAAACTCAAAGGTGAGTGTTTTATTAGAAACCGTCTCTGCTGGATTAATTAAGTTTGACAAAGTCAACTATATCCCAAATAACATGCATTTAGACGACTTTATTTATGTTATACTAAATTTTTTATATTCACATCTTTATGTTAATGAGCAACAACTGGCAATCAAATTTTTAGTATTGTGGTGCATTCTTTAAACTTCAACCTATCAATTTCATGGTCAGGGAATGAAGTCCTAGCTCAACTGCAAAAACTGTGCTTCCCACATTCTTGAAGCTAGAATTGCCAGCTTTTCCAAAGCCAGAATTGCCTAAAATGTCTGATCTTTCAAAATGGTCAAATTTGTCTATCTCACTATGAAAGATGGACCTAAATTCCAATGATTTGATAATTGACTTGTCTTTAAATATGAGATTTGAGAGATTGAACATAGATGGAGCAGGGAATGATTGTATCAGAATTTATTGTAGAGCGATCAATCATTATATTTATTTTATTGTGTGTAGCTATTACGTTCTTTGTTGTATTACTTAGGACTATGTTTAAGCGTTTTAAATATGTACCATTTTACCTCCATGGAAGAATAAGATAGTCACTTTTAAGGTGTTGTTAATAGATAGATAAAGTGAAAGATTCTTAGATGCACTTTGCAGTGCAAAGGGTGTGAGTAAATTTCTAAGGTATCTATCCTGCAATTAACCAGAAAAAATAAAACACCTTGCTTTGACCACGCAAGTCATTCATACTAAAGCTTTATATAAGAGCAAGCATCAACAAAGAGAAATTTTTGGAATCAATGACTCCTTAACAACGAGAAGGAAGAATACCAACCTGTATTTGCACAGAGGAATAATTCTCAAACCTGATTGATATCCTCGTCAATCCACGAACTCAGGATCCAGTACCCAGTGAGCGTGCGTACCAAAAATTCACGAATAGTATTGTATTAGAATAGATCAGTGTTTATCTTTTTTGTGATAAATTTTGGTGTAACTGTTAGCGTAAGAATTTTTTCCCGTAGGACCTTTTCATCCTTATTTCTATCCGTATTAATATCTTAATTCAGAAGGGAAGTTAACTGTCCTGCAGTTAATTAACTTCCCTCATTTAATTAATATAAATAAACTTTATATGTGTTATAATATTTATATATATTAAATATATAAATATAATATAAAATAATATGTAAAATATTATTTACATCTCTCACTCACATATGAAGTTTCACGGTCTTTTACACATCATCATCATCATAAACAACATTCATATTGATACAAATACCTCGTGTGACTCACGAGTGCATGAGTTGCTATGCTATACACCCGTTAGGGATATATAGCACCTCAATCATTTCATTACGGATATGTGCTATCTCGTTGTACCCCAGAATTCTTCAAACATTTAACACATATTGATATATCTCTATTGAATCCCTCAAAACAGAGCATATTCAACCATTTTCACGAAATTCTAATGCATTCATAATCAAGCTCCCAGCTTGATTGAATAGTCAATGAATCACAATAGAATGTGTTAAATAAAGACATTCTTCCTTTCTAACTAAGAGACTATAGTCTCCCACTGTAGCTGCTTTCCTAGACATGTACCGCATATCTCTTAAAATTCATAGCCATTGGAAACATGCTAAAGTAACAACGCTAAAGTGTAAACTTAGAAATAATCTAAAAAGTCTTAAGGGTAAAAATAAAATAAGGACTCATACTCAATGAAAAATTAGGGATACTTTCAATTTCCTTTTCGGATCATTTAGCACATGAAGTTTCTCTAAAACCGCATGTCACAATGTCTTTAATTTCCTAAGAAGAAAGCGTATATCTAATTCAACTTTGACAACGTGTAAGTTTATAAATTAAATGCATTCTGTGCACTTAACCCAGATATCCACTCTCAAGTGTATTAGGACATCTTGTAAAATTTAGCTAATTAAACAAGTTAGACGGATTTGTGGTCCAATCTATCTCAATTATATTTCTCATTATAATCTCATCTTTGTGCTCCCACTTGGACAGAGGTGATTGCTCGTATGAGAGAGTCAATCATAACTTGTCGACATACTATCATATATGAAACATTACATATAAGTCATAAAACACAAATAGTTACATTAATAACCATTTAATATAACATCATTCAACATTTCATTCTAATAGAATCAAATCCTACGCAAACCCAAACCTCTAATGTGTTTCATAAAAACATCTCTAGCAATTGGTTTGGTAAAAGGATCTGCTAACATGTCATGAGTAGAAATGTACTTCAGAATCACTTTCTTCTTTTCAACTATATCTCTAACAAATTTGAACTTTGTGTCAATGTGTTTGGTCTTTCCATGATATTTGGGATCTTTTGTGTAAGCAATAACTGCTTGATTATCACAATTAACTGACACAGCTCCCACTGGGGTGTTAGTTGTCTCCAAATGTTTCAGGAATCTTCTTAACCAAATAGCCTCTTGAACTGCAGCTGCACATGCTAGGCTTCCATTGTAGACAGTGCTATACAAGTCTGTTTCTTGCTACACCATGATATCACTCCATTGTTGAGTAAGAAGATATAACCGGAATTTGATTTTCGTTCATCTAAATCACCACTCCAGTCCGCGTCTGTATACCCATTGAGTGTCACATTGTTTCATTGATAGCAAAGATGATAGTCTGCAGTCCCTTTTAGATATCTAAAAATCATTTTCACTGTCATCCAGTGTCTTTTCCCAAGATTAGACTGATACCTGCTGACTAGACCAACGGCATAACATATGTCTAGTCGTGTGCACAATATTGCATACATCAGACTACCAATAGCATTGGCATATGGTATTTTGGACATTTCATCTTTTTCTTTTTGAGTCTTAGGACACATATCTAAGCTCAAAGATTCACCTTTCATAACAGGAGTATCTAGTGGTTTGCAGTCTTTCATTTTGAATCGTTCCAAAAGTTTCTTGGGATAAACCCAATAACCTTTTCGAGCGATCCCTTTTAATCTTAACACCAAGAATGTATTCTTCTTCACCCATGTCTTTCATCTCAAAATTTGAAGACAATCATTTCTTGATAGTTTCAAGATACTCTTTGTTATTTCCAGCTAATAGTATGTCATCCACAAATAGAGATAGAATCACAAAATAGTTTTTAGAACATTTATCATACACACAGTGCTCTTCGTTTATCATAACAAAGTTATATGAGATTATCGTCGAATGAAATCTCAAATATCATTGTCTCGGGGATTGCTTTAGTCCATAAATCGACTTTTTCAACTTACAAACTTTGTCCTCTTGACGTTGAAGAACAAATCCTACAGGCTGTTACATGTAGATCTCATCTTCTAATTCTCCATTGAGAAAGGCAGTTTTAACATCCATCTGATGCAATTATAAATCCATACTTGCTACTATAGCTAGAAGTAAACGAATCAAGGCAAATCTCACTACGGGCGAAAAAGTCTCTTCATAATCTATACCCTCTTGTTGAGTATACCATTTTGCCACTAAGCGAGTTTTAAACTTTTCTATTGAGCCATCAGCTTTTCTCTTAATCTTAAAAATCCATTTATTCCCGATTGCTTTGCGTCCTTTTGGGAGGTCAACAAGTTCCCAGACTTGATTTGACTTCATTGACTCCATTTCCTCTTCCTTTTTTCTTTTGCTGGACAAGTTAGAGCTTCTTTCACAGTTTTAGGCTCTTCTTCATGCAATGGGGAAATTTCCCCATTCTCTGGAGAAACAAAGTAGGCATGACCTTCTATGTCATAATGCCTTTTTGACATTGATTTCCTACAACTTTTCCGAGACTGTGGTTCTGAAGAACCCTCTGTAGATAAAATACCCTCGTTAAGAATGGTTTGATCCTCAACTGGAACAAATCTATCAAGGCCCACATTTCTAGTTATATCACTCCCACTTGGATCAGATAGGATTTGATTTTCCAATGTCTCAAAAATTGAGTCGTCTCTATTAATTCCACCCTTGTTAGTAAATTCATTTTCCAGAAAATGTGCATTTCGTGATTCTATTTCTGTGATATTCCCATCTTGGTCTCCTATGAAAACGTAACCCTTAGAATTCTTGCAGTATTTGATAAAGATACATTTATTTTCTCTGGGACCTAGCTTTCCATATTGACTCGTAGAGTCATGTATGTAAGTTGCATACCCCCATGCTCTAAGGATACTTAGGTCAGGATTTCTACCAGTCCATAATTCATAGGGAGTTGAAGCAACTGATTTAGTAGGCACACGATTAAGCACATAAGCAGCTGTAAGTAATGCATCTTCCCTAAAAGAGATAGGTAAATTTACTTGTGCCATCATATACCTCACCATTTCTAACAATGTTCTATTCTTTCTCTCATTCACGCCATTTTGTTGAGGTTTGTAAGGAATAGTCAATTGTCGAATAATCCCCTTTTCATTACATAATTCTTTAAATTGATCAGAAAGATATTCACATCCCCTATAAGTTCTTAAAACTTTGATAGTTTTGTCCTTTTTATTTTCAACTTCGTTTAGAAAATGTCTAAAATAATCCAATGCTTCAGATTTGTGAGAAATCAAATAGACATATCCAAAACGTGAATAATCATTAATAAACGTAATGAAATAGTATGCTCCATGTCGGGCTCTCACATTAACAGGACCACAAATATTAGAATGAACTATTTGCAACAAATGTTCGGATCTTATAGCTTTGCCAAATGGTTTTCGAGTCATTTTTCCAGCAAGACAGTATTCACACTTAGATAACTAACCCTTCTTTTACAAGACGATTCATCCTTTCTTGCCCAATATTACCTAATATAGAATGTCAAATGTCTACATTTAAACAAGCAGTACTAGAAGAGCATGCATTTAGCAAATATGAGTAATCATCATACATAGATCCATTACAATAACACATATTATCCATGCTAATGAAAACCGAGTTTTTAGTAAACAATACATCATATCCTAATTTAAGTAAAACTGAAACAAATACAAGATTTCACGTGATATCAGGAGCAAACAATACATCATGTAGAATAAAAGCTCGACCATTGTAAAGGTCAAGTTTGCAAGTTCCAAGTCCTTTAACTTCAACACGGACATTATTTCCTACATATATTCATCTTATCCCCTGTGGAACACGACGAAAATCAACAAACGCTCCCATGTCTCTTGTTACGTGGTCTGTTGCACTTGAGTCTATAATCCACAAAGGAAAAGATTCAGTCTATAAGACAGTACTTGAGACATTTATAAAACTTGAAATAGAATTAGATGGATATACCTTGTCCCTATTGGGCTCAAGACATTCCCTTGCAAAATGACCTAGCTGATGACAATTATAGCAAGTCATTTTGCTCTTATCCATTTTATTCTTTTTCACACGCTTTTTCTTTCCCTTCTTTTCATCAGTTTTGTTTTGTGCATTGTTCACAGGTTTATCATTGTTAGATCGTTTACCCTTATTTCCTTTCTTCCAGTTCCTCTTTCTCTTGAAGGCCGAAGCTTCTGTGGAACTAGAACTAGCATAGAAGTCAGCAGAAGAGGACTTGATAGCTCCTAAACTTTCATCTTCCAGCTCTACTTGGTGAGCTGCATCACCAAAAGTTCTAATACTTTCATTGTGGGTCAAATTGACCTTAAGGTGTTCCTATTGATTTGGCAGCGAGCATATCAGAGCTTGTATATGTTGTTCATCAGAAAGAGCGTGACCATCAATTTTAAGTTCGAGGATCATATTCGATATTTCCCTAGGGTATTGTCTTATGTTGTGATCCGGATTTTTCTTATAAGTGTCGAACTTTATGGTCAACTATCTCTGTTTGGTAACTGACATTCCACCATATTTTTCACGCAGATAAATCCAGATATCATGTGCAGATTTGTGTTGTTCACACTCATGGATCATTTCATCGACCACCGAACTAACTAGGATATCACGTGCAGTGGAGTTCTTTTTCTTCCACGCAAGGTAAGCCTCCTGGTCTCTCCTTCCTTGATTACCAGTTTCAACTCCCGGATCTTCTATGAATTAGTTTATAGCATCCAGTGTGTCTTGTTCATCGAAGACGTACATATCTTATGACGCTAGGTGTCATAGTTGTCCCGATTGAGTTTTTCTCCTTTGTTAAGCTCAGCTACTATTGATTTTGAAGCCATTATATTTTATGAAAAAAGTGATTCGTTGTTGAGCTAAACAAAACATCTTAAAATCGACACAAGACTTGATGTCGAAAAATAACTTAGAGTTACTAATCTTCAATCTAATCATGCATCTCATAAATAGACTTTTGTTCCAAAACATAAAACAACAAAACAGTTCATGTATTTCCAACTAAAAAACACAAATGAACTACCACATCATATCATGCTAAAACAAATAGTCCACAACCAAAACGAACTACCACATTGTATCAAGCTAAAAAAAGTGTTTAAAACTAAACAATTCAATAGTTAGGAAAATTATGCCTACGCACAGAGCGAGCTAATTTATCATTCGTTTTCTCATATCTTGCTCTATCGAACCTTCTAATCACCGCACTATAGATTGCATTTGCCATAGGATCTAAGTGTGGATTCTTTATTCGATCATTCCCATGACCATTCAATCTCACAAGATCTCATCGATGAACTCCACCCATCCTCAATCATACAGTCTTAAGTGCTTGACTACTGTATCCTTTTGTGAAGCTAGTGCAATAGCCTCCATCACATCCCGACCATTTGGCTTGTCTCTATGGGATCTATATTCGTCCCAAAAGGTTTTACATAAATAGTGTGGAAGTGTCCTAACCCAAGTGGTAGGAGCATGAATATCCGCCATTAAATGACCGAAAAGAAGACATTAGTTAAACAAAAACACCAATTAGTTGAAGAGTTCTAGCAGCTCAATGAAATGATCTTAGGTTGCGGGATGACTTCATTTTGTAATGCAAGAAATTATGCACCACTTCAAATTTAGTCCTCATGTCACGAGTGGAAACTGTTCTGATATACATACCTGAAAAAATAAACAACCAAAGATTGACCATAAATCAATAAATAAAACTTTGACACATGAATTTCCTCAAATAAAGCACTTTGGAAAATTCATTCCCATTATGCATTAGGCATATTCACAAGTGTAATAAAGTTGTATTTCTTTGGCTCCCACTTTCTCAGATAATCGTAATCACACAACTATTCCCAAAAAAAATATCTAAACATGATTCTCTAATTAATAATCGCATATGAAGTGCCAAACATGTAATTATTGTACTAAAATCAGCTCAAAACAGCTCAAAAACATCAAAAACACATAAAACAGTCTAGAAAACATAGTAGCACGCGAAGAACGCGCTGGAAAATGGTCTGACGCGCCTCTACTCGCCACTAGAAGCAGACTGCTATCGACCACGTGCCGATAATAGTCCACGAATGCATTTCACGCGCCACCGCCGGAGCTCCGGCCGGTTGGTGCATGGGCCTCACGTGCCACCGACTGACCGCCGCTCGCCGGTACGTTGCCGCCACGCGCCATTGCTGGTGCCGGTCAGCGGGCGGTTTTCGATTTGACCAAAATTTGAGTTTAGAAAATTATTTTCTAGTCCCTTCAAAAATTTGAATTCTCAAAAACAGGCCCTTAAACTTTCTGAAACTTTGCAAATCGGCCCCAAATTTTGAATTTTTTAAAAAAAATCGTATCTCACAAAATACAAAGCCAAAAATTGCGAAAAAATTATCACCGGAATCCTGGTGATGAGAGCTTTCATTCCATGTTAAAAAATTATGAATTTGAACAATTTTTGAAAGAAACCCAGAAAAGTAAAATTTAAACAGGACTATGAAAAATCAATTTGATAAACCATAACAACCGATCTGCAATCAAACTGGACATAAGACAGCCCGAATCCATACACTGAAGCAAAATAAATGAAAAACCCCATACGAAAACACATGAATAATGAAATCAATTTCAACAGGAATAGCTAAAAAATTTATATACTGCACATTTGGTTTCAACATATGAAATAACGCTAAAAAATAAAACATGCGTTCTTGTTATCCTTAATAAACATGCATTTCAGGAATTCTAAATAAATAACATATCAATAAAAAAATAATGCTTCAGTGAGGACTACGGAATACCAATCATATGAGCTCTAATACCATATGTTGGAATCAATGACTCCCTAACAACGAAAATGAAGAATACCAACCTGTATTTGCACAGCGGAATAATTCTCAAACCCGATTGATATCTTCGTCAATCCACGAACTCAGGATCCAGTACCCAGTGAACGTGCGTTCCAAAAATCCATGAATAGTATTATATTAGAAGAAATCAGTGTTTATCTTTTTTGTGATGAATTTTTGTGTAACTGTTAGCGTAGGAATTTTTTCCGTAGGACCTTTTCATCCTTATTATATCCTTATTAATATCTTAATTCAGAGGGGAAGTGAACTGCTCTGTAGTTAATTAACTTCCCTTATTTAATTAATATAAATAAACTTTATATGTGTTATAATATTTATATATATTAAATATATAGATATAATATAAATAATATGTAAAATATTATTTACAGAAATAAACACAACTGAATGGATTTACTGTAATCCTAGTTGAACAACTACTTGAAAAGTTTACTATTATTTTGCTATCAATATAACTCTGCTGAATATTGCAGCTATAGTAGTGGGTTCGCTCACATAACTTGCAAAAGTCATTCTTTGGCATGTACATATTGAGGCACATTGCATTTTACCCATCCATCATATATTTCTGAGTTGGAGGCAAATAGTTGAAAATTTCAGAATTCTCGTATATGCATCTGAAATAAAAATATGAGGCAAGACAATATGCTATTTTTTCATCTTGTTACTTCTGTTTGAATGGATAACTGACTTTTTAATTTTGACATCCAGAAGCCTTCAAACGCATCAAGTTCATTCAAAGGCAAAATGAAAGAAAGAACTACCCAAGTTGTGGATTGTATATCTGTAAATGATGTCCCTCTCGATTAAACCACAAAATAGATTAATAAGAAAAATACGAAAGATCACATAATTGATTGAAGACACATAATGTAATCAAGAAATTTGAAATATATAGCAAACTCACCATGACACTAATCAAGAAATTAATACATATCAGCAAGGGTGCAAATGGTGCTTGGCGGTCGTCGTGCGGTCGAATG
>JAPKLY010000130.1:93925-112931 GCA_026898435.1 Prunella vulgaris | reverse complement strand
GGTTATTTTCGTATTTTTGCGCGTTTTAATGAAGGGCATCTTAGTCAATGATCAAAGGGTACTGTATATACTTTCATCTCAGATTTCTAAGGGGGATTCCACACATTCTTGACATCATCATACACTCTCTAGATTTTTAGAAGTTAGAGGTAGTTACTAGTTAGGTTCATTAGATTTCTTCCTACGATTTTTTTGATTATTTTTTATCTATCATTCAGATCGTCGATCCGTTTATTCCTGCAATCTAGTTACATCAAGAGCTACATTTTGACCGATCGAATTGTATTTTCCATTGGCGGATTGTTAGATAGATTTTAAAGGTAATTAGTATCTTTACCATTTCTCTTGTAATAGGTAAGACTTTACTATTTCTCTTCAATTACATTGCTATGATGATGATAGTTAGTTTAATTGCTCATTTGTTATCCCAATTAGCCATAGGCTAATACCCTTTTGCATTGGTGTATGATTCCTATGGAGTAATGTGGTGTTAATGTTGATCTTATGAATGCTATGAGATGTTGTATGATCAATTCTCTATATTGATGATATATATGAATACTTGGCATGTTGAATTGATCATAAGGGTCATTAGGGAAGTAGCAACATATGAGAATTGAGCTCTTTTCCTTAATCTTCTTATCATAAGGCCAATGCATGCTAGGTGTTTGATGAAATTTCTAGGATAATGAGAATTATTCTTAGTGAATAGGCACTACAATAGGAGCTTTAATGTGTATCTAGGGAAACCTTTGCATGTTGAAGAGGTTTTGCCTAATTGATTGTCCAATAACTCATTGCATGATTAAGTGATACAACACCATGTGAAACATAGGATAATACACTAATGCATACTCTCTCCACTTGCTCACTTTGCACAAAAGTGATAGGTAGTTTACTTTCTTGACAAGCTAGTAGTCATAGAAACCATTCCAACTTTTATTGCTTTAGTTGAGTTTCGAATTTGAACAACAATAATACCTTGCAATCTCCCATCTCCCTGAGTTTGATAAATAAATTTGGTCATCTTGCCACGATGATAACGATCACGTGCACTTGCGTGTAGACACCATTTAGGCAAACATCGTTGTAGACACAATTGAGAGCAATAAGATCCTCGACGGATGCCAAATCACGATGGTTGATACCATTAACTTCCTGACTACGTTGGCCGTTGATTCTAACTGAATCATAGCGGAAGCCAATTCCACCGTCGTGACCGTCGAAATCTTGCAGCTTATTCTACAATATTGAAGTAAAAAATGGTTCGTCAGTGCCATACAAAACCAAAAAGAGTATACATTTATAGGAAAATAAAAATAAAACCCTGGAGGGCATTTAATAAAATCACATGATTCTCTGCTTCAGTGCTTTGATAAATAAACACACAAGAAATTAAATAGTAATTAGAGGGAGAAATTGCCAACGGCAGCGGCGGCATGGAGGGAGAAGTCCATCTTGAACATATCAAAGCTGTCTGGATTCCTTGTTTCCCGTTCCAAAATTCATCCCCCATTATTCTATTTTCACATTCCCAAACATTCGTCGTTATATTTGGTATTCCCTCGCCACATCATAATGTAATAGTTAATCATGAAAAATGCAGAATTCTTCCATATTGAAACTCTATTCGAATTAATACTTATATAAGATGCAAAATATCATCTATACGACCAGCAATCTGCCACAATTAGAACAAGTTGAAAGTAAAACAATTTACAATCTTACCTGCAGGTCTCTGTCACGGGTATGGAGTACAAAAATGGGCGCTTGAAATCTTAAAGCTAGTGCACCAAAAAATGCGATAAGCAGGAATTCCGACAAAAGAAAATCAGTGGAGGAGAATCAAAACTCTAGAGAAAAAGATGATACGTTTCTGGGTTATTAATTTTAAGAGAGTGGGGGAATATGAAGACTGAGAGGGATAAGATATTATTGAGTCATTTTTAGATTTTTGAAAAATATTCAGTAGAAGCTGAGTATATAAAACTTGACACGTAGCAGAAGCTTATGAGAGATTCCCTACTTTTATAATATAAGATTCCAAACATGTGTGGCATTGAATTTTCTTATGGCCTACCTTGAACTTCCTGTGATTTTCTCTCTCACTGGTAAACTCTTACTCTTATTTTTCCTTAGAATTAGCTATTTTCTCCTCAAAACTGAAATAATTACAACTACTTTTCTCTAAAATTTTGATGCTAATCTAAACTCACAAGCACCACAACTACCATATACGTATTGCACATCATTATATATGTACAATCACACATATGCATAGGCACAAGCCGCTGTAATCTGCGGCCCAATGGTGGCAATCAAACAATAATATCTCAATAACAACAACGTTATACAGAAGTAAGGTCGTGTGAGCCATTTTACCACATATCATTCCTATATGATTTTTGAGACATAAAAGAACTTGTAACTTGAAATTTAATTATCATTTGTTAATTGTTAAATGATCATTCATGAACCAACTATACATTATTATACCCAAATTTTAAGGCCAATATAATTCATGATACACAAAATATTCATGAACCTTTATACTTTATTAAAATTAAAACTATTCAGGAGCTTATTTGCAAACTAAAATTATTTGCAAGGAAGGGCCTGGGGAAAATCAAATTCTTAACCCATGCCCCTAGGTTATATACACCACACACGGTATCACAACCATACGCCACACACGGTATCACAACCACAAGGGATACAAATTGCGACATTCCACCACTGTCACCATCAAAATTCGGCCGCCCCTTCTTGAGTAGCTGCCACCAGCATGAAGAGCAACGATTGCCCAGCAATCGTGCAGCCGCAGTTGTGTAACAGAGCTAAATCACCCCAGGCGCCGTCACGCCAGACACTAGCGGCTAACGCCGACAATCCCCAACGCTGCCCAATGATCGAGCTTCTGTCCACGCCGTAATCATCTTCAAATGGCCGAACTGGCGGTAGTGGGTGTCTGGCGAGTCGTGCTCGCCCAGTAACCCATCAATTTTACACAGGCAACGCATGCTGCCCCTTCATGGTAGTCGACTTCCGAGGAGTCGCATCAGCCATCGCTTGCCTAGTGAGTCCGGCAACAGCTAATCCAATCGCGTAGCATTGGCCATAGACAAATTTGCCAGATCTTCGACGAAATAGTTTCGCCTAGGATTCGATTGCTAAAACTCGCGATTGGATCGGAAAAAGGGGCAATCTAATTACCGCCCGTATCCTGCTCACGCTGCAATCGACAGGCGAATCTAGTCGAACTCATGAAGATGTAAGTACAATCTACACGTGTATCTATTTAACGGGTCTTACAAAATCAAAGTCTTCGGATTAACAATTAACAATAGTTGGACGACACAACCAAGTTTTGGTTTAAAAAACAATTAACAGTTTCCAAAAAGTTAATCTCCAAAATAAGAAACCTTTTATTTCAGAAATCGAAAATACAGTGCAGAATGATTCAAAGTCAATATCATTTAGGCAAAATAAAATTAGAAATAAGCAACAAATTATTTACGGAATCTAAAAATTGATGACATACAACCATTGATCAAAGCCTAGCTCTGATACCACTATTGGAGAATTAAGGAATCTAAAACAAATGCAGGGGAAGAAATTGACTCCCCAACACGGAATCAGGCATAGTTATATATCAAAATTCAACAAAGAGTAAACGAATATTCTTACAAAATATTCTCGCAGTTGGATCCTCTACTATAATATCCACATGATCCTCATTTACGAATTCGCAACAATTTTGCTGGTGTTCAACTTCTCAAAGTGTGCTAGGAGACTTTCACAGAAGTTATTTTATTTATTATGGAGAACTAGAGTTTTCGTGATAATTAATATTATAAGTCTTATAACTTATATATATAGTAATATATTAATTAATGGGCTTTTAAGCCCATTATTATTATATCTATTTAATTTATGGCCCAGTGATAATTAATATTATTAAATAGATTATTTACTATATATATATAATAATATATCTAATATATTATTATAATATATTATCTTATTTAATTAAATCAATTTTAATTAAATATTCATTATTCTATCCAATAGAATTATCATAATTCTCCATTTATTAAATATTCATGATCAAATCGAATCATTTAATCCAATAATCTTTAATTCATAAATAAGGATTACATTTTGTGTGACCCATAAGCCCTCACATGTCAAGCGATTAGTCAAATTAATGGTCTTAGTCGAACCATAGACAATAAATCAGACAATCTTGACATATGAGGTACGTTGCGAGGATACAACAACAACCCGTGATGTGAAGCTCAAAATGATACAGTCCTTTCATTCACGAATACTCCAATTAAGTCTAGAATATGATAATGTGTCTATTCTAATAACTTAATCATATTATCTCAATTTACTAGTTGATCATGTTGTCATATTCGAACACTATTTTAAATATGGCGTGCATTGGCCAAAGACTAACGATCCAATTAGTTATGAGAAGATGAGTATTCTCTCTAAATCTATTTTGAGGGATGAATCCTTTCTTGGCTCAACTACCACACACATATACTTCTTGATTGTGTGCTCAACGCATGCCATATCTACTCCATTCAGAGTGCAAGCATCGGTCATGGTCAAAAGCTCATCAGTCCATACATGTCGTGTGTATTGACCTCAAGTCAGAGGACCATTACATTACTCCACAAACCAATACTTTCGTAGACACATAAATAGAATAAACCAAATGATTTCTTGGTTGGGTATGCTAATACTTTACAAAGTATCTGTGCATCCATCATGAGATATCTAGTATCTCGTAGTTGTAGGAACCACTACACTCTATAAGAGTATGATGCAGATCACACACCAACCTCAATCGCATCATCGATATCCCATTCTCAATGATCATTGATTGGAGCTATTTTAAGAATCGTGTCATGGTCATCTAAGATCTCACATCCTTAATGATGACATAAATTCATGGGAACACAATTCTGAATAGTCGTGCAAACAATCAAAACACAGTATTCAATATAGTGCAATGCCAAATATTATTAAATAAAGTCAATAGTATAAATACTGAATAACGATCAAATACGATGTCCGCATAAATGATTGTCTTCTAGTTCTAGGACATAAATACAACAATACCATTAGTCTTAACAACAAAGAACGCTAGAATACAATTTCATTCGCGCGCACACCGGACAGAGTTAGGGCTCGAATTTTTCTTTCAAAAATTGTCGTCGCACTGCCAGCGTCGTTGTCCACCAGAAAAAGTATACATATTTCAGAAAAAAGTGTCAGAATTTAGTAAATTTTTTTGAAAGTTTTCAGTAATTTTTTTTTTAAGTTTTCACAAATTTTGGCTTTATTTTTCGATATTTTATCATTTTTTCAACAAACCAGAATCGAAATTCTTTCGTACGAATTTTTTTCAAGTCACGTGAAAAGTAAATATATATCATTTTTCTCATCATATTATCAGTATATAGCAAAAGTTATTACATAAACTAGAACTATATTCAAATATTCATAAAAAATAACTAACAAAACATTAAAAATAGTGTTTCAAAACAAACCTTAGTTCTAGAAAAATATGATGAAAACTTACTGGAGTGAGGGGATAACAACGATGGATGACCATAATCGTGATATAGAGTTGTTTATTTTCCAGCTACTTTAGAGTTCATCATGTGGAGTTATTCCGGCAAAAACTACCGTAATTTTTATAAATAAAGATGGTGGGTGTATAATTAGGTTTATCAAGTAATTAGGGGTTGTAATAACAATTCTTTTGAAATAATATATTATTAACACAATATTGATATATAATGTGATTTTCTTGAATTTAAAAATGGTTCTCTCTCTAGACTTGGTTCTCTGATTTTTCTTCGACTTTGACTAGAAAAAGTTTTATCCAAGGACGAGTTGTCTTGTTTTGGATCAAGCGAAGTCCTTGAAAATTTTGGTGAAAAACGATTTTCGAATTTTCAAGGTTGGATTTGAGCTGAAAACGCTTGATTTGAGGGATTTGGCCATTTGCTCTTGGATCGAAGTGCGTTTGTGGTTGAATTTAACTGAATGAGCTTTATCTGGGTGCATTCAACCTGGCCCATTTAATAAAAAAAAAATTCAAGTTTAGAGCCCAGCAAGAGTCAATAAGTTAAAAGGCCCACAATCCACCTGTCAGCTGGCCCAAATATAGTCCAAAGTCTACAGAGCAACAGTCCCAATAGCCCGCCATCAATGGAAATTGCAAGGCAATTGAGAGAGAGAGAGAGAGAGGAAATTCGGGTTTGTCTTTCTCGTCTGCATATACGGGTTTTTAATAGAAGTAGACACAGAAATTGCTATTTATAAAGCAAAGTATAAAGAAGGCGAAACTACCTGTCCAAAAAAAAAAAAGAAGGCGAAATTATAGCGCATGATCAATGGCGTTGTCGCGGCTTCGGCATCCGGTGATCTGCCGTGCTCCGTCTCTCATCAGAGCACGCCTTCTCTCCTTCGCATCCACTCATCCATCTCTCAATCGGTGAACTCTTTAGATTCTTTCGTTCCTTCTAATTTTTTGCTGATTCTGGTTGAATATAACCTGGGTAATTTGATAATTTTATGCATTTATGTTTGATAAAATTCGACAAAGATGGGAGAGGTTGAGTGGTTGTCAGAGTGGTCAAGTGCGGCGGTATTGGAATAAGTCAAATTGGTGGAAGAAAATGTAGGAAGGAACTATTGTTCTGCTGCTTGTTGTTATTGTAACTTATCTGCGAATGAGCAATAATGGATGCAATTATGTTCTTTTGCTAAAATGTGAACTCCTTTATTAAGTTCTCATGCCAAATGCTGCTCAATGTGTCCGTCAATACCTCCTTAATGTTTTGTATGTATAATTTTACCTATGTATCAATTCCACATTCTTATCTATCATCTTATTGTTAACATGTTGGTGTTGCAATTCCAGGGGGTTGCATCCTAGTGCTGATGTTGCAGAGTCATTGTTAAGGTTTGCGTCCTACTAATTGCTAATGTTATGTGTATTTCCTTGTTTTGCCAGTCGCATTATAACATGTAGTTCACAATTGTATTAAACATTATTACATGCATTTTTCTTATAGAGAATTGCAATGATTGTTTCCATCATTGCTTTCACTGTTGACCCTCTTAATTTTCTTACATTTGTTTATATGGACAGCATACTTCTATATAGAGGACTAAAATGTTTCAAAAGAATTTGTCATAAAGTTCTTGCTATCTATCATTTCCTCTGCCCCAAAAAGAGGAATCATGTTTCAACTATCAATGTTAAATTCTGATTGTTTATTTTTCTCTTTGAGTCCAAAACAAGTTCAGCATCTTAACAAGTTAAATGTGACTGAGTTAGTTAATCCCATAGGCAAATGGAGGACATGTTTTAGAGTTGATGGCCTATTGAAGGTTGTACCTTCATCCCATTGACCAAAAATAAAAGTTGTACTTAGGAGAAAAACATGACCCTTTTTTTTGGGATGGAGGAAGCACTTACTAAGATGGGAATTTAGCTTTATGATTAAATTTTATTTTTAGCCCACAGTTTTTCTTATTCAGCAATTCTTCTGCGTATCTTATTATTCATCTGTGGCTCCGAGCCTCACAACTGAGCCTTTTTTGGTCAGAGTGGTCAGCTTGCATTGCAATGAACAATATTTCACAAGCTTTTTCCCTAATATTAAAAATATTAAATCCGTTGTGGAATGTTCATACAAAATTTTGCAGGCCAGCATCTTTTTCATTGTCCATTGGCAATCATGACCAGTCTTCTAAGATCAAGGTTGGTGGTGAATTTGTATCTTTGGTATATTTTAAACAATTAAATACTTTTTTTTAACTACATTATATGTGTGTTTTACAGTCCCAAACTGGCATCCGCCTCTATTCATCTGCTGGTACACCTCTTTCACTTCCTATATTTCATTAGAGATATATAGAAGCCTCTTGGTAAAGAAACAGTAGGAAAGCAGGGTATCAACTCCCCTGATACTTTTGCTGATGATTACCATGGGCAAGCAATCAAACCCCAAAGCTGTAATAGTCTGAAAAACAAAGAAGAGAACATGTTGGATTTCGTGGTTGATGGTCTATAGGACTTGGGTACTCACTAATAATTTTGAATGTTATTGCAGAGCCTCCTTCACATACAGTGCTTGAAATGCCTGCTTTGTCACCTACCATGGTAACAGATTATAATGATCTTATATCAGAAAAATGTTTCGGTGTCGATTTTATTCTGATTTGCTTTTCCATTTCTTACAGAATCAAGGTAACATTGCAAAGTGGAAGAAGAAGGAGGGAGATAAGGTCAGTTGAAATTGCTATCAGTTTTGAATGTTATTGCAGCTGCAGTCATGACTGCAAAGTATGAAGCATCTACTGCAGATTTAGATGAAATTCTGAAGTAGGTATAAGTTGATTTGACCTTTTTCCTGCTTTTGGATTCAACAGATTGAAGTGGGGGACGTGATATGTGAAATCGAAACTGATAAAGCTACCCTGGAGTTTGAATGTCTTGAAGAAGGGTACATTCTTGAGGCCAAACTGTTGTTGCATGTTGATATGCTTCCTATTCCTTTCTAAAGTGTTTTTCTTTTGTTAGATTAAGCATGTTATGTGTGTTATCATGGAAGTCTTATCATTTTATGCTCCTATTACATCAACTAGTAGCGCACTGACTCAGATATTTAAGATATGCAAGCATTATTACTTTATTACTATGTAATAAACTAATGATGGACCAATGTTGTAAATTAAAAACTCTACCCGTCTTTTGTCTGATTACAACACAGCTATCTTGTGTGTTACTAATCATTCATATCCATCATTTGTGTTCATTTCTCTCCCTCCCTCCTCTCTCTCTCTCTCTCTCTCTCTCATTTTGTATGTGTGCATGTGTGTGTGCATTCACTTACTTTATTCACTGGTTTAGTATGTCTTTCAGGATAGCTTCTCAATCGCTTGGGTCTGGTTTGGTTTTTGTTTAGTATATATCTTGATTTAAATACTTTGTCAGGAGGAGGAAGGCTATGATTGTTGTGGTTGAGTTATAAATTGCTTTGATTTATTGTTGTTTTTGGGTGTTAATACATATGCGTTACTCTCTCCAAATAGTGTACCGGATAGCACACCTAATACCGACTGAACAACATATGCAGGTTTCTGGCTAAGATACTGGTGCCGGAAGGTTCAAAGGATGTGCCCGTGGGGCAGCCTATAGCAATTACAGTTACGTGTCTTCGTCTACTAGAGTTATTCTTCTTTTCTATGTATTCTTTTGTCATGCAGGGTAGACTCAAGGCGTTTGAAATGATACACACATCATTTCATGTCCAGAATTTGTTTTAGTATTGCAACCTATACCTCAGCTCATTTTGATAAAGCCTTATCTGCTGCTTATTTGTGGGTTTGCATGGATTCTTTTGTTCCACCCTATTGAGGGCCATCTGCAAATTTAAATTACAAAGCTACATGAATATGCTGAACATAAATCATAAATCATTTGCCATATGCTTTTATCCATCTGTCATAATCCTTAAGTGAAACCGATATGCTTTTATCTAGGGTTATCATCCTTTTCTATAACCTTTATCAATTAGTTAATATTATTTTTATCTTTCTGCCAAGCAAGTGTGGATAGTGATTCTTTTTTAGAATGTTATTGCGCTTCTCATTCTTAAGAAGCGATTAAATCTGGTTGATGTTATTAGCATCATCTGGTTTTGCACAAAATCTGATTTTGATCTGGTAACCTAGGTTGAAGATCTAGATGATATAGGTAATATTCCAGCTAGTTTAAGTGGCTCAGAAGCCAAAGATAAAACAACCAGTGAACAAACTGTGAAACATGGAGATAGCAAGCAGGAATCAAGCTCTGTGAATATCAGCACTTCAGAACTTCCTCCTCACATTGTCCTTGAAATGCCAGCACTCTCACCTACCATGGTAAGAACAGCTCTCCTAGTCGATTTGTATGATATAAGTATATAATATTCTTAAACATCTTTTGTTCACTGCTGAGGACTGCTTGCTTCTTTTACGTTTTTTTTAATCAACAGAACCAGGGTAATATTGCAAAATGGAGGAAAAAGGAAGGCGATAAGGTCATAAAATTTTTTCTCACCTACATAAATTCTGTATGTACATCAATTTCAAACGATTGATGACAAGTTTCTTTGCTTGTTGCAGGTTGAGGTTGGTGATGTTATTTGTGAAATTGAAACAGATAAAGCTACCCTTGAATTTGAAATTCTTGAAGAAGGGTAATAAAATAAAATCTTATTGGTTATTGGTTGAATTCTTAATAGTTTGGGGATCTTTGAAAATATTTCTGCTGTTCCAGGGGGGATGGTGGCAAAGTTATTTCATTTTTGTCAAAATACCTTTCTATTTTCTCGATTGGATATAATGCTAATTATTTCGTAGTAATTATCTTGGTTACTGCAATATCTATTTCAAAATCACGTGCTTTAAACCATATTGGTTGTTGGCTGCAGATACTTGGCCAAAATTTTGGCTCCAGAAGGATCAAAAGATGTTGCTGTGGGACAGCCCATTGCAATAACTGTAAGTTGATAATGTATAATGTGTAAAATTGTTTGAAGGTTTTTTTCCCCCAAATCTTCTATCTCTAAAAGTAATAGCAGTTCCCATAATCATCATCAGGATATGATTATGCGTGAAGGTTTTTCCCCCCCAAATCTTCTCAATCTCTAAAAGTAATAGCAGTTCCCATAATCATCATCAGGATATGATTATGCTTATTTGGGGAATACATGTCTTGCTAGGTTGAGGATCCTAATGACATTGAGGCCGTAAGAACAGCTGTTACTGGCGACCTGAGTGCCAAAGACGAAAGTCCCATTCAACAAAGTGCTGCAGAAGATGTCAAAACTCAGAAAACAATTTTCAATAGAATTAGTCCTGCTGCAAAGATGATGATTAAAGAACATGGGTTAGATGCATCATCAATATCAGCATCTGGTCCTCGGGGTACTTTGCTAAAGGGGGATGTTTTGGCTGCAATGAAGTCTGGTAAAGGACCTGCCAAAGTCTCTGGATCTAAGGAGAAGATTTCTTCGTCACCACCAGTCCACCCTCAATCTTCCTCCACACCAATGGGTTCAAAATCTGATGTACAAGACAAAGATTCTTATGAAGATATTCCAAACAGTCAAATTCGCAAGGTAATTTTGCTTCCAGTTTAAAATAAATTACGATATGTGTGTTTATATCTTATGTAGTCTTTAAATTCTTGAGTGTTTTCTGGATGGAATACTTCCTGAAGTTGTACCATTATTGTTACCCAAGGCAAGACCTCTTTTAATCGGTTTGTGGCCTGATGATATACGACAGATGCTGCTTTGATTATGCTAAAATTGTGAAATCATATCCTGCTGCTTTTTTTTTTTTTTTTTTTTAAAAGGAAAAGATTCTAAGAGAAAACATAGAGTATCAAGCTGAATATTTAGAATCTATTTCCTAACCCATTCCGGGATATCAGCTTCCATCCAATCAAGAGGAGTAGAAGTGTGTCTTGCTCTTCTTGCCAGCTCGTGTGCTATTCTGTTGAGATTTCTTGGAATGTAGAGGATTTGTCCACTCGGTCTCCCCGCCAGCTCTCTTAATATCTTTTCAAGAACTGCACCTTCTGGATTATAGTATTTTTCTCTCTTATGAATAGCTTGGACTGCATGTCATGAGTCAGAGACGAGTCGCCACTCCATCAAGCCTTTTTGCTTAATCTTCAATAATCCATTCCATATAGCAACAAGCTCCGCCCCTAACACTGAGTCTGGCCATTGTATTTTCATTCCTCCTGTCCATTTAATTTTATTCTGCTGCTTTGATTATGCTAAAATTGTGAAATCATATCCTACCCATGTGGGTACGATGTGACCACATTCCTTCAGGATTTGGACATGTGGGACATCTGGAAGAGATTTAAAAGAAAAAACATGGGTGATGTGTCACATCCACATCATACGAAATATGGGTAATCCGCGCATGGTTAGGATTAGGGGTGTAAATGAGTTGAGCTTAGGCGAATAGTGCTGAGTTCGAACTCGACTCGAATTCGATCGAGCTTGATTTTTTTGGCTCGAGCTCGACTCGGCTCGACTTGACAATTTTATTATTTTAATAAAATGAAATATTAAATATATTTTAGTTCTTTTTTGTCTAAAATTCAAGCTCGACAACTTTATTTATATTTAAAAAATTAATGAAAAAATATTAAATATTGTGCAAGCTCGATTAGGCTCGTGAGCCTCTCGAGCCGAGTATTTATAAACTCGAACTCGAGAGCTACTCAAGTAGCTCGAGCTCGACTCGATTTGGTTCGAGTCGATTTCGATCTTTACACGAGTAGATTGCGAGTCGGCTTGACTCATTTAGTCATTTACACCCCTGGTTAGGATATAATTGGCCCAGAAAATTCATGCCTACAGTGGAAAATTTTCTTTGTACAATTCTTCCTTGATGAAAATCATAATAATGATGTGCATGCTACTCTCTTGAAGTTCTGACTATAAATAACACATGTATTTTTTGAACATCTGTAGGTTATAGCAACCCGCTTGTTGGAATCAAAACAGTCCACTCCTCACTTGTATTTGTCGACAGGTTTCAAACATTTGTTCAGAAGTTCTCTTTAAGCATTAGGTATTATCACAATTTTGACCCTTACTTTGAATGACTTGTACCAGATGTTATACTGGATCCTCTTCTCTTATACAGAAAGGAAATTAAATGTAGGGGCTCTTACTCTATACTGTTCTTTATTATGAAGAGCTCTATTATGAGCTGTAATCTCATTTTAATTTTCTTTGCAGCAAAGTATGATGTTAAAGTCTCAGTAAATGATATTGTGATCAAAACTGTTGCCATGGCATTGAGAAATGTACCTGAAGCCAATGGTAAGAGTTTTCTGTTTATCACCTGTTTCTATATTTGATTGTTTGCATGAAACATGGGTCAACTGAGGTATGGGAAGCTCTTTTATTATGGTAAAAGGTTTTATGGTTTCCTACACTGAAATGGAGCATGGAAGTCTCTTTCCTATATCAGTTCAAATGGTTTACAGTTTCAAACTACACTGCAAAAGGTCCAAGAGAGACACTCCACTCTGACTCTTTCCAATTTCAATTCAAATAATTTACTGTTTCCAAATAGACTCTAAAAAGTTCGACAGTGAGGCATGATAAATTCTATTATGAATACTCTCTTTATAAGAGGTGTACATATGCTGAAATGGAGCATGGAAAAATAATTTATTCATTAGTCAAAGGTCAAGGATAGACACCCACTTATATAATCATCCACATTTCTTGGGGATCCGATGTGAGATTTTAACAATCGACCCCCCTTTAAAATTGGACGTCCACGGACTGCACACTCTGGGTGGCAACCCCTTCGGGCCCACATCCGGGGTGGCAACCCTTGGGCCAACTATCCTGTAGCCCCATTCTGTAGCCCACTCTTTTTTTTTTTTCCCACAGACAGCGTCAATTGTTAGGAATATAAGTTAGGGAGCCCTAACTTAATTCAAAACAATGGTCAAAGGTCAAGGATTGACTCTCACTTATATACCAATCCACAATTCTTTGTGGATCCTATGTGGGATCGTAACAGTCTTGAGGACCATATACCTTATTATTTGTCATCATATTGATTGTCCTTGATGCCAAATTGTTAAAAAAAAAAGGGGGTTCTACATGCTTAACCTTTAAAAATCACACATCCCTGCAGATGAGGTGGGTGTTATAAGGACAGTAGGCTTTAGTATATGTTCTCTATAACAGTTTAGTTCTTGGATAATTCACTCATTTGATCTCTGTTGAAACATTTAACTTGGATATTCAAAGGTTGGATTCATCATTCTGTTGGAGTTAAGGGAAGTGGAATAACAGAGATGCAAATGTTAAAAGAAAAGAACACACGTAACCAACGAGAGCTACTCTCGTCCCACACCTCAAAGACTGAAATTTCCATTTCTTATTAATCTCCAATACCGACTACAAAACAAGCTGCAAGTAAATAGACTTTTTACCCTAACCCTAACTTAAGCTTTAAGAATCTAAGCCCATGGTCAACTTATTTCATAACTTAAAATAAAATTCTAAAAAATTAATTTTCTAACAAAAATCAATTAATAATAAGGTGTGTATCTATTCCCAACCCTTCAAAACAGCCTTGTGCTCAAGGCTGGGAGCAGGAAGTGCAGCTCAAAAAACGGATCGTTATCCACCGGGATCTAATTCTCATCATCATCCAAAACAATCATAACACAAAGCGAACTCTTAGAACATATGTGTTGTGGAGATTATGGTTCCCGATATCTAAAGCACAATGCTCTAAGGTCCCGATACTCCGTCTGGGACATTTGATGAGGTGGATTAACTGACGAACCTGCTGATGCAGTAGAATTCTGACCTCGGTGGGCTGCTGCTGCAGGTTTATGGAAATTATGGCATCATGCAAATGCTGAAGGCGTGGGTTTGGGTGCCACTACCCTATTCGATCATGATTACCCTTTTTGTGTGTCTGGGCGACCATCATGGGTATGTTGAGTGGGATTCATAACCTGGGCTTCATGAAATTGATCTTGTGAGGCAGCTATTTCTCGTTCAATTTCCCGTGCGAGATGCATAGTGGTGGCCATGTCTTCAGCATCCTTGGAGCGGATACGAATCCGAATGTTGTGCCGAAGACCATGGAGGAACATGCCCAAGGCGTCGGAGTCGGATAAGTGTGGAAGTGATGCCAGTCGAGGATGAATTGATGGGCATATTCATCCACAGATGATGTCTGGAGGGTGAGAGTGAGCTTCACAAGGATTGGATCACGGATCCAATCCGTACTGCTTCATCAATTCCAATGAGAATCGAGCCAAACTAAGATTGGGGCTTCGCGATCGCAGCCACTGTAGACAATGGAGGGCCGATCCCTCCATTGCCATCAAAGCGTATTCGATCTTCATATCCTCAGGTGTCTTCTCTATGGAAAAAAATTGCTCTGCTCTGGAAATCCAACAAGAGGGATCCTCCGTGCTGCAGAGGGAGTTCAATACGGGAAGTGTGAGAGCCGGCCGCCACAGTGGATGGCGCACCCGTCGGTAACAAAGTGGCTTCCCCTGGTGCGAGTGCTTCGGAGGCGTCGCCCTTGCCCTTCGTCATGCTGCTGATCGAGGCCTGTATCTCCGAGACAGTAGTGGATAGCACGTCAACTTTAGCCTCACAATTTTCCATCCCCTTCTCCAACGCTGTGATTCGCTCTTCTGTTCTTGTCACCATGGTTATCCGGCAGGTTGAACCAAATTGTTGGAGTTAAGGGAAGTGGAATCACAGAGACGCTTTTGTTAAAAGAACAGAACACACGTAACCAACGAGAGCTACTCTCGCCCCACGCCTCAAAGGCTGAAATTTCCAATTCTTATTATTCTCCAATACCGCCTACAAAACAAGATGCAAATAAATAGACTTCTTAACCCTAATCCTAACTTAAGCCTTAAGAAACTAAGTCCATGGGCCCATTTATTTCATAACGTAAAATGAAATTCCAAACAATAATTAATTAAAAATAATGTGTGCATCACATTCATTCTCTTGTGACTCAGCTTGTGACTATGGGTTACTTTGCTCTTAATAGCTTTGTATGTAACTGTTGCATAACTTTAGTATGTAAACTCTTATGTTTACTTTACTTCTGATTCTATACTGTGTGCTGACCATTGACTATGCAGCGTATTGGGATGCCAACAAAGGTGAAGTTGTCTTAAGTGATTCAGTTGACATATCTATTGCAGTTGCTACAGAGAAGGTATATCCTGTATCACTTTGTGTTTCTCGACAATTAATAGCCTCCACCTCATGATTCTTTCCATCTTCAGGGCTTGATGACTCCAATAGTAAGAAATGCGGATCAGAAGACTATATCAGAAATTTCCACAGAGGTGCATTCCTGGACGTGTTAAGTGTATCTTGTCATTTTATGTGCCATTTTATTTTATGATTTCATTTGTTCTAGTTAACACAATCTTTTTTGTAATCTAACTTCTGCTATTTCCAAAGGTTAAAGAACTAGCTGAAAAGGCACGGGCTGGAAAGCTTAAGCCGAATGAGTTCCAAGGCGGCACATTTAGGTGACTAGGGGTGCTTGAAGATAAATTATTTAAGTGTTTTGAACCTATATATACTACTACTCCCAAATCTATTCCTAATTTCCTTTTGGCACGTCGACAAAATCTATTCTCTTACCTTTTAAGGGAACAATCACTTTATTTCCACCCTTTTAATTACTTAAATATCATTGATTTTACACTCACAAACAATTACTTTATTTATAAATGGATCCCATACTTTATCTACTATTTAGTTTTCATTAAATCTTGTGTCAAGAAGTAATGGGAATAGATATCATGGACAGAGGGAGTAATATTTTGTACATATTAAATTCCATATGTATGTGTGTGTGTGTGTATATATAAAATAATATGTATAATGTATGTGCTATATATCATATAGCAGGTCCTTTCTTTTTCTTGTCCCTCATCAATTTTCTGTTTTCATGCAGTATCTCAAACTTGGGGATGTTTCCTGTGGATCATTTTTGTGCAATTATAAACCCGCCCCAGGTCTCATTCCGTCTCTCTCTCTCACACCTAATGTGTTATATACACATCCAAATACAAACTTGAAAATGTATATGCCCAAATGCAATTGCTGTATGAAAAGATCAGTTCATATCCCATGTGGCAATAAAATCATGAGGCATGAACCCAAAACAACATTAGTATATTTTAAATTTACTATCCTTCTATCATTGATTAGTGTCTTGTGAGGTTATAATTTAGTCATTCCTTCCTGAAGGCTGGTATTCTTGCTGTTGGCCGGGGAAATCAAGTTGTTGAACCAGTTATTGGAGATGACGGTAATACATACAACAACGTTGAACGTTGAATGCAAGAGTTTGTTTCTGCTCTACTCTAATTTTTAACATGGATATTCTTTGTTTCCAGGCATAGAGAAGCCCGGTGTTGTTACAAAAATGAAGTTAACGTTGTCTGCTGACCATCGCGTCTTTGATGGAAAAGTTGGAGGTATTTAATGCTGTTCGATCTAATCTTCTATTCATGAAAAACTTACTCGCCACTATGATTATTTCTTATTTAGCATGCCATCATCTTTGTTTGACCTTATCATCCTAATTTGTTTGGTTGATTGATTTTTCTTTTCAATTAAATTACTATATGAAAAACCAATAGAACTTAGCTGGCCAGGGATTTAATCTTACTGATATACAATTTTGGGTGACGGCTCAAGTATGAGTCCAAATGATGCATTGACTATAGTTGTTTCGTTCCTATCCCCTTTAACAATGTTTTGAACATTACACAATTTTGTTTCACAGGAGCATTTGTGGCATCATTACAATCAAATTTTAGTGATATTCGAAGGCTTATTTTGTGATGACATGGAAGCTATTTCCTCAGAAATATTACACTTTCAAATGGGAATTATCTTCAATCAGAAGCTGGAAGTTCGCAGAATAATCGAGATCTTCTGCTAGAGCTTTTGCGGATTTTACTTTTGACTGGTAAGAGCTATTTTTTCTTGGGGACGGAAAGTACCCACATAAACCTGGGTTTGTTCAAATACTTAGGCATCAATCAGTTGCTGCTGCGTTTAGTTGTTAAAATTCTTGCTTGTTTCCTTTCTCGTGTGAAAAAATAAAGAATGACCTCAAAGGATACTCGTTACCCCCCAATAAATCGATCTCACTCGTTCATTTTCTGTATAATGTTGATATTTTGTATTTCCAAAAATGGCTTATACTTTGTGAAGAGATTTGGGCGAACAAATCCAGTTCTAGTGCACAGAGAAACAATCTTGGCGAGAGTATATCTTGTATTCTCATGGTAAGACGTAGGGTTTAAATGAGATGAGTCTAGCCGAATATTTTTAAGCTTGAAACTCGACTCGAATGCAATACTCGAAGCTCGTAACTCGACTCGAACTCAACCAAGCTTAGTTTTTTAAGTTTGAGCTCGATTCGGCCAGAAACTCAATAAACTCGAGTTCTGCTCGACTCGATAACCTGTATTATTTTACAAAATAAAATGTAAAATAAATGTTAACCGAATTTTATCTACATATTGCATGTTCAATTCTAATCTATAATATATATATATATATACTAATTCATATAGTGTTGTTATGTTTACATGTTTCTTGTGAACTCGAATTCACATGAACTTGTATCACTATTATGCATAGTCACTATAACTATTACTCTTGCATATTATCATTGTTATAAAAATATATTTAAATTTTTAAACATTCATAGTGTATATGCATAGTGATAGTGAATACACATGACAGTGATAATTGATAAGCTCGAGCTTACCGTGAATTGGGGTTCACACAAATTTTGTCTTACATCATATATTGTATATAATTTTTTTTTTACATTTAAGTATATTAGTATATACTAATAAAATTATAATGGCAAAATAGTAAATACTGTACAAACTTTATTAGGCTCGCGAGCCTCTCGAATCGAGTATAGTTAAGCTCATACTCAAATTCGCAAGCTACTCGAGTAGCTTGAACTCTAGCTCGACTCAATTAAATTCGAGTCGATTTCGATCTTTGAGTACGAGTAACTTACATTACACCTCCAATAAGATGTAGCATAATGTGAGAATGATGCTTTGGAAGAGATTGATAATAATTTGTGCTGTTTCGTGAACCGTCTTATCAATTTTTTGTCTTTTGATGAATAGCAAGGAAAATTTGAACTGATGGTTGAAATTAGGCTCCTTGTCATTTTGTAAATAATAAAATAAAACAATAATAATAATAATAATTAATAATAATAATAATAATAATAATAATAATAATAATAATAATAATAATAATAATAATAATAATAATAATAATAATAATAATAATAATAATAATAATAATAATAATAATAATAATAATAATAATAA
>JAPKLY010000130.1:82216-93825 GCA_026898435.1 Prunella vulgaris | reverse complement strand
ATAATAATAATAATAATAATAATAATAATAATAATAATAATAATAATAATAATAATAATAATAATAATAATAATAATAATAATAATAATAATAATAATAATAAATCAAGCCCTCCGCCAATCCGGCTTAAGCCAACTTTTGTTGAAAAAATGAAATGGCTATGCTTGAAAGTTGGGTGTTCTTTTGCAGAAAATTCCAAAGCTAGAAACATATGTTTAATAATCATATTTTAACAAGTTTACAAAATGCCCATATCTATGAATTTTTCCAAATATTTGAGGTAACTTTTTAGAATTAACTTTTAAAAAAAAATCATAATCATTTAAAAAACAGTGATTTTAATTTTAAAAATCTTCTGCAAACTCATTCATAAGTAACTCATTATGTGGAGAAGTCTTTGATGGCAAGAGGCTCATACCATCGAGGCCCAAATCCAGCAGCTTTTCTTGCTGTTTCATTGAAAGGTGGCTTCAGAGGACCCCTGAAGAAACCCCTCACCACTTCATGAAACTTAGGGATCACTTCTTCATCTTCTGTAGATTCACTTTCCTCAGAAATCAAGCCTTCATTTTTCGACCTCGAGCAGAGATACTTGAACCACTTCACTCCAGCAGCGCAGTGAGTAATTTCTTCAGGATAAACAACTCTCTCCAGTAACTCCGCAGTCTTTTCATCACCCCCTTTCCTGAAACGCGATATAGTTGTTGGCAGCACGTCGAGTCCTCGTGCCTGAGAATCAAATAGTGATTTTTGGCCAAGACAAAAACTTGTATGAGACATATCTCATTATGTGCTATGTGTTTACGGAATTCAACTCAGTCATGTTCTAAAGGAAATTACGACTCATATACCAGGCTCTCCTCTTAATCTGACGAGACAAGGAAGGATACCTCATGAACACAATGTTCGATTGCCAGACGTGCTAACAAATCCTTTGAAGTAGCAGTTGCTGAATCCCAGAGACCATCATGAGCAGGCAATGCTCCATAGAAAGATCCCAGCTCCTCTAGTCGTTCTGCGAGCAGGGTGAAGTGTCGACCTTCGTCTTGTGCCACTTTCACAAAGTCAGTGAAAAAGTCTCTTGGCATGGATTCTTGCCTACCAAATCGAGCGATTATATCCTACATTAAGCAAAAATCAGGGATTGTAGTTAGACTTAGAGCAAGTGGGAAGCCTCTCACTAAAAATGGTGTCATGAAAACCAATTAACTTTCTAATCGACCCAAAAGTCACTGTTTTCTAGCCAACAGGCCTAAAATCGTGCACTATCAAGTAAGGTAAATGAATAGTCTCTTCATAAGATGCATATGCACTAGCTAAGTCGAGCAGGAAGGTGAAATTATCATTGGAATCAATCCGACCCAACATATACTCCCTATTTCTGAATTTTTAACACGTATAATATGATGAATCCATCCCGCTAATACATTTTTATGTATTTACATTGTGGTTCTGTCAAGCAGAACATAAAAAGTGCTCAGATGATTTGATGCCCGTTTTCACAGCATGAAATATCATCCAATTATGAACCATTGACAGATAAAGGACTTTTTAGGGCTCATTTGGTTCGTAAGATAAAAGTATCTATCCGTAAAAAACATGCATGTTTTTGACGGATAGATACTTTTATCTTACGAACCAAATGAGCCCTTAATCTTCAAGACATCACCTTTTTTTTAAACTTCTGCACATTTTATTTAGATCGAGTATTGAACTAACATCAATGTACCTGCATTTTCAGATTTCAATTCATTATCATAAAAATTAACAGAATCACACCACATAAAATACATGATATGTTTTCCAAACCTGACTACAAAATATGGAGTTACTTATTTAACATCACAGGGCAAATAAAGCGTAGATTTCCTATTCCACTTTGGTGCTTCATTACTTCTAAATGGCATCATCTTTCAACATATGGTGTTTATGAAAGACAACACCCAAATAAAGCTCGACGAGCAACAAAAAAGCATTGGAGAAGAAAACAAGAGAAGTACGAAGCAAGTACCCAAGACAAGTCGATGGCCCAGCTTTCAGTGTGCACGAGACTGTGCACAATTGCCTGTCTACTCTGCAAACTCCCCGCCTTTCCCAGCTTCGGCATCTCACCAGGCGACACCAGCTTCACCTGCATACAGATCACAGCACCATACACAAATATACGAAGCATTGCAAAACCTTTCAGTGCGGCATATCGTCGAGCACTTGGTAGGTAAACAAAATGATAGCTGGTTTATCATACATTGGCGAGTCGGGAAGGGCGATCAGGTACTGGGATTTCCATAGCAGCGTCGTAGGCGATCTTGATATCTCCATTCAGCCATTTGTTCGCAACTTCATTGCCAACTCGAGCTTTCTCAAATGGATCCCCTGTGTTCAGCACTCTGAGCGCAGCTTCCACCAGCGTCTCTTCTGCAACATTGCTGCTACCCATTTTTTCTATCGGCGGATCCTCAATTCTCGAACTGAAATTTGGAAACGATGAATGCCAATCAAAATGTGAAGGATTCGAGACAATGAGTTCTTGAGAAATACTAAGTTGCAGTTTTTGCTAAAATACGCTCTTCATTTAATTAGTATTTTCCACCTTTTACACTGTACTTTCTCAGCGGAGGAAAATTTTAAATTCAGATTAAATATTAGGAAAAATGGAGTTTTTTATTCTTGAATTTTTTAACTTTGTTTTAAATTCTACTCCACAATAAATGATTTTATTCTTTTGCACGTGATTTAATGCAATATGTCAGAGGATATTGTGCTGTCTGTTTATGAATTTAAAAATTTTGTATGAAAAATATACAAGCATACTTTTCATTACAATTTTTGAATTCGTAATCGGACCTCACAATACTCCATAACACTCTTCGACATATTGCATTAAACCACGTACAAAAAAACAAGATCATTTATTGTCGACGGAGGGAGTACTATGTTTGGATTTTTGTTTTTTGTCATTTAGTTGGTTTTTTTTAAAAAAAAATGAGTTTTTAATCTTATAATTGGGAGTTGTAGGTTACTAATCGGTGATGTTGATGTGCCACGATTCTTTTTAATTTACTTTTTGGAGGGAGGAATAAGCTTGTGCATCTCACGTGAGATAAACGGAGGGAAAAAAGGTCAGCAAATTCCAATTTCATCACGACAATTAAAATCATAATTCTGAATTCTTCTTTTAATTTATGAAATTATTCAAACAATCTCAAAAAATTATCCACACGACTCCATCCTTGATCGAAGTGGCCACACTGAATAGGAGATTTAATATTCATGCTGAGAAGACGAGACTCTGCGATCCTAATAGATATGCTGACACCCCTCCCAATACAGTTAGTATGTTTTACTCTTGAATGATATTCTACAGTGTATTCGAGCAATATAAATGATATAGTGTGGTCCATATAGTTGTGCAGTTCTTTTCATAATAATGTGATCCTCATGCTCTATTTTATTCACATAAAGTATATTTAAAGGTTTCCTTGGTATGTGTTATGCATATATTATCGAGTAGTTTATGTTTTGTGCTCCCTAGTGTATTTTTTTTTTCGTTCTTTGGTTTAGACTAATGTGGCATGTTTGTTGACACTTTTTTTAAATGAATTTTCGAAATCCAAATAGTAGTGTTTTAATATTGTGCTTTTTCACGAGGGTAGGGAGAATATGTGGTTGGATATATATATATATTTGATGAAGTCAATAGAAATCAGTTTGATATTGAGTCACTAAAGAATTTTTGTGCTTTTTTTGTAAGATAATGTAGTATTTTTTGTATGTGTGAGAAACAATGAGGACAAACTAGTGTAGTTTATTACTGGCCATGATTGAGAAACTTATTCAGGAAATGTTATTAAGAGAGGTAGAGAGTTAGATATTTTCATTATGAGTGAGAGTGAAGAGGAGGTTATTGAGCAAGATATGTCTGATGGTGATAATAACTCTTATGATAGTTTTAAAACATGCAAAGAGAACGAGAGACGATGATGTGGGATTGAGGACAAAGAGGACGAGAGTGAAGGGGTTGAGGAAAATGAGATTGAGAGTTGTAGTGAATAAGAGGTTTTTTATGATAATTTTAGGGAGGATAATGTGACAGGGGTGAAGATGATTTTGATAGTTCTACAGATTCTGATGAAGAGAATGTGGATAATATATTACCTGTTTACAAGCCTAGTAAACTTTATGATCCTGACATATCTCTAAACATGATCTTCAACAATAAAATAGAGTTAATTAATGTTGTACATTTCGGAGCAACAGTGAACACTAGGTCAATTGTCATAGCAAAAAATTATAAAATTAGGGATCATGCTAAGTATAGGGGGCTAATTGTGAGTGGAAAGTGCATGATTTTAACATAAATGGTGAGCAAATATTCCGAATCAGAACATACATTTCTACACACACTTGTCCAGAATCTTACCATATCAAGAGTATTAAGTGTCGGTACTTAAATGAGAGATTTGGTACCAGTTTCAAAATGATCCTAGAAAAAAGATGATTCACTTTATAAATGACATATCTTATGAATTGGGCCTCGTATTACACTACATTAGGGTTGTAGATGCAAGAAATTAGCCCTTAAGAACACTTGTGTGAATTTTGATGAGCAATATAAGTTGTTGTGGGATTATGCCAATGAAATCAGAAGAGTTGATCCTAGACACACTGTGTTCATAGGAGCTGATAATTCTACTGGTGAGTGTAGGTTTGATATGATGTATATATATTTGGGACCAGTGAAACAAGGATTTATGACAGAGTGTAGACCACTAGTTGGGGTGGATGGGTGACATCATAAGGGACCACAAAAGGGCATTTTATTGCCAGCTATTGAGATAGATCCAAATAATTATTTGTTAATCTACACTTTGGTTAGTAAGGAAAATGGTGATACATGGGAGTGACTCTTAAAATAGTAAAAGACAGACCTAGAAGTTGTTAATGATTCAATTTAGACCTTCTTTTTTGATAAGCAAAAAAGTCTAGTCCAGGCTTTCAACAATACTCTCCCTAGGTCTTCTCATAGATACTGTATAAGACATTTACATAGTAACTACAGAAATGTAGGTTTAGGGGTCAAACTTTTAAGATTGGTTTATATAAAGTATCTAAAGCCACGACAATACCTCAATACTTGCAAAGATAAATGATATGAAAGAGTTGAGTCAGGTTGATGTTGATTGGTTGGATGATAAGTCTCCAGAATATTAGAGTAGAGCATACTTTAATTACTTTCCTAAGTGTGTATGATCACGAACAATATATTTGAGTCTTACAACAATAGCATCTTAGCTGAAAGAGAATTGCATGTGCTCCATATGATGAAGTAGCTAATGGAGCATTTGATGAAGAGAAATGTTAAGGACAAATTTAATCTCTAAATTGTTGTATCCAAAAATTGAATAAAAATATTATAATCTGTGAAATATTTAGGTGAGTAGGTCCTAATGAAGGCTAGTGAGAATCAATACGTATTGAGATGTCATAGAAATACTGCATACAGTGGGACTTTTCTAAATCCACATGTTGTGTGCTTTGGTATGCTTTGATAAAGGACAATAATGCTCTGATTTTTTATTTTTTTTTGCTTAGGTAGCTTAAGATAACATGCAAAATATGAACTTTTGATTTTTTATGAATATGGTCTGGAAATCCAATTTGATGTTCTTTAAGTATTAAATTTTTTATAGTAATTTATGTGTTTGAACATGCACTTCGTATTCTTCCCTTTGAAATGAGTTTTTATTATTGTGCAAATGATCAAAGAAACAGATATTGTGCAAAGGATTAAGAGTTTGTTAGTTTCTTCTATTTTTATTGTCCTTTTATAAAGAGTTTCTTCTATATTTTTGTCGTTTATATTTTTATTGTGCCTTCGAAATTTAATCAGGCTTATTACACTACTAAGAATTAGGAAATATACTCTATTTTGCATTTTTATTCTCCTATATTTTACATATGATCCTATAGCAACACTCCAATTCTTAGATAATTTACAACATTCTTAACAACACTCCAATTCAATAACATTGAATCTAAACCAGCACTCCAATTCTTAGGTAATTTACAACATGTTTTGTAATTTCATTGTCTCAATCTCAACCAACATTCATTAATAAACGTTCACTAATTAACAAACAACAATACATAGATGAATTCATATAAATATTACAAAGATCATTTCAAAATTATATATTATAAATACCATATAATTAAAAAAAATACATCTTGCCATATAATTAAAAAAAATACATCATGTTGCAATTAAAACTAATTTTAGCTGACTCCCCCATCCACTGTTTTAAATTTTTTGCTTGAGCTTCCAATTCATAACTCTGCACCTTCAATTTGTTGATTTTTTTTTTTTTGCTGGAGGAATTGGAGGGTCTACTCAATCAAACAATTTGCAATCCCCGCCTCCAGGCTGCCAATAACAACAAAAAGTGAATCTTCTAATTCAATACAATGATAATAAACATAAAAGTTGAGCAAAATCATACCTTTCAATTCTTACAACTGTAAAATCTTCTACCCGAATTTTATCTCGTATAAGATGTACGTATTCGAGCATGACTTCTACACTCAAATATTATATTATGTATGATACTCCTAGATTCACACGTGTTGTTGAAGACATATTGAATAATTTTTCTATTCAGTGTGGCTGCCTTCGATCATGGATGAAATCGTGTGGATAATTTTTGGAGATTGTTTGGATAATTTCTTCAATCAAAAGGGAAAATTAGAATTAGCGCGCATGGGCTGCTTTCTCGGTTTTTTTTAATATTGTATTTTCTATTTTTAGTAATGCATTTACTGTGATTTGAAGGTCATTTACGAAAATAAGTAAAAACGCGAATGTAGGTCACGATTTATAGGAAAACGTGATCCTCATTCACGATTTACCACAGTATTAACGGCCCTTAGTAACGGGAGTTAGGTGATGTTAGAAAACGTGATTTCCGTTCACGTTTCCTACCAGCATGGCAGGACAACCCACGTGAAGGTTTCTAAAATGGCTGAAGAAAGCTATTTTTTTTTTTAATATTATGCTTTAACACCTTGTTTTTTGTGCATCGTCAATATACACACTTACTTTGTTTTTAACGGTTGGAGAAAGAATAAATGGATTTAAACATATTTTGTTTGTAGTGTGCATGCATTTTATAAAAAAAACATAACTACAAATCTTTTTTTCTTTTATTAAAATGGAACGAAAGGCTTGACATAAAAATTCATGTATGGAATTGTGTTATGGATTATGATATTCTATTAAAGTTAAAATAATAATTTAATAAATAAATAAAGTGGCATATGCCACTAAATTTTACGAAAATGTATATAACATTATATATACATCATTTCATCTATAATAACAAAAATAAACTTTTTTTTGGTATTAAGCTATATGATTTTTTTTAAATAAATACTACTGATAAATATTGTTGAACTAAATAAAAAAAATTACACATAGTGCACAAATTTCAAAGAAACATATATTCAGTACTACTTATTTTATTTCTTATATTTAATTTAAAAAATATGTGTGTATTTTATAAAAGTAACTATAAATTAATTTTTTTGGTAGTCAAATTCATATAGAGTATCTAAATAGATAAATGTATAAATTCATACAAAAAAAATCATATAGCTTAATACCAAAAAAAGTTTATTTTGTTATTATACACTTTTTTTTGTATGAAATTTTTTTGTATGAATTTATACACTTATGCAATTTATATACTCTATATGAATTTCACTACCAAAAATATTTAGTTGTAGTTACTTTTATAAAATACACATATATTTTTTTTAAATTAAATATAAAAAATAAAATAAGTTGTAGTTTAATGAATGAGTAAGTCTCCTATGCACCAGTTACACGGTGCAACTCAAGTTCACTTTTAAAAAGTGACACAATTTATTGCTGAAAAGTTGCAGAAATTATTACTGAAAAGTTACACTATAAAAGATACACTTTTCAATAATAACATGTGTAACTTTTCAGTAGTATTTTGTGTAACTTTTAAAAAATGAACTTGAGTTGCACCGTGTAACTGGTGCATACAAGACTAATCCTTAGTGAATATATGTCTCTTTTGAAATTTGTGCACTGTGTGTAATATTTTTATTTAGTGTTATTGTATTTATCAGTAGTAATTATTTAAAAAATAAGAGTGCATGTAAATTTTAAAGTTATACTTAATCAAAAATAATAATTAAAAAATAATCTATTAAGTACATTATTTTTTTCACATCGTCATTTTAAGTGCCTATGATGAGTTCCAGTGCCACATTTTGTTGAACGTTTCTCTCTAGCACTGTGACCAAGCCGTTCATTTTGATCCTGATTTTCCGGTACTTGATCACTTGGATCGGCGTATGCAGACATGCTTGGAAAAGGTATAGGCATACGTTGAAATTTTGGACGCCAAAAAAAGTTGCTTGAGCGTATATTCCAAGAGGTTGGTTCAATAATTCAGTAAAAGAAGCATTTTGCCACAATGTGAAAATATCTGTCACAAATTTAGTAAATTTAAGTCAATAATAAATTAATAACAGTAAACTTTATAAGTTGGTAAATTACATACCATTTTCAGCATTAGGTGTGTACATATTACTCCCAGATTGAGATGCAAAATAATTTCCTTCTTGACCTTCTGAGGTAAATGCATCTGTATTTATTATAATAAAATATAATTAAAGAATATAAAATTATTAATTGTATTTTTCGTGTAATTAATATTCTTATTTGCATACTGTTTTGCTGAAAATATGATTGTGATGAAGACCCATATAGTGTTGTACCAACACCTTGATCGGGCCACATTGATGTAGAAGTGTCTGTCATAGGTTGAAATTATTATTATTAAAAAATAATTAAAAATATAAGCTCATTAATTTTATTATTGTAATTTCATACCAATTTGTACATGAGGCGCTTGTGTGAAAGTTCCAAATGTCTCATGTTGGGCAAAAGGAGACTCGTATGGTAGTGCCGAGGAATATCTTCTTTGACTCGAAGATGTTGAAGAGCTGACAACTCTTCGCGAGGCACTACTCTGTCTCATCGGATTTGATGACCCTTCTCCTGGTTCTCTATTTTGTCGAGCTGGTGCAGCCGGTGGATCTTCAAGATACGGAGGTGCTTGTAGCATGGGATCCAGTTCATTGATGAGTTGGTCAGAGATTGCGATATAATCTTCCATTGATGCTCTATCATCACGTGTAACTTGACGTCTACTAATTTTAAAGCGTGATAACAATCTGACCCGAAAAGAAAAAAATATTATACATATTTTTTTAACTTTATATTATCACAAAATATATAATTTATCAAAACATCTCTTGTAGACATTTTTTGTGGTTGGTAGCCCCTAACCTCTCCTTCATAAGAATCGGGTGAGATTAAACACCGTGTGATCTAAGAGTACCACGACATATAATCGTTAGTCACAGAATGAGATCCTCTATGTATCCGCAAATGGTTGTCATAGCCTCCAATAGTCATTCCAATCGGCATATTGTCTCACCCAATCAAATTCAGGTTTTTCCTTTGCGATCATGTTCATGGAGAGAATAATGTCTTTCATCCACATCAGATGGAACATTCTGAACTCTCCCAAATTGTCTGAGGACCCTATTGGGATGATGAATCTCCACTATCCAAATATTGATTAGTGGACATTCGGACATCCAATTCTCTGTCTGACATCTAGCTCCTAGAGAAACTATATCCGGCGATTCCATGTCATAGGGCTGCCAAATAAACTGCAAGGACATAAATATATTAATAATTCAAAATAGAAATAAGACACACCCTATCCATATCACAGATCACATCTGTAGCTAATCGAATGAGAAACCAACACCAAGAATCATAACTTTCCTCGTCAACAATGACATAAGCTACTGAAATGATCTTTTGATCAGCATCCAGGGTGTTAGCAATAAGCAATATGTGTTTATACTTAGTGTATAGGTGTGTACCGTCTACAGTAAGTATTTTGTGACAATGTGTGAATGCCTCAATGCAAGGCCTGAATGCCCAAAAGACATACCTCAATGTGTGAACGTTGCCACCAATTGTATTCTTGTGACGCCACTCCACAATTGTCCCAAGATTATATTTTTGCAAGGCCCCTATAAACGTTGGTAGATATTGACATGAACTCTCACAAGTTCCGTACATTTTCTCAATAGCACGTTTCAATGCTTGCCATGCTTTTTGATACGAAACTTCGTAATCGTATCTTACCTTTGCATGCGTAATAACATGTTTTACCTCGTATCCTGGGTCAGTTTGTATGAAGCTCTCCATGTCTGATGCAAGAAGATTTTTACATAGATTTCTATGACTTGTCGTTTCAGTATCCATCAAGCAGGAATGTGGCTCACCCAACTTGCTGATTTCCCAATGATTATATCTTTTATTAAACTTTGCACGTAGACACCACATACATTATTATGATGTCGGGGGATTATCAATACCTCTGATACTATTTTTCTTACACACAAGCTTCCAGATGGCCGGAGTGCTCTCAACGACTCTGTACTCACGTCTGTCATATCGAATTGAGTAGTCTTTCACGACTGACTACAAATGTTTTTTATCTTTAAAAATCATCCCTTTATGCAAAACTCCTTCATCAACATCGTATGTTAGATCGCCACTTGAAATACCTACAGAGTCAGCAGGTACATCATCGTAAGCTGCTGAGAAAAATGGCACTGACATGTAATTTGGATGAGGTGCCACTCTTGGCATGGAATGACTTGGTGGCACCGTTGGGGTAGAAGTATTATCAGCATTATCATCTGATCCTTTATCTGAACTTTCGTCATTGCATCCATTATCACTGCCTTCAGAGCCAGAAGGATTGTTAGCTATACCACTATCACCAGGTATGTCAACTATGGTCAACGATTCATCTCCCCATGCACTCCAAGCATTGTTCGTCATGTGTGACGTCTCATTCAAAATGTCATGAGTAGACCCGGATGGTCGATTGTATTCATCTGGTCAAGCATCCTATGCATTGTTTGTCACTTGTGGAACCTCACCTTGCCATGGATCCCATGCATTATTCGTCACTTGTGGAACCTCATCTGCCCATGCATCCCATGCATTGTTCGTCACTTGTGGAACCTCATTTGCCCATGCATCCCATTGATCCTCATTTCTACCGCCAAGACCGCTTCCACTAGATTGATAGTATTGATCTTCCGATGCATCGTGAGATGTGTAAATAATTTGTATTATTTCATTTTATATATATTTATTTATATATAAAATATTCCGCATTTGAATTGTGGATAGGGAAAAGGAGGAAGTTAAATAACTTCCTATTAACTTCCATTTAAGATAGAGATGTCAAAATGGGAAACACACGTAATAAAAAAAAAGAACAGAGAATAGAGATTCTCAGTTTTTTCCCAAGAAGACATTAATGCTTATTAACCTTTTCCCTAAGTTAACTCCCTACAAGAAAATAAAACACACATTCCTGTAACCTGCGAATTTTCTCCACAAATATTAATAAACTCTTTATTAATAATGCAAAAATTGAAATTACAAAGAATTATATGTGAATTTAAAGAATATCAAT
>JAPKLY010000130.1:35611-56997 GCA_026898435.1 Prunella vulgaris | reverse complement strand
TTCAATTTCAATTGTGTGACTAATAAGTCAACAGCCACATCATTTGCAGAAGCATTGTCTAACGTCAATGCAAACAACTTATTTTTTATCCCCCACTCAGAAAGCATAGACAATAATTTGTTAGATAATGCAACATCGGTATGTGGAGAAGGCATAAGAGAAAAGTTCAATACCCTTTTTTGTAGCACTCAATCTTTATCAATGAAATGAGATGTTAAGGAAATATAACCATCAGTGGTAATTGAGCTCCAACAATTAGATGTTAAGCATATTCTACCAGGTGTCATCTCTAACATAGATTTAATCCTTACTTTCTCTCGTGCATACATTTTCAACACATCATCTTTCAATGTATTTCTAGAAACCAACATCAGGACGAAGATATTCAAAAGCAGCCTTAATGCAATCATATTCAACTAAACGAAAAGGCAAATCATGAACAACCACAGCAGCACATAACAACTCTCGAAAATGTTCAGCATCAAATTTAGGAGCACCACTTTTAGTAATCAATATCTGCCCAACAACATGAGTGTTTCTCCTAGGACAAGTCTCTAAATGTCATTTCATATTCTTCGTTCCAGTTCTACTACTTATCTTATTATAGACATGCCCACAATACTTGCACTTGCAAGTTTTAAACCCATCATTACGAGTTTCAATAACAATAAACTGAGACCAAACATTTGACCTTTATTTCTGTTTTTCTTTTGTTTTAGCACTTCTGCATCTGGATTCGATTCTGCTTCCAATTCAGCTTCCCTCTCCTCACCTAGTCCATCACCAGAGGGATCTATGTTATCTCCATCAAGAACACTAGCACTCCCAATCCCAGTAACAAAAGACATTATCACCTATGCACAAAATAAATAGAGTTTGCAGTAGAAGATTAGATCTAGAACATAACATATTCACATAAATGACACAATAATATGAAATAAAAATACAAATGACACAATAATAAGAAATAAAATCATCAAATATACCAATAAAAGGAACAACGCTTCCCTCCTAAGTCCAAATACCATTATACGAAACTGTTTCTCTTTAGTTACGAATTCTGAAGTTAAAAGGAACAACCCTTCCCTCTTAAGTTCAAAATTCTTTTAACGAGTATATTATCGTTCAAGAATATTAACCAACGAGACGCTTTTGGATCTCCTACCAAATAGGCAAATACTTTTTAAAGAAGATGGTGAAATTGAAAACTAACCTTTAAAAAAACCAGAAGCAAGTGTTGTTCGCCGTAGTGAAGAGGGAATGAAAGAAAACCCTAAATGCAGAAACCCTAAAACTTGAAAGTCGAAAGAATGAGAGAGAGGAATAATAAAGATTTTCTTGTTTGAAGTGTAGATATTGGAAAGTGGAAAGTTGGAAACTGATCTCTAAATCTCTGATATTCTAATTGATATTGGAAAATGGATATTTGATAATTGATATTGGAAAATGGATTGGAAAGCTGGAAAGTAAAAAGCGGAAATTGAAAAGTCACGAAACATTGTTACTTTGTTATCCAAAATTCTATTTGTATTTTAAATTTAAATTTTAAAAAATTTCAAATATTATTAGTATTTTGGAATTGAGATTTTAATATATTTACAAGATTAAATTTAATAAATTTTAATAATATATTTAATATTTAACATGTAACGTGTTACTATCAGATACGTGTTACTATCGTATATCAGATCACAAACGGATTAACAGGTTGCTAACGGGTTAATGTGTTATCTGTTAATTTTATCGTGTTTAATGGGTCGACACGACATGAAATTTCATGTCCTTATCAGGTCGACACGATAACGACACGAACACGATAAGCCTAAACACTAACCCTCAATTTTCATATCGTTTTCGTGTCGTGTTATCGTGTCGTGTATGAAATTGCCACCCCTAATAGCAGGCTTGTATGTGGGTAGCTCATAAGGGTATGACATGCTAGAACCATTGAATGATTCATGCCTTACAGCCTTAGCTGGTTTATCAGGTTTGGTTACCTTAAATGTAATCTAGAGCTGAGGATAGGTTCGCTTGTGCCTGTCTCGGCTGAGATAGCCCAGGCATTACTCTCATCTGCTGATTCTGCTGAGGCTCTTCTTCTTAGCATTTTTATGAATTGGATGCCTATTTTGACCTCAGGGCTTCTAAGTTTTAGTACTCGCCTGCCCAGTTGGTCTATGTGCCGGCTTAGCTGACCCTTTTTCTTTACGAGCATCCCTAACATGCTCGTTATTTTTCTTCTTCTGTAGCTTAGGTTTGGATAACCAAGACCACGTTTGTCATGCACATTTTGAGAGGATTCAGCTATATCAGACACAACAGGTTTTACCTTAGTCACCTGGTCCACTTTCAGCTTCAACTGATGTGCATTTTCAATTATCTATTTGTTTTGGTTGAAGAGTTCATCGAATTTAGCTGTGAGCAGCTTATGTTCATTACGCAAGACCAGATTCTCATAGAGTAATCTCTCTTTCAGCTTCTCTTGCTCCTCACATTTAGCTGCCAAGTCAATAGAGTCTCTAGCTAGTGAAGAAGAAGGTTCAGCTGGCAGATTGGTGTTCTCCTTCTCTAATCTTAGGTTCTGAACTCCAAACTTCAGCTTTCAACCTAGAGTTCTCCTCTTCTAACAGTTTACAAGTGTTGAGAGAGGATTGGAGGTCAGAAAATATTTGTTGTACATATAACTCCATGGAATGGAGCAAGGAATGCTAATAGAGGGTTTTAGAGATTATACCTCTTCTACCTTAGCTATAAGGCAGAGATCTTCTTCTGATTCAAAATCGAATTAGGATGAGCTGGCTTCTTTCTTCTCTTCCTCAGCTAACGGGGCACGCTTGTCAACAAACCTCTGATCTTTCTTTAGCCTCTTCTCTTCACTCTCTCTTGGGGTTAGTTGGGGACAATCGTAGCTGAAATGTCCCAACTTATTGCAAGAGAAACAAACACCACCTCCTTCTCTCTTGGGACTTGGTTCACTCCTTCTCTCCAGAGACTTGTATCAGGACTCCTTGTCATCTGATTGTCACCAGCTATCAAATGACTTCTGGTTCCTCCTGGAAGAATCTCCCCTGTTTTTCTTCCAGTGTGACTTGTATTTCTAGAACTTGCTTGACATCTTGTCAAACTTCTTTGTTAGCAAAGCTAACTGTTCTTTTAAGCTCAGGTCCTCTTGCAAGTCTCTATCTTCTCAATGTACTTCTTGGATAAAGTCTCTATGATCTCAGTCCTGGTCATCGGATCTAGGTTGAATAGCTTCCTCTCGGTATCATTGAGTTCATTTTTCTTCTTCTCCGCTTGACCCTGGTAACTTCCTCTTCAGCTGGTGTCTTGCCATCACTTATAGGATCCAAAAAGAATCTGATAAGACCATCTTCCAGAACATCCAGCATCTGGTCATGTATGGCACCCAAGTGGTTCTCAATCCTAAACTTCCAATAATCGTAATCCTCGATGGAAAACTCTGGAAGCTTTCTGGTCATTGAGCCACTCTTTTTGTAAGAAGACATAAGTTGCATGTGTTAGTGCACATAAGATTTTGAATTTTTTTTATTAAGAATTTATCCTGGTGACCACCAGAAGTTTCTCAGGTTGTGGTCTTTTGGACACATGGTTCTAACACCACTTGTTGGTCCGTTAAATAGGTTTTGAGGAAAAAGGCTAAACAAGTCTAGAATGGGGGATTGAATAGACTTGTTTTACACTTAAAACTTTTACAAATTTATGCCTTTTCGAAAATCAACTAACAACACAGGGTTGTCTAATCTTTCAAAACCAACTGTAAAACAGTTGAATGCGCTGTGAAAATAAGTGCGGAAATATTTTAAACTAAATTATTTTTTGTCCTTAGAGATTGTGCAAAATAACATGAATATAAAGCAAGTAATGAGAACACGAGATAGGGTTTATAGTGATTCAGAGCAAGTCCTACATCCACTCTTCTCAATCCAACTTGGACTTGAGGGGTTATCCACTAACTCACTTTCTGGAAAACTTTGAGAGATAATCCCTCTGACAAATTGTTAGTGCAAAATTGCAGCTAACTTCAGAAATCTATAAAGTCTTACAACTGATGAATGTTTATGAAAGATTGTGAGTACAGAGGAAATTTGGCATTGTTTCTACTAGTTTAATCGCGTGTAGGAATGTTGTTCAATCTCACTCTAATACTCGTATTTATAGGTATCAAAGACTAGCCGTTAAGAGTTTACTAGAATTTGTAAACCCTTAAATATGCAATCAATCAATCAGAGAGATTGATTGATTCTCCATGTTGATTCCAGGTGATCTTCTTTCCTTGTTGGCCTGATCTTCAATCTGGATTTGTCTCCTTAATTGATTGCCTTCAATTCTGGAAATCACTTAGTCGTTACTTGGATCTTGTCTCCTTAACTTGATTGGCTTCTGTTTAAACGGATCCTAGAATCAGCAGCTCAAACGACTACAGTTGATCTTGACCCACATCAGTTGATCTCTGGAATTTGTCCTCGTCTGAGTGTATACGGCTCTTCAGCTGGTCTTCAAATTTTAGCTGGGTAAATCTTTTTCACTTAGGTTGCGTTCAACTTGTCTTCAACATGTCAGCTGGCCTTAGCGTCTGACTTCCGGATCTGGCTAAGTCTTTAAGATGAAAGTCAGCTGGTCTTTTTCATCATAAGCATCTTCGGATCATTAAGGAAGCAAGGTTCCCCCTCACTAAAACATATCTAATCCTAATCTGCTCATCAGATGACTAACAAATTTAGATGGTCCTACTACAAGCTGAGCTGATTTTCATATCATCAAAACTCTAACATATATCCTAGCATAGTTGATACAATTTGGACCATCACCCCCATCATTTGGTTTATCATCAGTTGTCAACTCTTGCTCAGTTTCTTTACAGTTATCAGCCATTGAATTAAAGTGGTCAATCTCTGCAAAAGTCTGTTTCAATACTACATCCCCTAACTGCATAATATTCAAAGTATTAAAAAATTAGAGAATCAAATTATGATTCAGTAACAAATCATGGATGCATATATAATAATATTTACGTGTTTCTTTCTAAGTGTTACAGGGTTAGTCTTCAACAGTATCTTTCCCAACTTTAAAAAGTTTCATTCAAGATACGTGGGAATGTTGCCTCATCCTCAGGCAACACCAAATTAAGGTGCTCGCAAAGCCAAAACTATCAACAATTTAAAGAGTTATACATTATCTATCAAATAAGCTAGATCTTACAATAAGGTAAACAATTATATTTAAAAAAAACCATTATTGAAGTAAGTTACATACCGATAGTACCATGATACAACCATCAGCTACTAAATTTGTGTTCCATTTGATTTTCCCTTCTAGATATTCTATAATATAACTGCTCCATTCATATTCACACATTCTTGCGAAATTCTCCAAGTAAACAGTATAATGAAACGAGCAAGAACCATTCAGCTATGGCACTAATGCAGATGCTAACAAATAATAGTGGATCAGACGAACAACATCCTCAATACTTGTTTCATCTATTTTTTCAATCATCTCTTTCAGTTTCTCATATATGAAGTGTTTGTAAAGAAAGAAATGTCATTTTTTCCATTTTATTTCCTCACCAAAACAATGATCTATCCATGTTGGAATAGCGTATGATGTCTTTTTCATAGGAATCTTTGTGGCCCCATCCAATATACCAAAAATCAGTTGTACATCTCTCTTAGATACCCTAAGCTTAGTATCTCCAACAATAAAGGATTCAGTGAATACATGAAAAGTCTTTAATATATCTTGTATATCACCTTCATCTTTATTCATCATCTCTTCCACTGCCACATAATCGAACTTTAGATATACATCAAACAGAAACCAGAATGGTGTCCTTTTCATTGCTATCACATGCTGCTCTTTAAAGTTCAAACTCTTGATCTCTTTCATTGAACTTTTCATGTTGCTTCTATAGTATGATGTTCGTGGTTTAATGGTCACACCACCTACATTTTTAGTCAACATATACTTACTCAATTTTCACATTATATTCTGTACATAGAAATTCAACTGGAAATCAAAACAAAAAAGAACAAACAACTCACTGAATAGATTATCTGGCTTCAATCTTTTTTTGAACATTCTCCCTTAATAGTTAAATTTATTGTTAAAAAATTAATTTAAATAAATATCAAGACAAAAACAAATTTACGGTTTTCAAATTACTTACTCAAATTCCTTTTAGAACATCTTAGCATTGCACTGTTAAATATTGAACAATTGATAGAAATTTAATCAATGACAGAAACCAATAGATTTTTTTAATTTTGTCCATTTGCGATGCAAGCTTCAATGACTAGAGACATTCATTTTTCTTCTCCAAAGGTGTTCATGTCTTTGTTTAATCCCACAAATATGTTTAGAACCAATCTCTTTCACCATTTTGAGTCTGATAAAGAACGCTCACCTAAAAAAAATTAGAAACACAAAAAATTTACTTTAAAATCACACAAAAACGAATGATTATCAAACTAAAATTGAACTTCTAAGAGCATTCACAATGCTACAACTCAAATTTAAACTCAAATACACCTATTTGCCACTAAATTTGCCACCAACTAAATAATCATTAACAATCATAAAACTCAAATCTTAAGAGCATTCCCAATGCTACAACTCAAATTTAAACTCAAATACACCTATTTGCCACTAAATTTGCCACCAACAATAAAATCACCTCTAATCATAAAACTCAAATCTTAACTCAACGGAAATATTCTTTTAGAATATTCTTACTTTAATACAATTTATTTTTTATTTTATCATTATTTACATATAATTAATTTTATAATTTGATATTCATATTTAAATTTTTAAAAATTAAATCAATAAAAATATAATATTTAATAAAAATAATTAATAACAATGACTCAGTGATATAAGAAAATTCAATAACATAATACATCACATTACATATTAATATAGAAAAATTACACATCTAATAAAACATAATGCAAATTTAAAAATATTACAAGATAATGCAAATAATATAAATTAAATATTTTTCCCAAAGGTGTTCAATCAGAGCATTGTGGAGTTCGTAATGAGCATCTACATTCTTGACTTGCCTATATCGATTAAGAAAATTTTGAAATCTCGAATTGGAATTATTTGCCCATTGTACCTGTGAAGTTGTCACTTCTCTTGCTTCCACAATCGGAGTACTAAGATCTCGTTCATCTTCAATTATCATATTATGCGTTATGATGCATGCAGTCATTATATCTTTCAAACCATTGGTTGAATAAAAACGAATTGGATTTGCTATAATTGCAAATCAACTTTAGAGGACTCCAAATGCACGTTCCACATCATTTCTACACGCTTCTTGCTTTTGTGCAAAATATTTATTTTTTGGTCCTCGTGGATCACGAATGGTTTGTACCAGAGTTGACCATTTGGGGTATATGCCATCTGCTAAATAATACCCCGTGTTGTATTATTTTCCTTGGATAACATAATGCACAGGAGGAGAAATACCTCTAATTAGATTAGACAAAAGGTGGGACCTCTCCAACATATTAATATCATTATTAGATCCCGGCATACCAAAATATGCATGCCATATCCAAAGATCATAATCAGCAACAGCTTCAAGAATGATCGATGTTGAACCACTGCGGCTTGTATATTGTCCAGCCCATGTTGTAGGACAACTTTTCCACGTCCAGTGTATACAATCAAGACTACCTAACATTCCTGAAAACCCTCGTTTCTCACCTATTAGAAATAGCCTTGCAATATCATCAGCAGTCGGCGATCTTAAATATGTCTCCGAGAAAATCTCCACAATGGCACGACAAAATCGTTTCATACATTCAGTTGCAGTAGACTCTCCAATTTTTATATATTCATCGGTTGCGTCTGTTGTAGCCGCATATGCTAAAATATGAAATGTCGCTTTTATCTTTTGAAGTGTAGACAAACCAAGTCTACCAACTGCATCTCTTCTTCGTACAAAATATTGATCGTGATTTTTAACAGCATCAACGATTCAAAGAAATAACCTTCGAGACATGCGAAGTTGCCGACGAAACATTGATTCGTTGTATGTTGGATTTTCAGCAAAGTAGTCATCAAATAGATTACGATCTGCAATTTCTGGATCACGATGTATGACTCTATGACCGACAATTGAGCCTCCACGAGTAGACTCAATATTTGAATTTGTTAGCCACTCGCTAAAAAAATTATTATTGGATGTGGCTATCTCATAGAGATTTTGATTTTGCTTATTGAAATTGGTGATGATGCGTTCATACTCTTCAATATCATCATCATCGGAAGAGGATATATAACAAGAGCTAGCGAAATTGGAATTCATAGTATGAAGATAGTGAGAGAAGTTGCAAATTAAGAGTAAGGGGAGTGAGTTAAGAAATGCAATAAATGATGCTCATTTTATAACCGTTAATTTAGTCTTAAAAGTAGTGGGTGTATAAAAAAGCACAATCCATGTGCATTCAATTATGACCATTGATAACAAATTTGATCTTTTAATCTCCACCGTAGATTCAGTCTGAAAAGTAGTGAGTGTGTAAAAAAGCACAATCCATGTGCATTCAATTATGACCTTGATAACGAATTCGATCTTTTAATTTCCACCGTAGATTCACTCTGAAAAGTAGTGAGTGTGTAAAAAAGCACAATCCATGTGCATTCAATTATAACCATTGATTACGAATTCGATCTTTTAATCTCCACCGTAGATTCAGTCTGAAAAGTAGTGAGTGTGTAAAAAAGTACAATCCATGTGCATTCAATTATGACCGTTGATAACGAACTCGATCTTTTAATCTCCACCGTAGATTAAGTCTGAAAAGTAATGAGTGTGTAAAGAAACACAATCCATGTGCATTCAATTATGACCGTTGATAACGAATTTGATCTTTTAATCTCCACCGTAGATTTAATCCTAAGAGTAGTAGTGTGTAAAAAAGCACAATCCATTCTGTAAATACTCCTTGGAGTAACTATCTCATTTCAATTTCAATTTCATATCTCATTTTATTTTCATATCTTATTTCTAATTTATTTCTTAACAAATTTTCAATGTCGAACTGTCGAGCTTCTTTCTATTCTTTAGAGGAAGATATTCACCTTTGTAATATATATGTTGAAATCTCTCAAGATCCAATTGTAGGAAAAAATCCAATGGGAAATATATTTTGATCACGTATATAAGCCAACTATAATTCCACTCGATCAGAGACCATCCGTGTAGATCGGAATGCTAAGTCATTGAGGGGTCGTTTTAATGTTATCAAAGTTGCAGTTAAGTCATTGAATGGATGCATTGCTCAAGTTGAATGAGAGAATCCGAGTGGTGCTTCAAAAGAAGATATTATAAGTTTATATTCTTGTTTTCTTTATAAGTAATATCTTTAAAGTCTTAACTTTTTTTTTCTATATATAAACCATGCATATGTTTAGAGCAAAACTCATGTTGATGACTGATCCAAAGTATAAAAAAGGATTTAAGTTTGATCATGTGTTCACCAAAGTGAAAGATGTCGTGGATGTGGGGAATAACAGTCAACCACGCAAAAAAAAGAATGCTTCATCACAATCAGATGCATCAATGCCAAATTCTCCCATTTTCTCTTCTGCGGGAATATCTCAATTCGATATCAACTTAAGTGATGATACTGATGGTGGATCATCATCTCAGATGCGGCCAGAGGGGATGAAAAATCTAAATTGAAAAGAAAAAAGATGAAGATTCATATTGTGCTATGAAAGCCGTGGAAGAATCAAATAAACGAATTAGAGATATAATGACTGAATCAAACATCCAACAACAGAGAGCCATAGATGAATTTGTAAAAATTCAAGAATGAAGGTATGAATTTAAAATTATAGAAAAAGACTTGCCGACCATTGCTGATCCGGTTAGACGTGAATGGTTTCGAATTGAGCAATTAAAAATCATGCAAAGAAATTCCAGTCAAACTTAATTTGGAAATCATCCACAGACATTTGGGCAATTTTTTGGTGATATTGGAGGATCTGGAAATTATCTGGGAGAGTACTAAAATTTGTATGGGTCCGAGTTTACTTGTATTTTATTTGCGTAGTTATACTTGTGTATTTTACTTATGTATTTCTTATTGTGTTTTAGTATTGTATTTTTTATGTTCTTATTTGCTATGTTGTAACTTTTTTTAAAATTTAAATTTGATATTTATTTTAATTAGTTGCAATTTTATTTTTTTTTAAATACAACAATTATTTATATTTAATATTTAATTTTTATATCACATATTATTATAAATAAATTTAATTCAATACATAATATTGGTATATAATATTACATTTACCTAAATAATAGATCACATAATAAACCAATTAAATAAATTATTGTACAATATAATAAAAATGATAAAGAAAACATTTGCGACAATGAACAGTGTGTGGCAAAATTTGCCACACACTGTTCACAAATGTCAAAATAAGTTATCATTTGCATCCGCATTGGGACACCTCTCAGTGGCAATATTGTGTTTGCCACACATTTTGATACTGGGTTGGGAATGCCCTAACTCTTGGATATTAGCTGATATCTCACAAAAATTTCTATATTCTATTTTTGAATTTAAAATTTGAAATTTTGATAGTTGTCTTAGATAACTGAAATTCATAAATGAGTCTTATTTATACCTGTAATTATCGTTGGATGATGGGATGGGATGGGATGGGATGGGAGGGAAAAAGCTTGTTTGTGCCAGTCTAGTTTACTAGGTTTATTAGGTAGAGAATGGTTCTTAATTGAATTAAAGATACTGATAATGCATCCCTCAGGAAGAAATTTTTTAGCTTGTATCCACTAACAAGTTAACACTATAATATGCACCTCATAACAACTCACCCAATTTTGAATTATCTTTATGTGTATTAGTAAATTTAAGATTGACTAATTTTAATTATTATATACATGTAATGTACGTCAATCTTTTGATTTTAATAAGACATTTGAATTATTTTAAAATAATTTGTTGGGAAACTTAGATTTACCTCTTATATTTCAAGTATTTTAATATCAATTTTATATTTAAATCGTATAAAAATATAAATTTCATATAAAAATATCATCTTACAAGTAAAAGTTAATTCATACAAAATATAAATATTTAAACAAATAAAAAAAATAAACTTTATTATATACTCCCTTCGTTCCACTATATGTTTCCTATTTTTTCATTTTTGTCCGTCCCACTATATATTTCTCATTTGTTTTTTTAGCTTTTTTGGAAACTATTATTCACTTTTTTATTATTATTTTAATTTTATTTACACTATTTCCATTACTTTTATACTTTTTCTTTCACATAACTTATATTTTTTCACTTTTATCTTAATTTTTGTGCTCAAAAGCAACGAAAATATATATCGGGACGGAGGGAGTACATAATTTTGTTTGTCATTTTGCAAAATTCGTTGGTCCACGTACATATATATATATATATATATAGCATGTTGGGTCCACCAATGAATACAAAAAACTTGTTTTAAAATTTTATAAATTATTAAACATTTTATTTCACTAAATACTTTAAAAAAAATTATAAACTCTTAAAGAATTTATAAATTAATTTAAATATATTATAAACTTAGCAAAATACCCTTCTCTAATTTCAAAAAATAGCATATCATGTATGAGATTCATGTTTTCAGTTAGCCTGATATTTTTATACAACCCAACTTCTTTTACTCATCCTCATGCCAAAATTTGCCTTGTCATCTCTTCTTTAACATTGATATTATTTTTGGTATATTTGTTACTCTTTTCATACAATTTAATAATTTTTTATTTTATTTTAAAATATTCAATTTAAAAAATGAGTGTGTCTTGAGTGCACTACATATACTTTAATTTTAATTTTAATTTTACTGAGACCTTCGTGGACACTGTTTGAACATTATTTTGTGTAGATTTTGATGATTGCAAATTATAGGAATATATTTGTATAAACTAACATTTCATGATCAAATTGAAGAAATGAGGAAATTACAGTTTGAAAGGAAAGTCTACAGCTGTAGAGTTGATCAACTTACAGCTGGATAAGACCTTACAATTGTAAGATTAATCCTACATTGGAATCTGAAGACTGCAGGAGTAAAAGCTACAGGAGTAAAGAAGATCCTACAGCCATTGAAGACCGCGTGTTGAAGGATTTAAAGTACAAGTTCAACAAATTAAGAGATTAACAAGACCATTATAACTCAATTTATAGAGAGAAAGATGAGTCTTATCCAGAATTCAAATTTTTTTAATTTCTAGCCAACACACTTTCAGAGAGCTTATTAGAAATATCTTTTCTTTGTGATTCATAGGATAGTTGGTTAGGATTTCTTAAAAAGAATCACATATCTTTGTTGTTGTTCCCTCACACAATTTTTATTATTGTATCTACTTAGTATAGATTACTCTTTGTGAGGCTTTTTAGGCTCTTAGTAAGTCTGTTTATCTGAGCGAATAGGATAAGTATTTTTCTTAGATTAGTGATGTGAGTGAGACTTGATTCTGAGGGGTAAATACTTGTATTTGATCTTTGTAATCCGTTCTTAGTGAATTTGGCACCTGAGTGATGTAACACTGGGTGTAGCAATTCTTATTCATAGACTCTGAACCACTATTAATATTAGTGTCTCATTTACTTGTTTACTTATATATTTTATTGCTTATTGCATACTATTTACTTTTATACTGTTACATTCATCATTGTTTTGAAATTGCATAAAACTTGTTTTCTACAGAAACTGTAATCTATAGTTGTAGACTCTCTAGTCACTCAGTTGTAAACTACATCTTTCATATTGTTTTTCACTAACACTTACACTATTTTCTGTTGCACATTAAGAGATTTTTCAATACACTTTTCCCTTTGACATTATCTATAAATTGCTTGGTATTTATTTAAAAGTTTTTAAGAAACCTACAACTATAAACTCTGTAGTCTTCAGCTGTATCCTTTTTTGTCCATAAACCTAGTAGATTGTTTTAAACTTAGAAGAGATAGTTGAAGGTTCTAGTACCCCAATTTGAAAATTTTAAAATTTATTTTTGAAGGTCTATTCACCCCCTTAGACCTTCACCACTTTAAAGGGACCAACAGACACAATGAAGAAGAATGGTGGCCTGACTTCTCAATCATTTTGTCACAAGTTTGAAACTGTCAGTCGAAGCTTCACCATCAAGTCCTCTATCCAACAACCACACCTCTACACAAAGCTCACCGGAATTCATGGATACGTCGTCCTCTGCACCAAGATTCACAGCTACTAGAATTCACACAGAAATCGAAGTTCCATCGCCCCTGTTTTGCAACCAAATTCATCGCCTAAATCGAGAATTCAACCACAATGCGAAGGCCGATCGTCGTCCCTGTTCAAATGCCATAGCCCATCGCCGGAAAACTGCAACCATAGCAAAACTTTATCGCCGGAATTTCCATCTGAAGATATCATCATCGTCAAACCTACCATGGAAGCTGAAGTCCACGCAACCTATATCGCCGGAGAAATCAAAGACCGGCCACTAAAATTAAACTCTGAAATAACCATCATTGTCTTGCAACATACCCCAAATGCTATTTATAGCAACTAAACATGATTGTTGGAGCGTGGACATAAAAAACCAATTAATGCCTCGAATCAAAACTGAAAAATGCCTAAACACCTCTCACTAACTTGGAATTTTTTCAAATTTAAAACGTGTTGTAACAGTTTTAGCAAACCTGAAAATCAGGCTCAGACCCAACTTGACCTGAAGGCTCAGGCTTAGGTTCAGGCTAACCTGACCTGAAGGCAAAGATTTAGGATCGGGCTGACCTAAAAGGTCAGTCCCAGCATGGCCCAGGTCAGACTCAAAACTATGCATATGGGAAATTAAACTGAGATAAAAATTAACTTGTCAGTCCGCCACCAAATCATTTCGATATTTGTGTACGTATATCATGCTCGCACACAAGTTCGAGGTTTTTAGGTCAAATTCGGTCATGATTTGCACCTCCCTACGTGCATACGTAGAGTGTTAAGGACCATAACCGCATAACTTTCTTACAAGCTCAAAGTGGGTTCCTTCTTATATACTCACTTCCTCGAGTGATTTTTGGTTTTTATTGCTAAAATGTAGGCTAAATTTTTTAAATGTTTTTGAATTATTGTGCTCATTAAAAATATTCATATTTCTCAACTCATCTTTTACTTCTCTATACTAGATTTTACCAGTAGCGCCCCCATTTAAGCACTTATCATCTAATCTATTCTGGTGAGATGATTTTGTTTTCAAAATTTTGCTTCACCATCTTTATTTTTTGTTTGATTTAATAATTATGTGCAAATATTACTTTCTTTTATTCCCTCTAGATGGGCACATGTTGCTTCCATTGTGCAGAGTTACTTTCATTGAATTTTTCATGTTTTGCCTCTATTTTCTTTTTCTTTTTAATTTTTGAATTTGATTTTCTCCTACAGGTCTAGTTTTTTTTTTTTTTCAAACTCAGTTTTTTAGCAAAAATATCAAACAAATATGATAGGTGCAACATATTTATTTGTTAAGTCTTGAGGGGCATATTTATCATTTCATTAATTATTACAATAAAAATTATGATCTCGTGTGTGTACTTCAAACACCTTTGGCTGCATATAACCTGGGTCTTATTATATATGTATTGCTATGCCTATAAACTTTAACAAGGAGAATGGTGCCTCAATTTGGGCTTTGAATCTTTATTAATATGTCTACTATTTTTTTAATAATATCCAAAGAACAATTTATAATACTTAAAGAATAATTTGTAGTACTCAAATAATAATTTAAAAATAAATAATAAATAAATAATTAAAAATGAATAATATCCAAAGAACAATTTATAATACCCGAAAAACAAAAGTAATACCCGAAGAACAGGTTAGTAATATTCCAAGAATAAATTCATTAATACCCCAAGAGCAACTCACCAAGTACCCTAAAAACAAATCTAAGTAATACCCCAAGAACAGCTCACTAATACCCCAATTTGTTAATACCCAAGAACAAGTCTGTAATATTCGAAGAGCAAGTTAATAATACACAATAACAACTCAATAATATCCAAGAACAAATATAAGTAATACCACAAGAATAACTCACTAATGTCTTAATTGACAAAACACATAATGCGACATGCATTGTGTTTTTTTGAAAAATCAAAATTAAAATTAAAATTAAGGTGTATCCTATGTATTTGGGAGCATGCAAGCTTTTGCCTAAAAAAATAAGTTTTTTATGAACAAAATACACCATGTAATTTCAAGTATATTTGTAAAAAATTATCTTTGATAACACTGAAAAGTTACTCTTGTTGTAACTAAAAAGTTACCCCTATTAAATTGTAAAAGGGCGACTTTTTGATAAAAATAAGAGTAATTTTTCAGTAAAAATTAAAATAACTTTCAAAAATGCATTTAATTTACATAGAAAATCTGGTGTGTACAAGATAAAGCCTCAATTAAAATATTCATTTTTCTATTTTGGTAATAATATACTTCTCGCTCGGGTGTGTGTTAATAATATTCTTGTTTATCTCACCTTCCTACTATCATTTATTTATCCCATTTTATTTTTTTGATACTCGATGTACTGTCGGAAATAGGCTTAAGAAGAAACAATAAACTTATTATAGCCAATGAATCACTCAATGTGGAAGACAACAAACAAACAAACGGCCTCATTATAGCCTATTCCTGCTAAAGAATCTCAGTGTTTCTGAGAGCAATATTTCAGTTATACAATGGTGTTGAGATATTGCATTGTCTTTAAAATATGACGAAGATCTTTTGAGTCCCAAATCTTCATAAAAACCGAACTCACCTCTTATTGATGACCAAAAATGGAGCCACTCGACCTTATCAAAATTGTATCTGCTCTAGACAGACTGGAAATAACTTATTGATGCACGAATTCAAAGCCTGCAAAACTGTTAAAGAGGCCAAGTCATTACCTAGCTTCCTCAAAACTTTGATATATGCAGCAAACAGTATATGCAATTGCATAAGAACATACCATGAACATTGAGAAGCTTAAGGACAATGCATCAAACTTCATCTTTTGGCCTGAGTAGAAAAGAATCATTTGCATGCTGAAATGGAGGAATCATTCTTGCAATCACAGAAAACAACAATCTGGGGGTTTACTGGGATGAATTGGCGTATAGATTTGACTGCGTCGAGGTAAGTGCCTTCAAAAGGGGCTTCCAGTCCATCAATAACCTGTGACCGTTTAATGATGAGAGAAATTAAAAAAATATGCAGCACTCGTAATTTATGTGCGGCTGTTTGCTTATATGGACTAAAAAACATACTTGAAAAGCAAAGGTGGGAAAATATAAGAGATAGGCTACTTCAACAGTGGTAATATTAAGAACTAATGATCAGCCATCACTAATGGTTGTATGTTGTTTATGTATGAATTTATGGGTGACTAGGAAATAGCATATGATTATATGTGAAGGATTGGTGGGTGACGTTCTAAAAATTTGACTAATGGGTGAATGATAAGATTCCTTATACTGCAGAGTGGAGCAATATGCAGTGTTCAATGTTTCCCATTGCCATCTTATTTACTAAGGGGGCGCTTGGTATGGAAATCCTTCAATGGTAATGGGAATTGAGATATAATTGTAGTAATTATAGTAGCTAATGAGAACAAATGAAGTACATAATATTATTTTTTCCTCCTAAATAAGGTAATCAACACCCCCATTTGATTACCCCCTCTTCACCTTGTAATCATCCTCCTCAATCAATCCCCCATACCACAACCAACATCTTTCTTTTTTGTCCACTTTTTCCAAAATTGGAGCACAACATTATTGATGTAACCACCATAAATACAAGCACACATTCAACATATGTAGGGTAAAAAAGAAAAATGAAATTTCATTCCCATTACCATTGAAGAATTTGAAACATGCACCCCCTAAGATAACTACTAAAAGCAATCTCTCAACCAATAAGAAGTCTAGACAGGATCCATTCATCCATATACTTGACCCCACAGAGTGGGTAAAGGTTTAATTCATTGTTGTCATTAACATGCCTACTAAATAGTTATGAGTACAAATAAATACGAACGGGGCTAACTAAAGTTACCATTAAGGACAAGTCAGATAGGTCAATTGCCTTCAAGGACAAAAGCTCCAAAAGCCTCTCAGGGGTGGAGATGAGAAACTCTGGTTCAGAACTCTTTAAACTGCCACATTTAATCAGATAGGATAAGAGATAAGGCAAGGGAGACATCATGTTGAAATCAGAAAACTAATTTAAAAGAAGTAGATATCATCAGTGATGAAGCACTAATACAGAAGGAAGTACAAATACTCATAAGATGCAACTTAGTAACATAAATTTATATCAGTGACCCTGTGTAATAGATTAAGGAATTGGAAAGAGTACTAACCTTTGGATTTGATGATCTATGGAAGCATCTGAATGCAAAGTAAACGCATATATTCCCGCAATCATTAAAGGCTTACAGAGTTGAAATACCTGAATATATATCCATTCACATAATGTAGAACACTCAGATGACGCTCACGGAGCAAGTTAGACAACGGAACAAACAAATCTGAATTATCTATAGTAACATAGTATTAATCAGTTAACACAGTAACAAGCAAAAAATTCACCATCTTACTAATCATTGCTGCAAAGGAAATTAAGTGAGAAATGTCAAGGATAATTGCCAACCTCATGAATTTTATCCAGTGATGGTACAAGATATAAAAGAAAAGGGCCATTAAACGACACACCCTCGTCCTCCTTCGTTGAGATTACATCAGCAGCAGTTGATGTAATCCATGCTATTTTCTCTATTTTTGAATCAGATCCATCCATCTCCAGTATATCTTTTCCACTTACGTAATAACTCCAAAACTCAAACCCCCAAGGATTGGCATAGAAAGGCCTGCTCCTTTCAGTAATAAAGTCATCGTTTCGCTGAAGAGCATCCTCAATTGAATTGAGGCACATCACCAAAATATCCGACGGGCAATCCCCATCGCTCTCAGCATCGTGTTCTTCCCAAGAACAAATGGAGGCATCCCTCCTGATGAACCCAGATGTTGGCTTCCCTATGTTGATAGCAATCTCTGGCCCCATAATACCAATAGATGAAACCAACTCCAACATTTTCTTCATTTTTGCTTGAGGGTTCAATCAAGGGGTCCCCAAGCTTAGGCACGACCCTGCATATTAACATTTAATCAAAACGATATCGTAGAAATATGATCATCAAATCACAATATAAACTATAGCAGCATTGCCCAATTGGTAAGGTGCTGATTCACTATCTATTCTAAGGTCCAATCACGCATTGATCACAGATTAAGACCACTATGCTTTACACCAAGCAGAGATTTGAGACAAAACATCAAATCCATCAGTAAGCTGCGATCCTCAAAGAAGCATTTTCTCAAACAGATGTCTAGCATATAAATCATACGACTCAAGAACACACCACTCTGATTCTCTAAACATAATCTTGATTTCTCGATTGCCAGCCACATAAATACACAGTGAGAATGAATAACACGATGATCAAACCCATAACAAAAAAGGAAAAGCTTTTTTCATACAAAGAATACAAAAATGATCAGACGCGGACGGCGGTAGTCCGATTGCGACCTTTGACGACGACACCTGATTTTTCTCAGTTCTTTCTACTCATCTGCATTCGCCATTAAAGCTGGATAAGAGCTAAGTTGATGAACAGAACAACGGAGAAGTTTGTTTTCGCAGAGTGTCAGCTGAAATAAAGTTGGCGTTGTGTGTATTTATAGTGTTGGGGCTTTATTGGGCTTAGGGCATTCCATAATTTATTCAAATTTCATATTCACATTTATATATTTTTACGTATTAAATAATAGGTTTGAAAATCAAATAAAATTATTTAATTATGAGAAAAATCATAAATATATAATAGGAGCTATTTTACCACTCTTGGTTTTGGCTCCAAACTCCCTTGGTCATTGATCTTATTTTCTAAATCGATCTTGATCGTCCAATCATTTGCATCTATCACTCCTTCTTCTTTTTACTTATTTTTACTTTTTACCCTTTTTATAATTATAATTAATTCACACCATAATTATATCTTATTACCTTCACATTCTAACTCTATAAATACTCATATAATTCACATCTACCATTTATCGAATCGTGGTGGAATTCATAGCTATACCACTTCGCAATTTGGATCGTCCTCATGTTGAGCTTTTGGATCGGAGATTTTTTAAGCGAGCGAATCTTGTGGTTCTTCTTTTCAGTTGTGTAGCATATTAGTTTTTAAGTTTTCCTACCGATTGTATGTCAATCCTAAAGTTCGAAACGTCCTCATGTTGAGCTTTTGGATTGTATATTCTTAAGCTAGCAATCTCTTGGTTCTTCTTCAAATTTTTGTAATAGATTAGGTTTTAACTTTCCTGCGAATTGTATAAAAAAAATTGTAAAATGCATTTTTGTGCTTATTCAATTGTTGACTTGAATAATCACCTTGGAACACAAGCATACTCCACACACCCTACAATAAACGAAATGAATTCAGTGCTTACATTGGCAATATACCCCTATCAAATGAAATCAATTTCATGAACAAGACAACTTTAAGAAATCAATTTGAAACTTGACTAATTGTTTTTTTTTTTAATAAATCAACTGATGAAGACAATTTTAAGCAATTAATCAAATAGAAATGAGTGTTTTCGAATAGGTCGGTAACTTATAATCTTTTTCCTTAGTGCATTTCAAGCATCAAATAAATTAATATAAAAAATATAATATTTTATGCATATTTTAATCATTATGTGATTCAATTAAAATTGAGTGCTAAAACCATAAAAAATTAAAACAAATTTTGTATGTGTTTCCATGTATTATCTTAAAAGTAAAAAAGAAAAGTTTATTCGGGTATATATTAGGTCATGATATATTCATAATTTATATAGTTTTGGAGTATTTTTCAAATATCATACTTGAAATTTCTTACAGTAATGGAAAATTCTTTAATCAATTTAAAGTCGAAAATCAAAATTAAATGATAAATGATATTTATGGCGGAATAAAAAGTCCCCTTACCTGTTTACTAACCTTTGCATTGTCAAAATTATAGAGCTAAAAACCACCATAAATCTCTCGGATAAATCTCACAGCAACTAACAATTTAGATCATTTAAACCACACTAACATAAATTTGAAGAAATTTTTAATGAAAACAAAGGAAAAACATTAGTGCAAATCCAAGCAATTATGAGTGATGATGACCTTTATTAAGTCTTCAATCAGATCTTCAATTTTTTACGTGCATTTTTTAAGCCTTCAATCATGTTTTCATTTTTTGACTTTGATTCTAATAATCAATTGTCTTTAATCAGATTTCATTATTTATTGATTAATTTTGGTATCTACATTAAATTAATGGATATCTATACTAGGTAATTCTGTAATTATGTAAATTAATTTATAAATTATTTAAAAGATAAAGACAAACATTTCCCAATATTGGTTTTAATTCGAGTTAAGGAAACTTATGTACGTTTCCAATATTAAATATCAAAATATCAAAATAAATATCAAATTATATAAAATTATAACTATAAGACCATATCAAATTAAGAAAAATTATGTACGATAACTAAATAATTATAAAATTATAAAAAATTTAAAACTATTAAACATATAATTAAGTATATTGGACATTTATATATTTTTAATATCCCTAATTATCCCTAATTATACGAATCATATATTCAACCTATGATAACTGATTTATATAAGTTTTTATTTTTTTAAATATAATTGATCAATCTTTTTTACTAACTATTATATTAATCACTTGAATTGTAGCCCAAATTTTGGCATTACCAAAAAATTAAAATTAATAATAATTTAATTCCAAAATAAATAATCACTAAAATTATGCCTTATAAATACCAAAACTTAATGTACGTGTTTCTTTTCTAAAATTAATGTACGACTTAATATTTATGATTAGGAAGACTAAATAAATGCCCAAAAATATTATCCATAGGTGTAGTTCTTGCTTTTATTTTTATCCATTTTTTAGTTAATATATTTATTTATGAAGACTAATTATTGCGCTCAAATTAAAAATTTTAACTAAATATTGATATTTAATTTTGGAATCAAACTTAAATATTAGTGCAAATCCAAGCAATTGTGAGTGATGATGACCTTTATTAAGTCTTCAAACAGATCTTCAATTTTTTACGTACATTTTGTAAGCCTTCAATCGGGTCTTTATTTTTTTACTTTGATTCTAATAATCAATTGTCTTTAATCAGGTTTCATTATTTATTGATTAATTTAGG
>JAPKLY010000130.1:0-35601 GCA_026898435.1 Prunella vulgaris | reverse complement strand
AATTAATAATAATTTAATTCCAAAATAAATAATCACTAAAATTATGCCTTATAAATACCAAAACTTAATGTACGTGTTTCTTTTCTAAACTTAATGTACAACTTAATATTTATGATTAGGAAGACTAAATAAATGCCCAAAAATATTTATCGATTCATAGCCCATGAATTACATTTATCATTCTTTTCTTAAATAAAGCTATTAAGTTTATGTAATATACATATATGAATATTTATCGGATATAAAAGTGACATTTTTAAAACTATATATATGGATATATGTTTAAAACTATTAAACATATAATTAAGTATATTGGATGTTTAGATATTTTTAATATCCCTAATTATCTCTAATTATACGAATCACATATTCAACCTATGATAATTGATTGATATAAGTTTTTAATTTTTTTAAAATATAATTGGTCAATCTTTTTTATTAAGCACCCTCATATATATTGATAGCCCATGAATTCCATTTATTATTTTTTTCTTAAATAAAGCTATTAAGTTTATGTAATATATATATATATGAATATTTATCGGATATATATTCACTACAAATTAGGTCAAATTTTTTTATTAGTAATAACATAACAATTATATTTAGTCAAATAATGATACCTTATTTATATAAGTTTTTAATTTTTTAAAAATATAATTGGTCAATCTTTTTGACTAATCACCCTCATATATTAATCAACTCAATTGTAGCCCAAATTTTGGCATTACCAAAAAAATTAAAATTAGTAATAATTTAATTTTAAAATAAATAATCACTAAAATTATGCCTTATAAATACCAAAACTTAATGTACGTGTTTCTTTTCTAAACTTAATGTACGACTTAATATTTATGATTAGGAAGACTAAATAAATGCCCAAAAATATTATCCATATGTGTATTTCTTGCTTTTATTTTTATCCATTTTTAGTTAATATATTTATTTATGAAGACTGATTATTGCGCTCAAATTGAAATTTTTAACTAAATATTGATATTTAATTTATCTATTCGTAGCCCATGAATTTCATTTATCATTCTTTTCTTAAATAAAGCTATTAAGTTTATGTAATATACATATACGAATATTTATCGGATATATATTCACTACAAATTAGGTCAAATTTTTTTATTAGTAATAGCATAACAATTGAATATAATTGGACAATCTTCTTAAAATTCTTTTTATAATTTGGTGATAATATTCAACTAATAATTATATAATTATAAATTTTTTAAAATTATTAAACATATAATTAAGTATATTGGACGTTTAGATATTTTTAATATCCCTAATTATACGAATCATATATTCAAATAATGATAACTGATATATATAATTTTTTAATTTTTTTTAAAATATATAATTGGTCAATCTTTTTGACTAAGTACCCTCATATATTAATCAACTCAATTGTACCCCAAATTTTTGCATTACCAAAAAAATTAAAATTAATAATAATTTAATTCCAAAATAAATAATCACTAAAATTATGCCTTATAAATGCCCATAAATATAATTATAAATTTATCGGATATATATTCACTACAAATTAGGTCAAATTTTTTTATTAGTAATAGCATAACAATTGAATATAATTGGACAATCTTCTTAAAATTCTTTCAATAAATGCATTCATGAATTGGAGTGGTACTAAATTTGATGATATTGGATGAAGTATTCATTAATTACAGTGGTACATAATATATATTTTTGCAGCAAAAAAAATATATATATATATATAGCGGTACAAAATTGGAAGATAGTATTTTTGCAGCAAAAAGAAAAAATTGTTATTGTAAAATTGTTATTTTTAATTGGAAATCATATACTCATAAGTAATTTCACATATTTACCTCCTTAATTCTATATTTTCCCTAATAATTTAATTCAATATCAACAATTTTGATCCATATATAAATTAAATAAAAATTATTTTTAGAAAAAAATTGTCCCTATACTAACTATCAAACATGTCGTTTAATCAAAGAAAAAATGCACAAAATTGGTCAACTTGCGTTTGAAGGTGCAATTATTATTTTATCCCACTTTTTAATTTTTTTTTATCTTAGTTATGAAGTGTCCACATTACCGTTACTCCTGTTATTTCAATTTCAATGGCTTTAAAACAAATTTGATACCGATTTTAATTTCTTACCAAGAATTGCATTTGATTTTATTAAGCAAGGCTACAATATGAACTTATTGTACATTTTATGAAATATATTTTGATAGGTAATATATATGTAAAAAAAAATATTTTATATAATTAAATTAAATATGATGCTTGAATGACTGTCCTTCTCATTTTTTTAAAATTAGTAAAATTTCATAATTAATTAGCTTTTTTTATAATGAAGTGTACATAATATATAAGGTATTTCATTAATTTTGTATGTTTATTTAGTTAATTATTATTTTTATGTTGCACATGTTTTTCACTTTCTAAATGTGGAGTGCATGTCATCTATCTATAAATATATGGATTTCATATTTTGATTTCACACAATTTTTCATTTTTTTTTTGGTGATTATCAATCTCTTTCACTAATTATTTGCAAATGATTTTATGTTTTTATAATCTAATAGTTAAAGTTGTTTTTAATTTCAGTTTGTTGAACTTCCATCATCATGGCGTCCGTATTATCGTTGATTAACATATTAATGCTTCCAAAATGACGTGGTTGTTAAAATTACGTTGTGTTCGTGTCTATGATGCTCTTGCTTATGGATCCAATAATCCTTTAAGAAATCTAGAATGTGTATTTCATGATTAAGAGGTTTTTCTTATAATCAATCTTTACATATTTTTATTTATATATATATATATAAATATATATATATATATATATATCTTATTATAGGGAAATATATATATATATTTAAATTTTCATAAGAATCTTTGATTTTTTCTTTTATAAAATATTGTTGAAATAAAAGCTCTACTAATGCATAATAGTGATCAAAAGATACAAAGTGCTATATTTTTTATTATAAGGATCTCCAAACATTTTTTTTTTGTGTCACGTTAAAATTATCAAAATTAGTTGTCATTTTCTTCAAGAAATAATGTTGGGTTTATGAATTCAGAAATATTTTTCCTTTCTTACTTTGCAAGGAAACGACGAAATGTAGCTCAAAAATTATATTTTACTTTGCTAAATTTTTTATCGTCATTAAAAGCACATATACATTTTGTTGTGTAATCAATCTTTACATATTTTAATATATATATATATATATATATATATTCAAATTATTTTTTTGTTTAATATATTAATTTTTTTTTCATGTCCAGGGTGATAGGATTCATGCTACCGTCAAGCCATATCATTTTGATAAGTTCAAGTAAAATATTTTGGAAGGCAAATTATACACTCTTTGGAATTTCATTGTCACTGCTGACAAATCTTCCTTTAAGACTACAATTAATAAATTTAAGATCCAGTTCATATCTAATACTCGATTGATTCAAGTAGCTGATGTGGATTTTCCTTTCAACATGTTTCTCTTTACAGACTTCTCACGGTTAACTATTGATAATGATATCGATGAAAATCTTCTTATTGGTAACTTGATATAACATGAATATTTTTGTTTATTTTTATGTATGACTATTTTTTTTTAAATTTATAATTATTTTATTTTTTAAATATTTAATTTGATATTGTCATTATGTAGATGTAATAGGCCGAGTCTATTATATTGGTGATGTTGTTGATAGACAAGTTGGGTCAAGAACTACAAAATTGTTGGATTTGTCCATTGAAGACATTGTGTAAGTAATTATTGTTTTTTTATGTTTATTAATTTATGAATTCTTTTTGTTATTTAATTTTAACCTTTTTTTTAATATATGATTAATACAAGGGGTTTGCTGTTGAAAGTTTCCCTTTGGGGTGATTTCATTGATGAATTGAAAAAAGTGCACGAATCTGGATATGAAACTCCACCTGTACTTATTTTCAAAATGTTTCGACCAGAAGTTTTTAATGGTATGTTTATTTATAAATGTCTATGTTGTTAAAAGAAATTATATTAAAAATCGTACATTAATTTTCAGGTCAAGTATCAATGTCAAATTCCTTCAATACCTCCCAGATTATTTTTGGTGATGACATTAAGGAGATTTCTGATCTTAAAAAGAGGTAGATTTATTTATGTTCAAACAAATTTTTAGAATCATAAATATATAATAGGAGCTATTTTTCTTTAAATAATTTTGGCGCCATTCCGTTAGGACCATTGATAATTTTCTCCAATTTTATCTCAGCCGTTTGATCTATCTATCAATTTTATATGGTAAGTTTTTTTCATGGAATTGTTACAAATCAATTTCATAATCTCGTGGCTTTTTTCATGGAAGCGTTACAAATTATATATCTATAAATTCAACTTTCATAACTTTTATCCAATTTCAATTATTCAGTTATAACTTTTTAAGCTCATAGAGAACACTTAAGTTGTTACAATTTAGAAGAGGGGCGTCTCCAAATCACGAGAAGAAATTGTTATTGTATGTTGATTTATTTTTCAAATCATGTATTGTTTTTGTGTTTAAATTTATTTTTTGAAGATAAAAGAATTTTTTTTGTTTAAATCCTATAGTGCATGTTTGTTTAAATTGAAAAATATGTATGTATTGTATGTTGGGTTATTTTTTAAGAATATTCCCAGATAATATTATTTTTTGTTTATTTTTTTATTCTTACGATTCATCTATTTATCACTTTACACACATTTCTTCTCACTTTTACAACTTTCATCATCACATAAACATTTAAACATAATACTTAAAATAAACAATAACATGATAATAATACAACATTACACCCATACACATCGATTTTACATTAGGTTAAATCCTACCCTACTTAAATATCAACCAACGTACACCATTACTATTTTCAGTATTTAAAAGTCCGCTACATTTTGTAATAGTGTTTGAAATTAAATCCATATTAGAAAATCTATTAAATCTCAAAAGAAACATAGTCCAAGGGTCAAAGGAGCATGTTCACATCACACTTCTTATTGCATGTCTCATAAGATACTTTTTCTTTAGAGGGTAATAGGTCATTCAACGTATATATTTCAATCCGGAAAAAATATACCAACTGCAATTTGTTCTTGATTTGTACATTTGAGACAAAAGAGAGCAATCACATTAACAACAAATTCTCATTTCAGATCTAACTAAACTGATCGGGAGTGAGAATATCTTAATTTTTGGCTCAGTCGGTACATAGGATTTTAGTAATTTATCCCCAAATGCATGAGAAACAGCAACAACACTGTCAATCCGCCACATTCTTGATTAAGAGATTACAAGTCTAATGTGAAAAAATTATATATACCCATTGTCTATATTTGAATTCATAAATTCAATTTAAATCATGACCACTTATACACTTGATGTAATTAAATCATTATTTTTCTAGAGAATATTATTTTTTCTTAATTGATTTTTTTCGAATGTTATATGAAATCAAGTATCTAAATAAACCCTACCAAAGTCAAATGTTAATTCAAATAGAAAAAAAATTATGGAATATGGATCATTTCATAATCTATGCTGATTAAAAACATAATTTTGGTGAATTCCTAATTCCACTCAAGTAATCAAAATTAATATGAGAAGATTAAAATTGAAAAAAACAATGAATTAATACGAGAAGATTGACCAATTTAATGAATCATTTATTTCCTATTTTACCGTGGGATATGGGAAGTTAATAGAAAATAAATTATCAATCACATAAGCATAAAATTTAAATACACTAATATTAACATATAGACGTGACTCAAATCTTTAAAAATCTATTCTTAAATAAATAAATTATGTATAGATAATATGTGTTATTAAATATAATTAAACAAAATAGGGCGATGTTAACTATGTTATTAGCAATACACACGTAAAAATCCTTTTACCAAATCATCAATCACTAACATAAAAATTGATGAAATAAAATTTTATTTTAGTAAATTGATGGCATATAGTAAGTCTAATTAAATATTTAAATATTTACTAAAATAAATTTGCTTTTATTGATTTGCTTATCAATAAATATATACTAAAATAAATTTACTTTTATTTTTGCTATCAATAAATGTGCTATTAATTTGCTTTCGTTTTTTTAGTTTGCTATAATAAATATAAATTTACTAAAATTAAATTAAATTTGCATTTAATTGCTTTTAAATTTGCGTCTATATAATTTACTTTTATTTTATTTTTATTTGCTTTTGTTTTTTATTTTCCGTGCGATGTTCATGAAATATATATACGATTGACTTTCGTGCAACGCATGGATAGATAATATCAATAAATATTAATTAAATTTTATATCAATAAATATAAATTTCCCAAAATAAATATTTAATTCGCTTTAAATTTGAATTTAATTGTTTTATATTTGTGTCTATAATTTACTTTTATTAGGTATTAGCAAATGAAATGTGATTTGAATAGTAATTTTGCATAATGGCTGTGAAATTTGCATAATAAAATAAATTTAATCAAATTTGAAAAGCAATACACACTTAGTTAGTGAAATGACCGTTAAATTTGACTATAATAAAAGCAATATTATTTATTTTCATTTGACATTGAGAAATTGCATTTATATTTTTATTTAATCACTTTATTATAAACAAATTTGCGTTTATAATTTGCTTTTAATAATTTGCTCAAATCTTTTTAAAAAATCTTAAATAAATAAATTATGTTTAGATAATATGTGTCATTAAATATAATTAAACAAATTTAAAAAAATTGTTTTTAAAAGTTAATTGTGTGTTCAAACTAAAATTGTTGGGTAAAATAAATATATTACTTACATGCTATAATTTTGGAAATATGAGTATTACACATAAATAATATAACGTGATTTTATTGATTTTATTGATATATAAACGTATTACACATATTAAAAATAAAAAATAAAATTAATTTTAATTTTGGATTGTATTACTAATGAAAGTTGAGATAAATTTTGTAAATCCTTCTGTATACTAATTGATAGTTTTATTTGCTTAAGTGACAGTTTTTTTTGTGCATTTTGATTGTGTGTTAAAATTTTATTCTTTCATTGCCACATATTTTTCATTGTAGAGTCAATATATATGTATCTGTGACAATTAATATATTTAGTAAGTAGTATGTTGCAATTATATATATTTATGTACATGTAGCAATATATTTATTTTAAAATAGTAGTATTATAATAATTCTAACTATATAATATGAATTTAATTTAATAATAAATTAAATATTAATATTTATGTTTTCAAATATTAAAATAATAATTTATTAGTTATGTATCAATTACAATAAAAATACAAATTTTAGTATGCAAATACTACAAAAAACCCACGTAATATTATATTAAAAAGTTAAGATTTTAGTAAATGGTGGAATTAATAAATGTTATAATTAAATAAGGGTGAATTATGTTTTTAGTAAAGGTTGGAATTAATAATTTTCTGTATACTAATTGATAGTTTTCTTTGCTTAAGTGACAGTTTTTCTTTGTGCATTTTGATTGTGTGTTAAATTTTTATTCTTTCATTGCCACATATTTTTCATTGTAAAGTCAATATATATGTACATGTGACAATTAATATATTTAGTAAGTAGTATGTTGCAATTATATATATTTATGTATATAATTATAAAATTGAAAAATGTTAAATATAAAATTGAAAAATGTATTTAATTTGATTGTAATAATTATTATTAATCTAGATTTTTATATGTAAACTGTTGACGGTTGTTTAGATTAATATTCAATTTAATTAATTATGAGAAAAGTGTTAACTATCTAAATTAAAAACACTGGAAACAAATTGAAGTGACACATACAGTCCCCAAATTGGAGGAGTAATTAAGAGTATTGTTTAAATTTTTGTAGTAATTGTTTTTTCACGAATTTGAAAAAGTCCAAAAATTAAATGACCTTTATTGATGAAATAATTATTTTAATCTCAAAAAATCTAACAAATTAATATTAAATAACAATAAATAAATTTTATGCTAGAAATAATAATTTTTAATTGACATCTTCTAAATCAATACATAATAATTGTTCATATATTTAAATAATTATAATAGTAAATTTTCATTAATGTTGGATCTAACATAATGTACAATAATTGCAAATACATGAAATATTTTCTATAAAATGAATTGTATAATTGATAATTTTAAAGAGTTTTATTATTTTCCAACGCCATGATCATTTAATTTGTACCGTATTAAAAATAAAATCACAATATGATCTCTTTATTGATGTTTTCTTATTTTTTCAAAGATATGTTTTTTAATATTTAAAGTGATATAATAATTATATTTGATAAAATGTTGAGTTCAGTCCATATAAATTACATTGTTTTTATATTTGTCCTATAAATTAAATTTTTGTACTGCCAAACAATTTTCATAAGATCAAAATTGAAGACATGTTATCCTAAAAAATTAAAAATTATTGGATTAATATCCAAAAAATAAAATTTTAAGGATTAATATTAAGAATATTTCATATTTACAGAACCAATATCATCACTATTATATCATAAAATTTTATTTTTTAATATTCTATTATAATTGTATATTTTTTTGTCTTTTATGATGTATTTTGTAATGTTAACCACTAATTTTGGTTGAAAATATTTATTTTATCTATATTTTATAGTATGATTTTTTTTTGTGTATTTACATTTTAGCATTTTACTATACTATTAATAATAACCACCTTTTTAATTTATTTTGATTTAAGTAAATATTACTTTTTAAATGTTATATATTTGTGATTTGCCATTAATTTCTAAATAAAAATTTAATTTTTTGGATATTCCATAATTTGGTTTAACTTTTTTTTTTTGTTATAAAAGGGGTGTGAAATTATTCATTTACGTTAATTGCAAAAATTGTTTTGATTTCTCACAACTTGGAATTGTCTTTAAAAACATATATTTACCAGGTAATTTAGTGTTTTTTTAAACTCAAAATTTGGTAGTTTAATTTATGTTTTAAATTATGTTTATATTCTTATATATTTTTTAAGAACATACATATTTTTTTTATTAATTAAATATATGCACGCTCTTTTTTTTTATATAATTTTTTTCTATCTAATATCTTTGTGTCTTTTTTAATTATGTGTTCCTTTTTGTTTTTTATATTGGAATTAATTGTTTACAGTGCTAAATTTATTTCTAATATATTGTATATGTCATGTTTGATATTTTATAGATATTTTTATGTGTACATAAACATTGTATAGTTACGTTTTTATAGTACGAAATCATAATTTTTATATACTAAAAATCGACATGTGAACTATGATGATAGATGATATTTCACCGAACACCTAGGAAGAGAATAAATTCATATGTACGTGAATTTTTTCATTAAAAGCACAAAGTGAGTGATGATCTAGAAACTCATTTAAACAAAATGCGATGGAGATTGATTAAATTAATATATCATGGGGGTAGACTTACTACAAGAAGAGCGATACGTATTCTGTCTCTTTCACTTCCTGAAGAGTGGAAATGGTCAGGGGATCGTTTGTATCAAGAGATTTTAGCGGAAGTAAGTGATTATGATTTGAACTATTTCCAATACGAAGTTCATTTATTCACTTTGTGATTTTTTAAAGATAAGAGAACCCCAGGAGAGAAAAGAGACGGAGTTCCTAAGGATCTATTTGAGGAAGAACCAACTGAAGATGGGTCCACTTGATTTGAATATATGTTATGTAAAGAAATGTGTCATTTTGTTAAATATATATATAAGGGCACAATAAGTGAATAGAGTTGTTGAATCCATTATTAATGATATTTATTTCTTGGGTGACTTACATATTGGTTCAAAAAAGTGACTATATTTACAAATTGGTTTACAATATCTGCACAGAAGTGTAATTTTTTCTGCACAGAAGTGTATTTTTTTCTGCACAGAACAAATTTGTAATTTTTGTCAATTTTGTGAACCATTGTGATTTTCTCTTATTTCTTTTATGTGTTTTACTACTAATCATGTTGTTGAAATTTTTGATTTTAAGAAGATGTTAGTACATATAAATTTAATTAATTTTTATATTAAATTCAATGAATTAAATTTCAAATTTATTTTTATATGTCTACTCTTAATTTAAAAAATATATTAATTAATATCCAATAGTTTTTCTTGGTCATCTCTTTGTATCAGCTTTTAAAGCAGTGATGTTCATAAATTTACAAGCCAAGTCAATTCAATGTATATTTGAAAATAATGTTGTTAATATTTGTTATGGTTTAAGAGTTTTACAATGTCAATATTTAAAATTATTTTATGTCATTAGGTATTAATTTTATTTTTTATTGTTTGGATTCATTTTTTATTGTTTTCGTATTGAATTTTATGTATTAATTGGTTTAAGTTAAAGCATTTTTTTATTAATTATTGTTAATTGTATGTATCCAACGATATATATAATAATTATTTGTTATAATGATTTATTTATGGATTTAGTTGTATATATTAAAATTCAAAAATTGATATAATTTTTTTTATTATGTATAGGCTATTTTATTTTTATACTCTTTAAATATGAACAATGATTAGTCATTAATAATATTTATTTTGTCTTTTGTATATTATTAAACATTTCAATAAATTTGATGTGATTATATTATATTTTTAAACTTATAGTTAGTAGGTAATAATGGATAGTAATGTATTGGTGTATTTGTTATTTTTGTACTTTATAATATTATGTATCACATTGTGTTTTTAATAAATAATTCTTTTTACTAAAAAGAATTATTTTAATTGGTTTATCTTTATTATTATTTATATTACTAAAGAGTCTTTGTTTGATAATTTTGGTTAAAAATATTTAGATTGAAATTTTTTAATGTACAAATTATGCATTTTTTTAGATTATAAATAATTATAATTTTTAATTATTTTGGTTAAATGTAGCTTTATGTATATTTATTTAATATAAAATTTTATAACATAATAAAAATTGATGAATAATTTTGGGGTTTCAATAATTTAATTAATCCATTTTTATCTTCTTCTTTATTTTTGTAAAATTGAGACTTTGGCATTACATAATTTTTGTTAAGTGTTTTTTTTTTTTTTTACTTTTTTGTTTATTAAAAAAATTTATTTTATTGTTTGGCCTTTAATTTTTTATTTTGAAACTGATAGATTTTTTGAATTCTTTATTAAAGAATGTTAAAAAATAGTTTAAATCTAAAATTTATTTAAAGAAGAAATATTTAACTTACAATTGTATCGTGTATTAAAATTTTGTCATACCTCTTTTTTAATTTTATTTTATATGCTTCATATAAGTATTTTTATTTGTATTTTATTGTGGCTGAGTTTCATTTTTCTATTAAATTAGTTTTATATTTATTTTATTTCAATATATATTCTTTTGATTTTATATACTTATTAGTTTAAATAAAAATAGTATATATGTATAATTGTTAATCTTATGTATTAAAAATGATATATATACAATAAATTTCTAAATATAATTTATTTTTAGGTATTTTAATTAATTAATTTATTTATTTAATTGTATAGATTAATACACATTAATTAATATAAATTTTATTATTATGTATATGTTATTTTATTTTTATACTCTTTTGACACGTACAATTATTAGTCGTTGATAATATATATTTGTTGTCTTTTATATATCATTAGATATTTCAATAAAATTAATGTTTTGATATTTTATTTTTAAATTTATACTTAGTATGTAATAATGGATAGTAATGTATTTTTTTGTACTTTATAAATTTAGTTATCCCATTGTGTTTTTAGTTAATAATAAGTTTTAATTAGTGTACATTTTTTATTTGGAATTATTTCACAGTATAAGTTTTTAATTATTTATTTTTTGTATATATATGTTAGGATTTGATCCAATATTTTTGTTATAAATTAATTTTTTATTTTCATTTACGTTTACAAAAAATAAAAAATTATAAGATTCAATTTTGAATTGTATCAAGAATTTAGTTTTTCTTTTGGTAATTTATATTTTTGTTCGTTACAAATTTTTATAGTTTGATTTGTGTTTTAAATTATGTATGTTCATTGTTGTTTTTATATTAAAATTTTCAATTACATGGATATTAGTTTTTGAATTATTATTTTATATTAAATATATGTACCGTTTTTTTATATTTAATTGCTTTGTTTATCTAATATTTAAGTATATTTTTTTTTACAATTACATTTTCCTTTTTGTTTTTATATTAGGATTAGAGATATATTTCTCCTATAACTTTGCACAATTTTAATTTGTTAAATATGTATTACATATTTCGATTTTTTGTCCTATAAATTCTATTGTTTTTGTTTTATCTTACTCCTTTTAAAATCTACATAGAAGAGCAATTATCAAAATATATTTTCCAAAAATATTAAAAAATTTCAAATTTAGAGGACTAATATTCCTAAAATAAAATTAAAATGACTGATGTAAAAAAATCAATACTTACAGGACCAATATCAACAACATTTAATCCATATGGTTAAAAAAATATTGAGTCAATTTATGAAATGTTAAATTGTCTGATCCCTTTGCGTAAAAATAATATTTCTTTTTAAAATTAATTCTTATAATTTTATTGATATATGCAATTAATCAATTTTTTTGTTAATTTTTATTTTGTTTATAATTTTATAAAATATTTCACAAATTTATTGTAAAATACTCCCTTCGTCCCAATAGATATTTTACATTTTACAATTTTCATCTACCCCACTATATATTTTTCATTTTCTTTTTTACCTTTTTTGCAAATTTTTATTTACGTTTTTATTATTACTTTCATTATTTTTTATATTATTTTCATTACCTTTTCATTTTTTACGTCATACCACTTATACTTTTTCACTTTTATCTTAATACATGTTCCAAAAATTAATGAACAACATATAGTGGAACATATGAAGTAGTTTTTTTATTTATCTAAATTTATGCAGGAATTTATGAGGAAGTTGCAAAGGTCATATGTCATTAACAAGAATCAACTATCATCTTTGGAGAATTTAGAATATATGTCTTTCTAAAAAAATTTATATTTAGAACTATTATTATTTTGAATGATTTTTTTAAAGTTGTTCTTTTTAAATTCATAGTAATTTTTTGGGTAATTTTATAATCTCTTTATTTTGCAGGCAGTGGAAATTCACAATTGTAGATATTACAAATGATCATTCATCTTCAACATTTCGTTATGTTTTTGGAAATGAGAATTATAATTTAAATGAGGAATTGCATCAATATCAACCATCTCATGTGATAGTGCTGTGATACCGTTGAGTTCAAGTATTATTCAAAATGTGGTCGACACTCAAGACAATACTTATTGTGTTCAGACTAATGTAGAGAGAATAAGTAAACAGCGGAAGACTTTGAACACAAGGATTAACTCAATTTTTACACAAACTAAAATTAGTTTGTGGGGGCCTCAGGGCTGAAATATCACTAACTTGGAAAAAGTGATTACAAAAACAAATTCAAGTCTTGGAAACATTCCTTCCAAATCTCAAACATAAAATTGGATAAAATATCCAAACAAGTTCCCAAATGGCAAACCTAGATTGTTAAGTCTAAGCCTACTTCAAGCACAAACTTCCACTACCTGTGAACAACTCAGCAAAACGAATGTGATAATAATATACACAGTGTTGTACAGAATGTAACAAAACATGTGAAACCACTACACAGAAACCGTAAAATAGGTTCCAATAAATGCGCGTTGCTTCTATATGTAGTGTGGAGTCTCTCTCATCGTTTCTGGATGTATTCCTCATCTATTTATAGAGTTGGAATGTGGATCCGTCCATCAATGAAGTGAAAATCATGGAGAGAAGTTGAGATCCACTTTTGTAGAAGTTGAGGTAACTTCCATGTAACTTGCTTTCTTTAACTCTCGGTTCCTTTGATTCCAGGTCCTTCCAGATGTTCTAGATCCTTCCAGGTGTATCATGAATATTCTGGGACATGGGAATAACCGCCGTTGACCGTCGTTGATCAGGGACAGCACCAAGGACAACCATTGAATAAACACTAAGCAGTTAATCACTAGAACATGTTTCCTGAAGGATGTTGACCTGAAATGATAGCAAAGACAATTCGAACAACACTAAAAAATTAGTCGTTAGAACGAATATCCTGGAAGATGTCCTGGAGGATGGGTGTGATTCCAGATGTGATAGCACTGGTCTCAACACTCACATCAACATCGTGCTTTTAAAAACGGTAACATTGCATAACTATTTTTATTATTTAAATTTTTCGTAATACATTTTAACATATTAACTTTATAAAATTAAATTTTTTTTCTTTAATTGTGTTTTAGTTTGTGGCACAAGTAGACAAGATACATATGAAAATTATTCTGAATTTTTTTTAATTCCTTCATTTTTGAATAAGATGATATTCATATACAAGAGTTAAAGATCTATGGAACCAATATTCATTGATGCTCTTCCATCCAATAATAACAGTCAAGATCTGGTTGATTGTGATACTGATGAATTACTTAATTACCATAACCATGTTGATTGTAAGTCCTTTTTAATACCTTTATATTTTTACTGTATTTAAGATAGTATTAATTATTTTAATTTTATAAGGTATTTATGTATTTCATTTTGATTTTTCAGATGTTGAAAATTGGAATATTGGTGATCCAATTCATCGATGTCAATATTGTGGTGCTATGTTTTGGTTAGATGAACGGTTAAAATCTAAAAAATGTCATGCATCCTAAATTTTCTTTGTGTTGTTCACAAAGAAAAATACAGTTGCCTTTAATGCCCCAACCTCCTTTTCTTTTTCATGATTTGATTTGAGGTCATAATAACAGGAACATACATTTTTTGAAAAATATTCATTCATTTAACCATATTTTTTTTTTTACATCTTTAGGTGGAACAATTGATAGAAATTTAAATCGTGGTAATACTTTTCATGTTTTCCGGTTACATGGGCAGAATTATCACAAATTAGAGAGTTTACTTCCTAATGGTCCAGTTCCACCTGTATTTGCAAAGCTTTACATATATGATAATGATAATGAGATTTCTAATAGAATTCGATCTGTTAGGTATTATTTTCTAACTTTTTTATTAAAATTTTAGCAAAAATAATTTAATTTTAGTTTTTTTATTAAACTTTATTTTTTATATTATTATTTTAAGGTCAGAAAATAGATTACACACAATTGAAGCGGGTATTGTATCTGATTTAACGGAGATGTTGGATGAATGTAATGTGTTAATTCAAAGGTTTAGAACTGCAAGAAAATAATCTAATGTCGGTCATAGAACAGTTACCATGAGGTTAATTGGAAATAGATTCTATGATCCAAGGACACATAATTTACCTACAGTTTCTAAAGTCACGGCCGTTCTTACTGGTGACCTCGACAATACTACTGGTGTTCGAGATATTATAGTTGAAACTTGCTCCGGGAAATTGCAACACATAACTGAGTTAACTCCATCTTATCTTGCTTTACAATATTCTTTTTTTTTCCTTTTGGTAAAGATGGATATAGAGAAGATATACCTTTTTCACAGTCTGTGCAGAGGGTTGGACACATGACAAAAATTAGTATAAGAGAGTTTTTTGTTGTTCGTCTTCAAGAAAGAAATGGAGAACCACCTACGTTACTTTCTTGCAAAAGGTTAACTCAACAATTCATTATGGATGCTTACACTATGGTTGAATCTGCATGGCTTTTGTATATAAAGAATCATTAAAAGGAACTTCGATGTGATATGTACAATGGTCTTGAAGATGCTTATTTATGTGGAGAAAGAGATGCAAGAGTTGTTGACAAACGTATTGTTTTACCACCTTCATTTACTGGAGGCCCTCGGTATATGCTGCAGAATTATCAAGATGCTATGACTATATGTCGTTGGACTGGCTACCCACAATTTTTTATAACAATTACATGCAACTCAAAATGACCAGAAATTGTTCGATACATGTCACTTAGGGATCAAAATCCTGAAGTTTGTCCTGATATAATTTGTCGTATATTCAGAGTAAAATTGGATGGATTGATTCGTGATATTCGTCAAGATAAGATTTTTGGTAATGTCAAAGTAGGTACAATTTTTAATTACAATATTTTTTGAGTACTTTTAATTATATATATGTTTTAAATTTTTTAAATCTATATTTTTATTAATATATTTATATTTTTTTCAGTTTTGTATACAATTGAGTTTTAGAAAAGAGGACTCCCTCTTACTCAGATTTTAGTTTTTCTTAAAAAATACAAAGATTCTCCTTCTCCTGATAATATTGATAGGATTATATCTACTGAATTGCTGGATGAAGTTACTGATAAATCATATTTTGAGGCAATTCGTGATTTTATGATGCATGGTCCTTGTGGTCCTACTGTTAAGTACTCTCCATGCATGTCTGAAGATTGTGAGTGTACGAAAAAATTTCCCAAAAAGTTTTCTTCCGAGAGTTCATTTGGAGATGATGGATATCCTATATACAGGAGAAAGAATGATGAAAGAACTGTTAAAAAGAAATATTTTGTTATGGATAATAGATATGTGGTTCCTCATAATAGATATATTCTTTTGAAGTATGACACACATTTCAACGTTGAATTGTGCAATCAATTCAGAGTCATTAAATACTTTTTTAAGTATGTCAATAAAGGACATGATCGTGTAACTACCACATTTGTTGACAGTTCTGCAGATTTTAATCATTTAACTGATATGATGAGATCAAAATGTACTTTGATTGTAGGTATATTTTTCCGTTGCATTTTTTAGGACATAAAAATATTTCGAGGAATTTTGTATCCTACATTTCGTGATGCATGTTTTGCCAAAGGTTTGTTAGAAAGATGATCAAGAGTATGTTTATGGTTTTGAAAAAGTAAGTGAATGGGCTTCAGCATCTTCAATGAGGTCTTTGTTTGTCACTTTGATCACATTTGGATCTTTAAACAATCTTTGTGACACATGTAATATTTTTTGGAAGTTTATGTCAGATGATTTTTTATACAAGAGAGAAAAATATTCCGTTTTCCAGGTATTTTATTTTTTGTGTTGTATTTTTTTAAAAAAAATTTACTTTTTCAATTATATTATAATGTAAATGAATTTACTATGTTTTTGTTTTCATAAATATATATCGAGATCTAAGTAGCAATTTAAAAATATTTAGTATTATTTCATTACTTTTATAGCATAATAAAATACATTACGTTATATTTTATAAAAAAATATGTGTATGTATATATATTTCATGTGAATTTTTTTTATGTCTAGCATTCTGTTAAATTTAAGTATAATTTAGTAATTGTATTGTATAATTATTAATTTTAAAATTCTGTTTAAAACTATATTTTGTTATATACTATTACTGTATTTAAGTTAAATAATATTCAATAAATGACAATTTAAATAATTAGATTTTCTATTTTTTTTAATTTTAACTTTATTTTTTATGTTTGAAGAATTAAGGATGACAGAAGATGAGATTAAAAATTATTGTCTTTTGGGGATTGAAAATATGTTGGTTGTTCATGCTAACAATTTGACAACAAGTAATAGGATGATTTTAAGTGAATTATCTTATAATAAGGTGGAATTGAGAGTGGAGCATGAAGTTTTGATGAGTAGATTGAATGATGAACAACGGGTTGTTTATGATACAATCATTAAGTCAGTGTTTTCAGATATTGGAAGAGTCTTTTTTGTATATGGTTATGGAGGTACTGAAAAAACTTTTTTGTGGAAAACATTATCTGCAAGACCCTGGTCCTATGGTAAGATAGTTCTAAATGTTGTTTCGAGTGGCATAACTTCCCTTTTACTTCCTGGTGGACGAACTGCTCATTCAAAATTTTGTATTCCAATAAGTTGTTTGGAAGATTATACATGCAATATTAAACAAGACAACCATTTAGCAGAACTTTTAATAAAACACAATCTTATAGTCTGGGATGAAGTACCAATGGTTCATAAGCACTGTATTGAAGCTTTGAATTCTTCATTGAGAGATATTATGTAGTTATGTGAGTCATCACGTTTTGGGATACCTTTTGGAGGAAAGACAATTGTCTTTGGTGGTGATTTTCGATAAATTTTACATGTAATTCTAAAAGGGAAGAAACAAGATATAGTACATGCTAGCATAAACTCTTTGGATTTATGGAATTCATGTACTGTTTTAAAATTGACAAGGAATATGAGGTTGCATAATTTGGAATCTGTTGAAGGAAAAGATGAAATAAAATCATTTTCAGAATGGATTCAATCGATTGGTGATGGAACTATAGGGTAAAAAATGAATTATGGATCAGATATTGTTATTCCAGATGACATTTTATTAAAATGTGGTGATGATTCAGTTTCGTGTATTATTGATTATGTGTATCCTGATTTTGAGTCTAGGATGTTCGATCACCAATTTTCACAAGACAAAGCTATTCTAGCACCAACTCTGGATTCTGTTAGATCTATAAATGATTATATTAGTGGATTAAATGACGGAGAACTCAAAAGGTATTTAAGTTGTGATAGTATTTGTAGATCTGATTCGAAATTTGATTCTCTCGCTAATGTTCATACTCCCAAGTTTTTGAATACTTTGAAGTTTCCTGGAGTTCCTGATCATGACTTAAATCTTCAAGTTGGCACACCTATTATGCTATTGAGAAATATTGATCATTCAAGAGGGCTTTGTAATGGAACGAGGTTTATTTTACTGATTTTGTCTAATTTAAATTAAATATTTGTTAACATTTATCGTTATAGTATTTTATAAAATTATAATGATATATATCTATTTTTATGCAGGTTGGTAATCACTCGATTGTGCAATAAAGTAATTGAAGCTAAAGTTCTCACTGGTATTAGTGCTGGTGAATTAGCTATGATTCCTAGATTGTCATTGACTCATTCAGATCCTAGATTACCATTTAAGTTCACGAGAAGATAATTTATGTTGATTGTTTCTTATGCAATGAATATAAACGAAAGTCAAGGACAATCTTTTTCTAATGTTGGAGTATTCCTTAAAAAACCTGTATTCAGTCATGGTCAGCTGTATGTTGCAATTTCTAGAATTACAACACGTCATGGTTTAAAATAATGTTGTGTTATGATAATGACCCTAACGGAAATACAACGAAAAATATTGTATATCAGGAAGTGTTCAGGAATGTTTAAGGTTTCTTAGATGTAATTTTGTTTTGAATTTTCTTATTGTATATATTGTGTTTCTAATAAAATAGTTGTTTTTTTTAGTTTTTTTTTTCATTTTTACTTATGTAAATTATTTAAAATTTATATAACTATACATCAGTGTAATTATTTATAAATAATCATTATTCTCATAAAAATTTAATGAATTTGTTATAAATTAAACTCTATTGATGTATGGTAACAAAGATGAACACTAATTTTAAAATACTATGATGATTTAAATTTGACATCAATTAAAGCAAGTTGTAAATTAACTGCTATCAGTGTTTCTAATAAGATGAAAATAATATTGTTTATTTCGATCATAGATTAAAACTGTCTATATTTTTGTTTCACAATAGTGGAGTAAAATTCTGGGGTGAGAAATTAATTAAATAATTTGGAGTATTATAATTTCTCGATCGTGAAATCTACTCAAATAACCGAGTGTACTTTTTATTTGTTGTAACATGATTTTTTACATCTTCATTGGTTTAGTACAATTAAATTTTTTTTAGTATGTCTTATGTGAAATTCTTTATGTTCTAATTCTGATGGTATTAATTATGAAATAAAGGAATTTTTTTTCATCCTATAACTTTATTACTTTTATTATCTTTGTTTTGCTAATTTTTATTTATTGATATTAATCCTGTAGGATACATTTTTTTTGTCCAGCTAAATTTTAAGTTTTAATTTTAGTTCTATAACTTCAATTTTTTTTTTGTTTACGTCATGTTTTATTAGTTTTTTAGTTTTAATTGATTCCTAGGACAGCATAATTGATTCCTTTCTTGATCTCTAAATTTTGGGCAGCTCGATCTTTCGGGGGACTCGCTTAAGGCCGATCTCTAGAGCCATGAGCTCGGGAGCTCCCCGGTGGTTGCCCGAGCTCGAGACCAGCTCGGATTAATGCTTGATGTGCCCTTGAGCGTCCTAAACCCCATGCAAGATATTTTGGACTTTTCCGAGCACCAGGTATGCTCGGACTGAGTGTGGAAGCTTGTACAAACTTTTCTTTGCTCGTCTTCTAGGTGGGCTTCCTGTTCTCGAACTTGAGGAAATTTTTTTTTTGTCTCATAACTTATTGAGTGTCTGTTTTTTGTCTTAAAATTTTGACTCTTATATTTTTGTTTCGTAACTCTTTAGGTAGTTCAATTTTAGTTCCATTTTTATCGAAAAGGTGAAAAAAAACACTATTTTTTGCCTACCATGGTGCACATGGTGATTGAATTTGAAATTTTTTGGTATTCATGATGATATTTTATTATTTTTTATTAGTGTTTTAGTAATATGAAAAAATAAATAAAAATACAAAAAAAAAAAAAAAGATATTTGGTAGCCATGTCAACAAAGGTACCACCAAAGAATCTCAAATTCAACCAGCACGTGCACCGTGAATGGCAAAAAAAAAATTACTTTATTTTCACTTTTTCGATAAAAATAGTATAAAAATTGGACAACCCAAAGAGTTGCAGAAATAAAATCTAAGAGTCATTTTTTTTGGACCAAAAGTTGACACTTGATAAGTTATGAGACTAAAATATTTTTATCTTCGGACTTGAGACCCATGATTGGGCTTAGGCCCAAGTGAAGGCACAATTGTGCCACAATAATTATCCCTCAACTAGTTGCTCAAACACTTCGAGGAATGAGGTGGAACGGCGTTGTTTACACTTTTGAGATGGATGCATCATCCGAGGTCGAAGTACAGACCTCCAGTTTAGGTACATAATTGATTTGATTGACCGGCAGACGCGTGCCCTATGTAGGCCTAGGCTAGAGTATGTGCTGATAACTGCCTGATTATTTCTCATTTTTTTAAATTCAAAAAGTTAACACGCGCTTGAAGTTGCACACACGTGGGACATATCAACGTCACGAACTGTCATTCGTACACCTTATCCTCTGAAACCACAATCATATAAATAGATCACTTGGACATTCAGTATACACTTTTTTGCACCTTAGCAATTTTAGAGAGGGAGAGAGATAGCATAGTAAGGGTGTTGTTGACTCTGACTGCAATTCTGGCGATCCTGGGTTTTCATTCAGTACATACTTTGAATCTTCATTAATCATCCTTTATTTCAAAAAAATCCCCTATATTCCATCGCAATGGTGTGTAAGAATTCACAGTAGAAAGACCGCGAGGCTGGGTCCTCAGGGAATGTCGGACGGTGCCAAGGCCTCAGTGACATGAAAGATGATTTTGAGGAGGGTCCTCCTTGTGCTAAACCATGAATTTTTATGCAGACTCCGTGAGAGATTGCTGAACCAGGTTCTCAGGAAAACAATGTGACTAGTTCATCCTTCAGAAGGGGATAACCAGACTCGAGAAGGTAATCCTTCCTCAAGTGGTGCCCAATTGCCTAAAAATCATGAGCCTACTCGTTGCCTCCACGAGCTTGAGGCCAACCTGAAATGAGACCAAGCCAAGGTCTGGGGAGCTTAACAGTTTGATGCTGCCAAGAAAGTAGATCGACAGTAGTGTAATGAGGTGTGGCAGACTTAGGCCTTATTGAATAGTTTTTTGGATGAAATTATCAGCTCCACACCGAGACCATCATATGTTGAGTACCGGGATACGTATCTCTACATCTCCACTTCTTGCGATTCGAGGACTATCATTTGGCATTGTTGATAGGCGACCTAAAGCAAGCAGGATAAATATTGAAGAAGAATGATCAAGAGAGATTAAGGCAAAGCTGCTCACCCAGTAAGACCAGCTCGCCCCTTAGCTCGCCCGAGTCATTAGCCTACTTCATCCAAACTACTATCAACTTACTCAGTCAGCTTGCCAGTAGCTTGCCCTTTAGCTCGCTCATATCACCTGGGGCCCACTCGTATGGAAAGGAAAACCACCTCAGTGGCGAACTCATTATCCCATAAAGAGTTGGAAACACTCTATCCAGCTCTTAACTCACACCTGACCCTCAAAAGCATGTTTGAAAGGGTCAGGCTACTGGTGAAACTCAAAGATCTTTATTTATATTAAATCTTGGAGGCAATTAAGGCTAAGGGGGAAGCAATGTGGAAGAAAGAAGAAAGGGAAGTACTTGAGCTTGCTCAAGTGAAGAATATCTACTTGTTGTTAGCTGAATGTGATTTTGGCAAATTAGTTGCCAAGAAACTTGAAGAGCCCAAACTTATTGAATGACCTAAGGAGAAATCTGGAAATGATGAAGGTGAGGGGGGTGAAAATGGGGATGAAGGAGCCAATCTGTAACGTCCCAGTTTTTCCAAAATGTTTTTTGGCATTCTAGAAACCCGAGTCGTCACTTAATGTCCAAAAATCCGGACTAAATTTTTTTTTTGAAAACTACAAGTAACATCACATGAACAGCGGAAGCATACATTAAGGTTATAAAACGCAGTGGCCATTTTCAAAATATCACACACACGATCGTTATAAAAGTTTGGCGCAAAATAGATAGTTCTGATAAATATTACACACCATCATCGAGGAAATTATAAACGTTTACCGCCTCGGCATATTAGTTAAGTCATATTAAAACTACTAGTCTCGTTTTCACGAGTAATTTAAAACACTTTGGTAGGGAAGTAGTATCACTCCTCCACTGGCGCAAACTCCCCGTCATCGAGACCTGAAAAAGGATTTAAAAGTAGGGGAGTGAGATTTGAATTCTCAGTGTGGGCGACCTGTACGCTACTATACATATTGGTAGTATGCAAACGTATCATTTTGTAAAAACACTTTTCATAGCCACAAAGGCTCATCATTCATCATATAGCCCGTAGGCTCTGTCCACCGTGACGCCTAGCTACACAAGCCAGACCACTACATATCATTTGAGATACTTTTAATCATATAGCCCTCAGGCTCTGTCCACCGTGGCGCCTAGCTACACAAGCCAGACCACTACATATCATTTGAGATATAGCCCTGAGGCTCTGTCCACCGCGGTGCCTAGCTACAGAAGCCAGACCACTACATATCATTTGAGATACTTTACCCGTAGGCATTTGGGTAATAACCTTGTAATCGGACCCAAAGGTCAAAACATTTTCATTCAAATACACCAATAGCCCATATAATATTCAAGGCAATACAGTAAATGCCACCCACCTTAAACGCTTTCCTTTTTGCAAAACAATCACCGTTCCTTTCACCAGTAATTCTCGTCACCGTTTGCAACTTAGACCTAGCACCATTCGTTGTATTTCAGTTATTAATGTTTAAGAATTCTTGTTAAGATTTATACAATTAGTCTGATAAGGACATACACTTTACTTAGCATTTTTGTTCACTTAAGAAGTTAATAAAATGTTTTACGGTAATTAGTAGCTTGAGGTTCTTATCTAGGTGCATTTAGCATACTCAACTTTGTTAGGATCTTACAAGGTTCTTCGTATTTTCCTTTCTCAAGGCAAATAAGAAACATATGGTCCTTAATCTAAAATCAACACTAAATATCATGCCATTCATATAACTCATGCATTCACATAGAATTCACCAAGGCTTTAGACTAGTTTCCTCATGGGAAAATATTTGTTTTCCTTCTAACAAGGAAATAACACATAATCAACAATATTCAAGTACTGCAGTTTGCATGTTGACCCACACTTATACCAACTTGGAGAATTTTCTAAAAATATCAAAACTCATTCAAAAATCATGAAATTTTTACAGTGACTAACCCATCAAGTCTAAATTACATATAAAATTTATTTCATATCATTTGGTTTAGGAAAATATGAGTTCTAGGCTAGTTCCCAAAACATGGCAGATTGTTCCAGAATTTTCCAGAATTGAGCAACTTTCGAAATAATTTTGGTAAAAATATTTACACATCTCCAAAAATCGTGAAATAAATCATGAAGATACTTAACTTCATGTAGTAATTTATAAAAATTTTAAAAGAATTCTTTCATGAACAGATTACTCCCAGAAAATCCATACTTTAGAAATAAGGGGCATTTTGTCAGACTTTCTTAGAAAATTCATAACTTATTAATGAAAACTCCAAAAATTCTCAAACTAGATTCAAATGAAAGATAACTTGATGTAGTTTCCAACCATATAAGCATAATCCAAAAATTTATAACATATGAGGTCCGAATTCTGTACGAAATTCGAGGTTAGTGCATAAAGTGTGTGATTTGTGTGCATGCTTTCACTTACATTTTCAATTTCATAACTACCATGCAACCAACATTTTAACTCCTTCAAAAACATCATTCTAGACTTCATTCATCATGCATTTGAACATTGGAAAGTAATAATGTCCTAGGGTTTCATGGTCTCTAAAAATATGGAACAATAAACACACATAGCTCACATATACATGCAAGAAAACCAAATGTTTTGAGTTGGGGTTTTACAACCTTTGGAGCCTTTTTCTTGTTAACAAAAGAAGCTTTATTGTCCCTTGACCCTTAAGCTTGTAGGAATGGAGCACCACTTGGAGGAATACTTTGGTTTTGAGCTAAAACAAGGCAATGGAGTAAGTTAGGAGAAGTGGAGAGGAAAAACATGAACTTAGAAAAGAGAGGGAGAGATGTTGGCTTCCTCTTTGCAAGGAAATGACTCCAACCTTCAACCTAACTCCATGGATTTCTTGATACTTGAGGAAGGAAGCTCTCTTGTTGTTGGAGATGGGAGAAGAAAATCTCTCTACCCTTTGTAAGTATGGTGACCAAAAGTTGAGTGAGGGAGTGAGAAGGGAGTTTGTGGATTTTCTTTTCTTTGGGTTTCTTTGCTCAAGGTAGGGAATGAACTAAGATAATTCATATATAGGAAATGGGAGCATATGACCATTCAAAGTTACTCATTTGGAGGTAAGAGAAGTCAATGTTAGGTAAGGGAATAGGAAAGAAGGTATGACTCCTTAATTTAGGGGTATGGGCATTTTTTTGACTTCACATTTCTTCATTCCAGCTGATAATTTCGGTCATAAGGGGATTTAGGAGAGGAATTTGAGTTCTAACTGTATTTTGGGACGCGATATGGCTTTCGGGGTTGAAAACGAATATTATTCGGTCGCGTTTTGGGCTCCGAAAATTAATATTTTGCTCATTTTGTAAGCCTAAAATTTTATATCTTGTATTTGTTAATTAAAACTTATGTTTAACCCATTTTATTACTTAAGTTCTAATAAAGATCCGCAATTACTCGTCGGATCGAAGTTTTTCAAATTTTAGAGTTTTCGGTTCGACATTTGGCGACAAACGTCCAGGGTTTTATTTTTTATAAATCTTTTACACCCAAAGGGTCTTAAAATCCCTTTTAGAATGTTATTTCATTGGTTCAAATGATTTATTAATATTTGATTCATAGTTACGGTGCTAGGAGTGCTTCCGGTTCCGATTTTGAACCAACCGTCAAGTAGAAATCACTCATTTTAAAACTTAGTGTCCTCAAAGGAGTAAAAGATCAATCAAGCAAAAATATATAAATATAATAACATGAAATGTAATATAAATAGAAAAAAATCTAATTTGGTTCGGGGTATTACACAATCCACCTGGAGAAGCTAAGGAAGAGTCCTTTGAACAAGTGACTGGATAGGTTAGTGAAGCACATGCCACTTCACTACCTCAGGCAAGTGAGGATCAGGCTACTTCCAACCAGCCTGATCCTCAGGATACTCAGGAGATCATAGAACAAGTTACCATTCGATCACTTGATAATACCCCTGTTGCAAAGATTGAAAGGGTTATTCAAGGTGCAATTCAGGTCAGTGAAGAGCCCAAGGAAGAAGGAAAAGAGCTGACCTTAATTCCAAGCACTTTGACTGCCAAGTTGGAGACTTTGGAGACAATGCTTGAGGAACAGTCAATTGAGACTGTTGTTCTTGGGCATCACATTGATGAGCTTAGAGGATCAAGTTCTGCCCTAATCACCAACCTATCAGTGAATGTTGATAGCATGGAAATGAATCTGACCAAGGAAGTTATGGAGTTGAAAGCAAGTTTTGAGCAAGAGAAGGAGGCTAATGCTCAGGCCATACTGACTCTCAGGAGAGAGAATAAGGAACAAAGGGAAATGCTAATTCAGGCTACCATTAACTCAGTGGCTGGTGGACTGATGGACAGAATGGATGAGTACTTGAAGAAGAAGGAAAAAGCACTGAAAAGGGAGGTTCAAGAACAGAAAAGGCAAGCTATATCTGTGTTGCCTACTCAGGATGCCACCAACCTGATTATTGAAGAGAAACTGAAGCCCTTCACTGACTTTGGAGTCAATACTGCTTATCATTTGAAGGCCCTGGATGAGGAAACTGAACATTACCTCACACAACTCAGGGTTGTTGAACAAGATTCAGTAAGACAGTCAGTTGCTCTTGCTTAACTTTATAGGAAAGATGGCAAGAAAGGGGAAGGAAGTTAGGGGGCTGGTGGAGACAGGCCACTTTGGGGGACCAACTGTTGGAAAAAGAAGCAAAGGGCCAGATCCTGAGAAGGTTGTCTCAGAGATAAACACTGAAATCACAACTCTGGTGAAAGAATGAGAGAAAGAGAAAGCACACATCAAAGGGAAAGAACCTGCTGGAAAAGGAAGGGAGATGTTTGTCCCAATTGAGTATGAAACACGTAAGTGTACGTGATCGTTGTTGTGTTTGGCAAGTGACCAAGTTAAAATATCAAACCAAGGGAAACAATTTTTGAAATGCTAGGTTTGGTTGTTTATCAAAGTGATTTCCTAAGAAATGTAAAGACAATGGCTTGGGTTTATCTACTTAATGCAAGAATTCTAAATGGCCAACTATCACTTATGCAAGTGAACAAGTGTTGGTAATATATACTTCAATTATGACTCATTTAACTACTAATAATTCCAAGCATGCATGAAGGTTACTAAGTGCAAGAGTTAAGTCATAAGACTCTATCAAATGTCTAAGTTCTTACTTAAACACCAAATACTCAAATTGTGTCGTTCTTGGAATCAAGCAATCCTCGTTGACATAGAAACCATAACACAAACACTTGGTGTGCACAATTATCTATTAGAATCCTAATTGAACTAACTCAATTCTCATATGTTGCTAATCCAATTAGAGATCAAAACATCAAAAAACATCCACCGATAGTTCAATCAAACATCAATATAGAGAATTCCTACACATAATTAGCTCATACATGCATTAGAATCACAAGCAATTAAATAACCGCATAATTTCCATATCCCCAATGCAAAATGGAATTAGCCCATGGCTAATTGAGAACAAACAATAACAATTAAGCTAAATGAGATCATATCTAATGCAAAAATTGTAAAGGAACAAGAAATCTTACCAATTGTGATCAATATGAAAAATACCTCAAAATAGTAAAATCTAATCCGAAACTTGAAATGATAAATCCTACCGTACAAACGTAGAGAATGGAATGGGGAATTAATGGTATGCTTGGATCGTAAATCTATCGGCTTCATCGAAAGTAATTGCACGTAATGATGTATGATCAAAGTATAACCCACAAGTAACTCCCTCTAACCTCTCTCTAATTTAAGAATTTGTAAAAATGATTCAAAGCTCTTTCAAAATCTGATTCAAGTGCTATTTTTAGGTGCCAAAATGTTATGACTTGATTGCCCCTCATTAATTGGATGAAATGTCCAAGTTGCCTAAAAAATACCTTTCCGGACTCTCGCTCGCTGAACCGCTCGCCCAAAGCAGAAGAACCGCTTCGGTCTGGCCAGACCGGGTGCAGGTGCGAACCGGAGGTAGAGAAGATCTCGCTCGGTCTAAGGTAAACTGGCGCCCTGTCTAAGGCCAACTGGTGCTCGGTTTATGCACAATCTCTGACTTTTGCTATTTTGATCCGTTAACACGTTCGAGCTTCCTAGGGTTTTCCTCTTGGCCTTTTAAGCTCTCCTAAACTCTTGGATCACATCATTTCACCTTTCCTCATCATGATTTTCTCGATTTTGCCCATTTTTACCTATAAAGCACACTTTTCTCCACACAAGGGTGAATGTAACAACATATAGCACATTAGGGTCAATAACGCATATAAATTACTAAATAACATGCTCAAATACACTTAATATGATGCAATTATTACCCTAATCACACCCCTAAACTAGATCATTGCACGACCTCGGGCAATGAAGCGATAAGATAAGGGGAATAATTGTATCAATGAGCAATCAATACACAATAACATGCCATATACACATCATCTAACTTATGTAAAACTATCAATGCAATCTCAACTTATCCACAATCTACACAAGGCTCAATGCACACATTATCAAATCAATGAATCACAATCCTGATGTTGATCTGGCGAACTAACACTATTAGCATGTGGATAATTACCAAGGTTTGGCAGGTCGCCAGGGCTCACCCGGATCCACGGAAGTGTGGAGCATATTGATCTGGCGAACTAACACTATTAGCATGTGGATAATTACCAAGGTTTGGCAGGTCGCCAGGGCTCACCCGGATCCACGGAAGTGTGGAGCTCGCCTACTTGGGGGCAGCTCACCGGCGTAGCTCGCCCCAGAGCTCGCCCCCTATCCCCATGAAGACCTCACCGAGGTCCATCATCATACAGCGCCCGTAAGCCACGCAAGGCACTGGAGCTCGCCCAGAGCTCGCCTATTAGCCGATAGGATCCCGATGGTGCGCTCTTTTTCCCTCCATCCGGTTTGTCCACAAGGGTGGTTTACGACGAGGTTTTTAATGAGGCCCATCTAGTCTAAGGCATAGTAGTAGGACGAGGCACAACATAGGGAGCAGTGTAAGGGACCAGGACGAGGGTTACGGACCCTCGTCAACACCGGAAGCCATATAGGCTTGTAAGGTGCCATCTCACACTGGCACACCTATAAATGAGACCTCTCCTGTAATTATTGCACAATTCTCACATTCCACACAATTAATACATTTCCTACACTCTACTTTCTCTCTTTAAGCTCTCTCTCTCTCTCTCTCAACATTATCTCCCCAAGAACATAAAATCATAAGATTATTGTTTGGTAGAATTAATCCGTCATAAAGTCACATAAACGAACACGATTAGTAAATTCTATCAACAATTTGGGACTAGAAGAAGGGTGAATCTGAAAAATAAAATAAAATTTCAAGAACAAAAAGCTAGGGTTTGTTTGAAGGTTTGAAGATTTGAAGGTGTTCTTGATAATACTCAAGAACACTTGAAGATACACATACATATTCATTTCTTTGGACGAAAACCCGAATTCTCAAATTCATAAATTCTGCCCGGAAAAAGTTTTCAAACACGCGCGTGTACACGAATAAACCGAATTTTGGATAATTCTTCGCACGCGAGGCTAGACGAAAATTTACACAGCTCCACCCAAGCTGGACGACCACCATCCCGGCGACCTCCCTCCACCTCGACGACCTGCAGCAAGTTACCCCCTTCGAAATCTAAAAATGGCTAACACTCGAGCCGCCAAGGGACAGACCTCCGCAGCTGCCGGAAGGTCCAAAGGAGGTGACCAAAACCAGGCCGAGGTGGAGACCTCACGCCAGGTGGTGGAGACCTCACAACCACCTCCCCAGAAGAGCACTGCAGCTCCGCGACCTCCGCGAGTTGTGGTGACCCAAGAAGATTTGGCCCCCGCCCTGAGGGACCTAGTCAGCAACCCCGACGAGCTCCAACGTACCATCGCGACCTTACAAAGGTTGCAGCAGAGGCAGCAGGATGAGCTCGCCCTGGTACCCAGGCGAGCTCCAGCTGCCGAAGCCCGGGAGCAGACCAGGCCCACCCAGGGCACCCAGACCAGGGGGGATTACAGCGCCCTCCCCACCGAGCAGGAGGTGAGCTCGGCACAAGCTCGGCAGCATAGGGAGAGGACCGACAAGGCCAAAATGGTGGAGGAGGATCCCGCTCCTTACACCGGAAGGGGGTCGGCCTACACCGGGGCATCTGGCACCCACCAATCACAGAGGAGGGAAGTCCTCCAAGGCCGCCTGGGCCCGAGATATGGGGAAAATGAGTGGACGACAGCCCCGGCTTCGTCCCAAGGGGACTCCGACCAGCAGCCGCGCAGGTCCGCCCACGAAAGGTTGAGGAGGCCCGCCACTGACCGGCTAGGCCACCGTGGCGGACGTCAATTCCAGCCCGCCACTGAGAGGTCACCCCAGAGTGAGGCACCTCGGGGACGTGCGTCCTCGAGACGCACGACCTTTGAGCAACCTCCGCCGGAGGTGACCCGTGATGATGAGCTGGCCTCACTGAAAAAGGCCGTCGAAATGCTACAAGCACAAGTAGCAGCCAAGTCTGGCGGAAATGACGCCACGACTCTCCCCGCATCTCCATTAGCACCTGCCATCCTCTGCGCACCGGTCCAGAAGAAAATCAAGTTCCCGGTGATGTCAGCGTATGAGGGCGAATCCGACCCGAAAGTCCACCTGGCCAAGTACGCGGATTTCATGATTTCGGTTGGCACCACCGACTCCACCCAGTGCCGGAACTTCCTGCTGACCCTAGGGGACCGAGCTCACCGTTGGTTCTCTTCACTCGCCCCGGGGTCAATCAGCTCATTTGGCCAACTCTTGCGGGAGTTCTTGGCCCACTTCTCTGGGTTCGGATCCTACCTTACCCAGAAGCACCGACTCGCCAACATCCACCAAGGCGAGAGTGAGACCGACCAGCAATACCTGGAGAGGTTTGACAAAATTCTGCTAGAAGGTGAGCCGGTGAGTGAGGACACTAAGGTCGTCGCAGGGATGGCCGGACTCAGGAAGGGCACTGACCTCTGGAAGGAGATGCACCACGCATGTCCCAATACTTACACCGAATTCTGCCATAAGGCGGGGGTGTTCGTGGCTATGCAGGAGGCACTGCTGAAAGAAGTTGGTGCCCACGATGAGAAAAAACCCTACGGGAAGAAGTCCGGGGGCACCTACAAAGCTCCCCGGAACTTAAAGGCCTTTAACGAGGGAGACGAGCTCAAAGAAAAGCTCAACCAGGTCCTCATCGTCTCCGTTGACCACGTCTTCACTGCCGTCAAAGGCAAGGCCATGCTGGAGGAGCCGAGGTGGATCCGCCAGGACCGCACGAAGCTCAACCCTAATAAATTCTGTTCCTAACACCAAGCCATCGGCCACTTCACTAGCGAGTGCCGAGACCTCCTCAAACAGCTCTGGAAATTCTACGAGGATGGTAAGCTGGCGGAGTTCGTGAAGAAGGCCCCAGCTAAGAGGCCAAGGTTCGAGAGGAGGGCTACCTCCGATGATGAGGATGAGGAAGCGGACCAACCTGGTCCCCAGAACAGGTGGAGGGCACCTCCCCAACCTCAGCAAAACTTGGAGCCCACCCAAGAACTCCTAGTTCTCGAGGAGGAGATTGGAGCTACCGGAGGTCTCCAGGACGGGGGAATCTCCATATCCAAGAGAAAGAGGAAGGCCAAAATCCAGGCCATAAACCAAGTCCAGGAAGGCAGCTCCGGCCCCAGGTCCGTCTCACAGCTTACTGATGAGCTGACATTTTCCTCGGCGGACCTGGAAGGGGTACTGATGCCCCACAACGACTCGTTGGTGATAACCGCCAACATCATGAATGTCCGAGTTCACAGGCTACTTGTGGACACCAGCGCATTCACCAATATTCTCTTCAAATCCACCTTAGATGCCTTAGGTGATTTTGAATCGTATCTGGAACCTACCAACGCTAGGATAGTGGGGTTCGGAGAAGCTGTAATCGTCCCCCTAGGTAGTGTTAGGTTGAGCTTCCAACTTGTATCGGCTGAGGACCCCGAAAGGAGACTGACTAGGCTCATAGATTTCCTAGTTGTCGACCAGCAGTCCTCCTACAACGGGTTCCTCGGCCGCCCGTTTATTAATGAATTCAAAGTGGCGTGTTCGATCTACTACTACTGTTTGAAATTCCCAACTCCAAAAGGTACCGGGACTATAAAAGGTGACCAGAAAAAGGCTCGAGAGTGTTTACTCCAAATGAAAGATGGCCAGGTCAAAAAAGCGGTGACATGAGTCCAAGTCCTTGAAGAGGACGTGCAGATTCTAACGAACGAGCCAAACATCCTTGGCGTCGTCTCGGTCAAAATTGAGATGATGGAGGTAGGTGACCTGTCGGAGATAGACCAAGGCACAAGACGCACAACCAGCACTAATGGAGGGATTGGAAGAAACCCAAGTGTTGGGACCTGCGCAGGGGTCGGGACCTGAGCAGGAACAACAACCTGCTTCCATGGAGGTGGTTAATGAAGCCCAAGATGGGGGACCTGGGGGAGGCCAAGAACCAATGCCAATGGACGTTGATCCAACTCCGCAAGTCACTGCGCCATCCCCAGTTGACAAAACACCGGAGGTACTAACAGTTGATGGACCCACCCAAGCTGAAAGCCAACCCGATGACCTCGAACCGCGCATAGGTCACGAACCCGCGTAAATATCACAAGAGTAGTGGGATGAGTTCATCAGCGACCCAAGGTGGAAAAGTCAAAAGAGAAAAGGCACCCTCATGGAAGAATTAACGGCACTCCCAGTGGACCCGGAAAGAAACTTAGAACTTTTCATCGGTTCTGAGTTACCTGAACCGTACCGGTCGAGGATGGAGCTGTTCTTAATGACCAACCTGGACGTATTTGCCTGGTCCCATGAGGACATGACGGGGATCCCATTGGAACATGCTTGCCACAGACTCAATATAGGCCCGACAAGGAGACCCTTGCTCCAAAAACGAAGAAAATACGGACCAGACAAATACGCAGCTCTAACTGTTGAGGTAGAGAAATTGTTAGACAACAAGCTCATCAAGGAAGCCTTGTGTCCACAGTGGGTCGCGAACCCCGTCCTGGTGAGAAAACACAACGGGACGTGGAGACTCTGCATTGACTTCACAGACTTGAATAAAGCTTGTCCGAAGGACAATTTCCCACTACCTCACATCGATCAACTGGTAGATAGCACCGCTGGCCATGAAATGATGACATTCATGGATGCTTTTGCGGGCTATCACCAGATAGCTTTGCACCCAGATGACCAGGAGCATACGGCGTTCTACACCAACAAGAACATGTATTGCTGGGAAATGATGCCGTTCGGACTCATCAACGCCGGAGCCACCTACCAAAGGTTGGTGAATAAAATGTTCGACTAACACATTGGCGAATCCATGGAGATGTACGTAGATGACATAGTTGTCAAGAGTCTAAGAAAGGAGGACCATCTGGACCACCTAAAACAGACCTTCGACATACTGCGCCACTACAACATGAAGTTAAACCCCAAAAAGACCAGCTTCGGTGTGCACTCCGGAAAGTTCCTGGGGTACCTAGTTAGCCAACGAGGAATCGAGGTCAGCCCGATGTAGGTCCAATGCATAATCGAGATGGGTATACCCGATTCCGTCCAGAAAATTCAAAGACTAACTGGGTGCATGGCAGCCCTAAACAGATTCATCTCCAGGTCCGGTGACCAAAATCGCCCTATCTTCGAAGCGATTAAGGTGAACACACGGAGGTACAAAGAGGCGGCCAAAGCCAACAAGCTCCACCTCAAAAACCACTTCGTCTGGACAAGTGAATGCCAACGAGCCTTCGAAGACATCAAAATATACCTAGCAGATACACAGGTCCTGTCAAAGCCGATACCTGGAGAGAAGCTATACCTCTACCTGGCTGCGTCGGAGGTGGCCATCAGCTCCGTCCTGGTCCGAGAAGAGGTGAAAACACACCTGCCAGTGTACTATGTAAGCCAAGTCTTACACGAAGCTGAGTTGAGGTACACCCCAACAGAGAAGCTGGCTTATGCACTGGTGAAGAGTGTTAGAAAATTGAGGCCTTACTTCTTTGACCACCCGGTAGAGGTGTTGACAACGTTCCCACTACGTCAAATACTACAGCGCCCAGACACCGCCGGACGCCTGCTGAAATGGTCACTAGAGATCAGACAATACGGTATAACCTATGCACCCCGAACAGCGATAAAGGGACAAGCGCTCGCTGACTTTATCATCGAGCTAACTTTCCCACAAGATCCGACGAGGGGGTGTACAGCTCTGTGGCACCTCTACGTGGACGGATCATTAACCAGCCTAGCAGCAGGCGCCGGCATGGTCCTGATCAGCCCAGACAGACAAGTCTTCACCTCCGCAATCCGATTCGACTTTCGAGCAACCAACAACGAGGCGGAGTATGAAGCGTTGATAGCGGGACTCAGGCTATCATTAGCTGTGGGGGCAACCAATCTTCAAGTTTTCGGAGATTCCCAGCTAATAATATCCCAAGTCCGGGGGGAGTATGAGGCAAAAGACCAGCAGATGATGACCTACCAAAAGATAGCCGCGCACCTGATCTTGATGTTCACACAGGTCTACATCAACCAGATACCGCGGCTAGAAAACACACAAGCAGATGCTCTAGCCCGGCTAGCTACTAGCAACGGCGAAGCCAAATTCACGGAGGTTGTAATCACCACACTAAAAAACCCCTCGACATCCGATTATAAGATAAATCAAACCTCGAGTGGGGGGCAGGAGGATAGTGAAGATGGTGAAGATTGGTGCACTCCAATCCAAAAATATTTGACAGACGGAACAGCCCCTATGGACACCTGGGAAGCTAGCAGGCTAGTAAAGCAAGCTGCCAGATATACGCTGCAGGATGGCCAACTCTACAAACGTAGATTCTCTCTACCCCTACTCAAATGCCTAACAAAGAAGCAGGGGTCCAAAGTGTTAGAAGAAATTCACGAAGGGATTTGTGGGAGTCAAACTGGGGGGCAAGCATTGGCATACAAGACGATTAGGCAGGGCTACTACTGGCCCACTCTTCGCAAAGATGCCATCAGCTTCGCTCGAAGGTGCCGAAAGTGCCAACTTTTTGCACCTAACATCCACTCCCCAACCAACCAGCTGAAGTCGGTTTTCAGCCCATGGCCTTTCGCGAAATGGGGAATCGACTTGATCGGCCCATTTCCTCCTGGTAGAGGCGGTGTAAAGTTTGCTGTTGTAGCAGTAGACTACTACACTAAGTGGGCTGAGGCCGAAGCTCTCACAACCATAACCCAAGAAAGAATGATCGGCTTCATCTGGAAAAACCTGGTCTGCAGGTTCGGACTTCCGCAGTCGATCATCACAGACAATGGAAGGTAGTTCGACGGTCAAAAGCTGAGAGACTTCTGCAGTTCATGGAACATCAAGAAGCACTACTCAACTCCATACCATCCCCAGTCGAATGACCAGGTCGAGGCGGTGAACAAGATTCTGAAACACATTGTTAGGATATCTATGTTAGATGTTTTGATGATATAATAAACCAATCAGCTTGTAATAGGACCAGCTGAACATGTTAGTCAGCTGATGAGTAGTTAGGATTAGATAGGTTCGAGTGAGGGGGAATCTACCTTGCTGCCTAGAAGATCCGAAGCTAT
>JAPKLY010000129.1:988255-1035434 GCA_026898435.1 Prunella vulgaris | reverse complement strand
TTTTTTTTTTTAATGGAAAGAACCTACATTTAGTGCCTGTTTTCAATCTCTACTAAAAGTGTAGAAGCACTTATTTTTTTTAAAAATTGAGTCTTACCAATTTAAAAAATAAGTGTTTTTACACTTTTAGTAGATGTTGAAAACAGGAACTTAAAAGCAAAATGTGGCCTATTCAAACCTCGATCAACAACAAAATTAAGTGAATAATCTCGGCAATTCCTGATTTAAAGGATTGTTGTTAGCTGAATTGAAGAAAGAGGGGAATAAATAAAGCAAGAAATGGAAACCGAAACCCTAATTGGAGGGGGTACTCTTATGTGATGCGAGTATGCATCACTGTAATCGGAAATATGCAAGACTATTTGCGCTCTTGGGTTCATTGTTCTTCATATGTGGCCATGGGTGGATATTAGGGCACATGGTTTGGTTATGTCCTTGATTTATGTGGATTCACAAAAGTACTTCTTTACTTACTCTTAAAAATCTCTAAAGATCCATTTCTTGCAATAAAATTAATTTTTTTTATTTATCTAGCGAAACTACAAAATTAAAGATTATTTGATTGAGATGGTAAAAAACAGGGGTGTGCATAATTCGGTTATTAACCGAAAATCGAACCGAAATCGAATCGAAATATGAATTCGGTTCGATTACCGTAATATTCAGTTCGATTTTAATTATCATTTTTTTATAATTTCGGTATTCGGTTCAGTCCGGTTAATAACCGAAATCCGAATCGAAATTATTATACATTTAATAAACATTAATATATATATATATATATTTAATAAATAATATTTATATTTAATAAATAAATAATATAATATAAAAAACATAAACCTAAGTAAGTATAATATAAATATTTAATAAATAAATAATATAATATAATATAAATAATATTTATATTTAATTCGGTTATTTCGGTTATAACCGAAACCGAAACCGAAAATTTCGGTTTCGGTTATGTTTGGTTTTACATAAATTCGATTCGGTTTCGGTTACTTTTACCTCATTTCGGTTTGGTTTCGGTTTTCTTAATTCGGTTCGGTAACCGAACCGACCGTTGCACACCCTTAGTAAAAAATACCCTCAGTTTCGTATGAAATTTATAATTTACGGGATGATATATTTTTAAAAAATATATATTTTATAAATAAAATAATAATAAATAAATATATAATTTTGTAAGTATACATATTAAATAATTTTTAATAACGTATAAATTTACGTGGAAATGAATAATCATGTGTAATTAGTTGAAGAGTAGAATAGGATGTGTTTGGTTTACTAGATAGGATAGATTGAGTAGGATAGAATTTTAATGAATTGTATTGATTGCAATCCTAATTTTAAAGAGTTAGTCTCCTGTGCACCAGTTACACGGTGCAACTCTAGTTCATTTTTAAAAAGTTAAACAGTTTATAACTCAAAAGTTAAACAGTTTATTACTGAAAAATGTATCTTTCATAGTTTAACTTTTCAGTAATAAATTGTTTAACTTTTCAGTTATAAACTGTTTAACTTTTTAAAAATTAACTTGAGTTGTACCGTGTAACTGGTGCATACAAGACTAATTCAATTTTACAATAGCATGTATTTGATATTTATAATTGTTTTCTTAAAAGAGTAAGTCTTTTGTGCACCAATTACACGGTGCAACTCAAGTTCATTTTTTAAAGTTAAATAAAATACTATTGAAAAGTTACACACACTTTTCAATAAATAACATGTGTAGCTTTTCAGTAGTATTTTATTTAACTTTTAAGAAATTAACTTAAATTACACCGTGTAACTGGTGTATACATGATTAATCTTTCTTAAAATTAATCAGATGTAATAGTTGAGATCAATAAAAATTAGAATTAGCCGATATGGTAGAAACTTCTTGTTCTGATAAGGACAAAATTATAGGATATTTTCGAGGCGACCTCACCCCTGTATCAGAATCAAAGTTTGATACTCCTTTTTTTTTGTTTTGATTTTTGACTTCTCTTATTTTTGGTCCTTTTTTTTTTTTTGGGGGGGGAAGGGGTCCAAATTTTCTGTTAGTTTCATAGTTTGCACCCAACGAAAACTCGCCGCCTGAATTTCCAACTCCACATACATTACATTTTCCCGGATCCGCCGTCACCTCGAATGAGCAAGTTTTAGGCGCAGGCGCTAGGCAAAAGGACCCAAAAATGGCGATTTCCATCTCTCCGTCCATTTCTTCCGGGGTTTTTATTCCAGCTCAAAATTTCCAGAAATCGAAGTACTTGGGATTTTCTTCACTCTTGTGCACTTCTGTAAACCCTCGTCTTCGGAGTAATTCTGCTTTGGGAAACTCTGCTTCGCAGCCACGACTCTCTAGGTATTAGCATTTGTTGATTATTCTCTTTTCCTGATATGGATATGATGGTTCATTTGTCTTGATTGGAATTCCGTTGATTTGCTTTGAACTCTGAGATGACAGAACTAAATTAAAAGTGATTATTTGAAGAGAATGAGTTCTGGTATGCTTTGATTTTGAATTCGAGTTTACAATCAAACAAAGGGTTAACCTATACATGGTGGTTCCATACCTACCTTTCAGCTGTCAATAAGATATCCAGAACGAAGCATGTCTTTTGATGTAATTAGCTGGCCAATTGAATCTTCTAACTCCTGATTACTGAATGGAGAACGTCTTGTAAATTCTTATATCTTATTAATGTTTTACTCTTTTATGGTTTCTCTTAATCGTGTATGTTAAATGTTTACTTGTTGATTTAAAAGCAATAGGTTATTTCGAGTTCATGCTACAATATTGCAAGAGGATGAAGAGGACGTGGTTGCGGAGAAGTCATTTGATCCTAAAAGTTTCCCAGAAAAGGAAGGAGAAGGAACATCTGGCGAGTTGACTGATAATGGTTCACCACCCTCTGGTGGGTTGGAGAAGTGGGTTATAAAACTTGAGCAATCTGTCAACATATTTCTCACAGTATGTATAGGATTTTTTTTTTAATTATTTCACTAATTTGAAGTTTGTCTTGGAAGTTATAAAATAATTACCACCTGTTGATGAAAAATGTATATATATATGTACCTAATATGATAGCAGAAGTATCAATTTTACACCTAAATAATGCTAGTCTATCAGAACATCTGTCTCAAGTCTGATGCTGTTCCATGGATGGCATTATAACCCTTTTTCTGATCTAATTCAGTTCCATTTACCATTTCAGGATTCAGTTATCAAGGTCCTTGATATCTTGTACAGTGATCGAAATTATGCAAGATTTTATGTTCTAGAAACTATTGCAAGGGTCCCTTATTTTGGTAATACTTGAGCTTTAATGTGTTTTAGATGTGAACATATTTGATACTCCAATATTCTCCTTTTTATGGTTCTTAGAGAATGCCTGTTATGCTTAAATGCTTGAGTCTTGCTTATCACTTCATTCAAACATTTTCCTGATGACAATCGAAATGTTTTAGGAAGAAAGGAAGTTTGAATGGAGATCAGTTAATAGTTAAAAAGTTTATATATAGCTATAAAAGGGAGCACTAAATATTTACTATCATTAGTGACAGGCAAGGGATGACATTCTTATTTCCTGAATGTTGGGCTTATTTACATTTGAACTTCTTAATTAGAATTGTGGATAAAATTTCTGTATCATGGCAGCATTCATGTCTGTGCTCCACATGTACGAGACTTTTGGATGGTGGCGAAGAGCTGACTACTTGAAGGTTCATTTTGCTGAGAGTTGGAATGAGATGCACCATTTGCTCATTATGGAAGTAATACCCCATTGCTTAAGTTCTTTATTTCTTGTCTGCCTGTTACAAATATTATGTAGTTATTCTTTTCAGTGAGCTTCACATATAGATGTAGTAACCTACATTTGACAATCTGCATCATAATTCATACTAAATCCATCCCACAATAACTTGCACACTCCAGAAAGGAAACATTGATTTGTGTGCACACTCATAAAAATGTACACATATTTAATTCGACACTACTTTACTCGAGAACTAAATTTTTCCTAATTTATGTGCACAACTAGGTGCGCAAGTTTCTCCAGGATGGAAGAAGTATAATTTATATACATTAGAAATATTGAAATTTTAAGTTATAATATATAGGGACTGTTGCAACAAAAGTGGCTCCACTGCTAGTTACATATGGCCGTATTTTGAGGTGATAAATACATGTGTACCATTTACAAGTGCATTCTTTTCCTTCTTTATTTGTGGTGGGGGGGGGGGGGGGAACAGGGAGATGACCCATAGAATCTTACCATAGATCTCCAAACTAAACTAATGTATTTTCTCAATACAAGTATCCTCATAATAGAAACTATAAAATTGAAGCTGGATAGATGTTTGTAAAAGTTAATTGCATCATAATTCCAGTTTTAGTGAAGTATGAGTTATATATGGTTTAATTGCCTAGTATGAAGACAGTGTGCCAGTCTCTCAGACTTATCTAATTTGCTCTATCACCTGTTTTTTTGTTTTTTCAAAATTACATATCTGTTTTATCCTCTCTTTTCCTGTTTCGCAGGAATTAGGGGGAAATTCTTGGTGGGTTGATCGGTTTCTTGCTCAACATATTGCAACAGTTTACTATTTTATGACAGTGTTCATGTATATATTGAGTCCAAGAATGGCATGTAAGTACTTGATACTAATATATTTACTGTATACAAGTTAGTGTTTCTGTTGCACGTCATAACTTCCATGTTTCTTATGTATATGATTTAATCAAATAGAAATAGATTATGTAAAAGAGACAATCTTTCATAAGCAAAATGCAGATTATAAAAGAAGCAATCTTCATAAGCAAAATGCTATTTAAGTGGGTTCTCAAACACAAAAAGGATCATAATTTATCAAACTCTTGCAACTCCAACTGCCCTTGCATGCACTCCCCTTGTATTATATACAACCAGTCTACTTTTCATTCTAAAATTGCAGAATCTTGGTTGCACTTATTTGATATTTCAATCTTTTTAGGGTATGCTTGATTTGGGATTTAGACTTCATAATTATTAGTAGTCTGTGCTTGTTTCGAAATTTAATTAGAGTAGGATTTAACATTACATCAGAACAATGTGTGGGGGTGTGTAATGTTGTATTATTATGTTATGGTAATTGTAATGATTGATTACTGTAATAATTAGTGTGTTTATTGGAAGTTGCAAAAGTGAGAATAAAAGGTGTGAAAAGATATAAATAGAATAAGAGTGGGAATAAAAAAAATTAATATGGGTAAATGGACTGAGTGGTATAGAAGAAAATATTATTTATATGGTTTATAGGTATTTGTAGAGTGGATGTATTGGTTTTTTTTTAACTGGATTCCAAAATCCCAAAGTACAACAGGATTTAGGTTTCAAAATCCCAAATCAAGCTTGTCCTTATGTTGCTTAGATCCTCCCTTCACTTGGAGATTATATTAGTGACATGCGTTGTTTTCTGCAGATCACTTCTCAGAATGTGTTGAGCATCATGCATTTGAAACTTATGACAAGTTTATCAAGATTCAAAGAGGTATGCCATACATATGGTCATACTCTTCTCAGGTCTGCAAATAGGTAGAAAATAATTTGCTACTTGTTCGCTCAGTGTCCCTGGTATATATTACAACCGAACATTAGATATGGAATGTCCAAAGGAAGATCCTAATTTTTCAGGACAATTGTTACCAATCTTTGTTTTCTCATACTGTGTTTCTAGTGGTAATATCTTATGTCTCATTCGCAGAGGAGTTAGAAAAGTTGCCTCCACCAGCAATTGCAGTGAGATATTACACTGAAGGTGACTTCTACTTGTTTGGTGAGTTGAACTTCTGTTTCTATTGCTCTCTCCCTTTCCAGCTGTTCTCGTTGGGGTTTTAACAATTTCCAAATGCTGTCACCTTATCAGATGAATTCCAGACCTCGAGACCTCCTAACTCTCGACGACCCAAAATAGGTGAGAATAAATGGAAACACGTGTTCTTTTCTTTTCTGTTTGATCCGACTTAGTCCTACTTATTAAATTTGTGCAATTACTTTGATCATGAAGGTCATATATTCTGTCAAATTTGTATACCAGTCTCACATAGGTCTTTTCTTTTCATTCCAGAGAATTTATATGATGTCTTCATGAACATTAGAGATGACGAAGCAGAACACTGCAAGACAATGAGGGCCTGCCAAACTCACGGTAATCTCCGGTCACCTCACTCATATGCTTGTGAAGACGATGCAGAAGGCTGCATCTCGCCTCAGACAGATTGTGAAGGCATTGTTGATTGTATAAAGAAATCACTAAGTGACTCTCCAGTAGCACAAGATAATACTTCATAAATCTGAAAACCTGGAAATTGGATACACAGTTCTTACAGAGGATACGTACATAGGAAAGAATATAGTTATAAGGTCTGCTGTGATTGTTGGGAATCATAGTCTTAGAGTACCATCCACAACTTCATGCTTTTTTCTTTTCTTTTGTCAGAAATTATATTTTTCTTAGTCCTTTGTTTAATGATAATGTTAAATCAGATTGAATTCGTTTAATGTGTTTGACATTACTCTGTGTAGTCTCATAAAAGTGTACGTAGTCAAAAGTAATGTTAGATCACACAGATAAGTTTAAATGATAAATAGCTCCGTCTGGTATCGTTACTCTATTTTCTGTTGCAAATAAATACATATTTTATCTTGCATCTTATTTATATCCTATTCATAGTTATGTGCATATATATACATCCTAATAGATTTTCAGAAAATTATCTTATGATAAGAATTATATATTTTAAGAGTTTTTTAAAATAAAATTTATTTTATGACTTAATGAAATAAAGATAGTAGTGTCTCGTCCCAATTCATTTTTCACATATTTTTTTACATTTCCTTTCTTTTCTCACACAAGCACATTTTGTTAATTTTTTTATTTATATATTCCTTTTTTTCTTAAATTGTGTGACAATTTTTGTATGAATTTTTTTTTTTTAAACTGAGAGTATAGTTTAAAGTTTTTCTAAAACAAAATTAATGAAGGTACTTTTCTAAATAAAATTTGATAGTTCAAAAATTTTTTAACACAAAAACTTCCGTTGTTACCAATAAGTTCATCTTGTGGGATTAATTCGATATTATATACGAATTTTATAGGAGTACAATTCATTTTTTAGTAGGTCTCTTGTGAATTCGAGTTCACATGAACTCGTATCACTGTTATTCATATATACTATTACTGTTATAAAAATATACTTAATTTTTTAACAGTGATAGTGTGAATACATAACAGTAATACTAAATATACATAACAGTGATAATGTATACACGTGACAGTGATAATTGAAACCCGAGTTCACGGTGAACTCAGATTCATACAATTTTTTGTCAACATTTTTTAATACACTATATCTGTCATAAATAGAAGATACGCTATATTTAAAAAAAAAAAAAAGTGGGGTATCGAGAAACTAATCTAAAGTGTTGAAGATATTTTATTTTCTCAAATGCATTTTTAGCATATGCACCGACGTGTTTCCATGGGCTCCGCGGAAGTGCCCTTTTTCTTATGAATCATTCCACATATAATAGTAATGAAGAATCTCAACTAATTATCTACTTTATGAGCATCTTACATATTAATGCATACTATGTGAAAACGTCTTGCCATTTTGGACTGCTTCTTACAAAATAGATGCCTTCAATTATTGATAATTTGACCTTTTCAAAAAAAAAAAAAAAATTGATAATTTGACGTGCGACTTACGTATAAATTAAAAAAATTACTATATTTACAAATAGGCGTTGTGCACAAAAAAAGTACTTCTGTGCAAATATTTTGAACTTATTTGTAAATATAGTGATTTTCTTGAACCTATATGTAAACCATCCTTCACATGACTTCTAATATTTTGGAGACTTGTCTTGAATTAGAAAATTGGAGTTTTTTGTTTTTAAATTTTAAAAATTTCGATTCTTTTTGTTTTTCTTTTTTACTTTTAAATCATACGAATACTCTTTTTTTTTCTATCACGTACTCTCGGATGGGTGTGATAATTAATAATTTTTGCGTAGTTGCTAATTTTTTTTTTAGAAAATTCATTTTTCTGTAGTGCAAATTTTTCTAATTCACAAGTAGACAAGAGGGGAAAAAAAGATTGAATCTCAATTTCGGTATATTGGTGCGGACGTGGAAAAAAAGAGTCAAAAAGTTTTTGAATAGGACAAAAAATTCTGTGTGACGGGTTCAATAAAAGTAATAACATTTTCGAATTTGTCCAAAAAAAAAAAACTGCGAGATAGTTTCATCAATATTTTATTTTATCACTTTCAACTACATGGAGTAATACTTAAACCAATGTAATTTCATCACAAAGGGTGGGGTGTCAATAGGGGTGTAAATGAGTCGAGTCGAGCTGAGTAGTTCGAGCTCGAACTCGACTCGATAGCAATACTCGAAGTTCGAAATTCGATTCGAACTCGATCGAGCTTGATATTTTTAACTCGAGCTCGACTCGACTAAGAACTCGATAAACTCGAGTTCGGCTCGGCTTGACTCGATAATTTTATTATTTTAATAAAATAAAATATTAAATATATTTTAGCTCTTTTTTGTCTAATTCAAGCTCGACTCGACTCGAGCTCGACAATTTTTTTATGTATAAAAATTAATAGAAAAATATTAAATAATGTGCAAGTTTGATTAGGCTCGCGAGCCTCTCGAGCCGAGTATTTATAAACTCGAACTCGAGCTCGACTCAATTAGGTTCGAGTCGATTTTGATTTTTTTACGAGTCGAGCACGAGTAGATTGCGAGCTGTCTTGACTCATTTACACCCCCATGTGTCAAATTGTGTAATCGTGATATTTATTATGTCGATATGATAACGACACGACACGATAAGATGAAACACAAACATGACACGCCAAAATACATGTCAACACGAATGCGAACATGAAAATTTGTGTAACACGACACGATAAAAATACGAAAATTAATAAATTTTAGATTTTATTATATTTTTTAAAATAGTATATTTAAAATTTTGAATTTTAAATTTATTAATCTGTTACTATCAGATACATATTAGTAATATATATCAGATAACTAACAGATTGCTAACGAGGTAATATATCATTTGTTGATTTTATCATGTTTAATAAATTGACATGATACGAACACGACATAAAATATTCGTGTTCTTATCTTGTCAACACGATAAACCTAAAGACTAATCCATAATTTTTGTATGATTTTTGGTGTCATATTTGTTATAATATATGGAAATATATTATTATATTAATGGATATAATATTAGGAATATATCCAGTGGGCTTTAGGCCCACAAGACTTAGGGTTAGGTACTCTATTTATACTGTATCATTCCCTTGTATTATGTACATTCACATTCCTTGTAAACGACAATTCATATTAGTATACTCTCCTGACTTGGTCGCCCCCAGACGTAGTCACTCCGTGACGAACTGGGTCATCAAACTCCGTGTCTTTACTTTTGCTTTACGCTTTCCTCTCAAGATTACAACACGAGTCTCTATGAGCAATAAGGATTTACGAGAGGATTGCTCCAGCTGTTTTCGGGATCAAATCATTCGGGATTAATTTTATAAAATTGCTGAAACCGTAAGTTCTGATTTTAGATCAATATGATTAAAATTCATGCTTAGGTTATCTGCCTGATTCATGATTTGTATGCATATGTATATGCCTGATTTCGTATATCTTCATATGCGTAAAATGCCTACTGTTATGGTTATATTTTTATGCTCAGAATATCCTATATGATCATGTTTAACCACTGCAAATCATATGTCTTATATTCATGATTCATGCCTATACATTCTCTGATAGTGTATGCAATTATTCCTATGTTTTGAATTGATACTGCAATACGTGTACTGCTGTTCATCAATATGTGTATACGATCTACATAACAAAACCTGTAGCAAAATTCGATCCCTTCAATCGACCCACAAACCCTGGATATAATCTGCTACATCCTGTATGTATATGTTTGATTATGTACTGCAAAATATGATTCTTCATGTTTATGTATTACATGAGATTTGCATTTCGTATGATTTATATGCCTGATCATGCTGCACTGTTTATACACGTGTATGTACTTATTCTTTTTTATGGATTTGAAACAAAATCCCTACTGCATAATAAAACATGGAATCAAAATTCGATCGTCTGTGATCGAACTCAAAACCCAGAAACTTTTTTTTTTGAAACAATTTCATTTTCAGAAAACAATTTCGAAATAATTTTGAAACAATACCTGTACCCGCGATGCCGTCGGCTCCTGAAGAGGCCTTGACGGTGAACAGTGCTACGACACCGAGTCGCGACCGCACCTCTGGCGCGATGGTAACGACGGTGACACCTCCGTACAGATGCACGATGGAGATAGCCGATTGCGATCACGCAACGACCGTTAGCGGTCACTTCGTGATGGCGCTGCCCTGATATGCTCGACGGTGCGACGCCTCTGGCTCGACGACGCCCCTGAAGTGGCTCGATGGCCTCCGCTGCGTGATTTCCTATGCTGGAATAGCGTACGGAATGGCGGCGGCAAGCTGCTGATCGAACGGCCGCGATGGCGGCAAGCCTTCAGCCTACGCGACGGCGCCCCGGGAGCGATGGGGGCTCCAACTTCCTCGCGACGGCGACCGTGCGCCCGTGGCGGCGACGACGGCGATTCCTCACCGAACGACTGCGCCGCGAGAACTGGTGCGTCGACGGCACAACAGAAGCGAACGCCGACGACGGCGATATCCACGTGCTCCACGCGCCGAAAAGTCCGCCCACGATCTGCTCAATCTTGAATGCGACAAATCTGGAAACCCTTGACCCTTTCACTGTTTGTTATCTGAGAACAAATTCTGGAAACCCTAATTCATTAATTATTTTGGGCCATAATGAGTTTTTGGGCCCGCACCCTTGAGTCATATATGCATATGCCCCCTTTTATTAAATTCGGCCAACAATTATTAATTGGGCCGGTTTCTGGGCCATTAGCTTTTTACATAAACTGGGCCGAAGCCCTTTTATTAATAAAAAAATATATACATTAAATAAATATTTACTTGGGCCATTTTTTTTAATTGATTGGGCATTTTATTTAGTTGATCCTAATTAATTTGGATCCTAACAATTATTTTTGGGCCCGTTGTCCCATTAATAAAAATTCATAATGGTATTATGAAGCTCAAATCATCAAATTTTTTTAAGGCCTTATCCAATAATTATTTTTGGGTTCAAGTCCCATTAATAAATGTCTTACACAAGTCATACACACAATCCTTTATTAAATACCCCCTATTATTAATTTTTGTCTTAGCATTTTTATGATTGAGCCTTAATTATTAAAAGCTACAAACAAATAATTTTAATAAATTTCTATTTATTAATTTTTTGTAGCAAAAACATGTCAAACATCACTAAATGTGAATTTGATTAATTGGCACTTGATTGCCATAACTATTTGACATGGGCTCTCAACGTTGAAACTCACCTTGTCTCTAAAGACCTTACCGACATAACTAGACAACCATCTAAATCCACAACTGCCCAAAAGACAAAAGCTCTAATTTTTCTTAAGACATAATCTTCACAAAGATCTTAAGAACGAATACCTCACTGAAAAAGATCCATTGACGTTGTGGAAATCCCTCCAGGATCGATTCCAACAACAACAAAATGTGATCCTCCCCGAAACCAGATATGAATGGATAACACTTCGTTTTCCAAAACTTCAAGTCTGTGACGGAGTACAACTCCGCCCTACATCGCATAGTTTCGTAGCTCAAGCTGTGCGGTGAACCGATCCCTGATGATCAGTTGATCGAGAAAACTCTTTCCACATTCCATGCTAGTAATCTTGTACTCCAGCAGCAGTACAGGACCAAAGAGTATCAATCACACTCCGACCTCATTTTTGCACTTTTAGTTGCAGAAAAGCACAACCAATTGTTGATGAAAAATCACAATACTAGATCGGTTGGCTCACAAGCTGTGCCTGAAGCACATGCTACTCGGAGGAACTCTAGAGGCCGTAAACGTGGAAAAAGAAATGAGACGAGTGGGGGATGCGGATCGACCCGAAGTCGAGGTTGTGGTAGGGTAAGAGGTAGAGGTCACAACAATGCACAATCTAGTGCAACTGATAATAATGCACCTCAAGATAAACCATCGAGCTCACGTGCACAGAACAAACAAGTCTGTCACAAGTGTGGATGTGACGACCATTGGTCTCACTTGTGTCATACACCAAAACATTTGGTGGAGGCGTATCAACGTATGCTAAAAGACAAAAATGGGAAGGCTCATCACGGTGAAACACACCACACCGACCTGCCCAAAGCAGGCTTTGTCATAGACAAAGGATGACCTCTTGGGTGCACATATGACTATTGACTACAAAATTTAATATGTTTTTGATAAAGTAGGACCTAAGTGATCCCTTGTGCGGCTGATCAATCAGCGTCTGTAATCTTGGCTCTCCTTAACATTCCTCATATCTAAACGTATCCAAACATACACTTAAGTGCTTATGGATATTAATGTTTTGTGCTTAGTAGATAGTGCTACTACACATACTATCTTAAAAGATAGATAATTTTTCCAAACATTAACCGAAAAGAAAGGAAGTGTCACTACTATTTCCGATGACGACATACAAATCGTTGGCTCCAGAAGAGTCTCGATCATTCTACCTATGAGTACCGAATTAATAATAAAAAATGCTTTATTATTTTCACAATCAAAGCGTACCCTCCTCAGTTTCAAAGACATTTGACAGAATGATTATCACATTGAAACAAATACTGAGGACAATAGTGAATATCTGTTAATGACTCACTATTTAAATTGTCGTAAACACATCGTCGAAAAACTTCCATCTTTCTCGTCTGGCTTGTATTACACATACATCAGACCCTCAAATCTCCATATAGCTCTTAATCTAAAATTTAATGATCCAAATTCTTTCAAATTATGGCATGAGCGGTTAAAACATCCAGAACAATCCATGATGCGTCGGATTCTATGTAATTCATCTGGCCATAACATAACACACAACATAATCCCTTCTGTTAATGAATACATATGTGATGCTTGCACAAAGGGTAAGCTCATAATTCGTCCTTCTAGTAGTAAAGTAAGAGCTGAATCTCCTAAATTCCTTGAACGGATTAAGGAGATATTTATGGACCAATACATCTAGCATCTGGACCATTTCAGTATTTTATGGTCCTAATAGATGCATCCACTCGGTGGACTTATGTAACGATGCTATCCACACGCAATACTGCTTTTGCAAAGCTTATTGCACAGATCATCCTGTTGAGATCTCAATTCCCAGATCATCCTATTAAATCCATTCGTATGGATAATGCCGGTAAATTCACCTCTAAGGCATTCAATGATTTTTGCATGGCACTGGGAATCAAAGTGGAGCATTCGGTCCCTCATGTTCATACTCAAAATGGTCTAGCTGAATCATTAACTAGACGTCTTAAATTAATTTCGCTAGATCACTACTACAAAAAAATGAACTTACCTGTTTCATGTTGGGGGCATGCTATTTTACATGCATCATCACTAATCCAATTCCGACCAACTGCATATCATGAATTTCCCCCTATTCACCTAACATTTCCCATCTGCGTACATTCGATTGTGCAGTGTATGTTCCAATACCACCACCTAAGCGAACATCTATGGGCGCACAAAGGAAACTCGGTATTTACATCGGTTTTGTATCTCCCACAATACTTAAATACCTCGAGCCTTTAACTGGGGATCAGTTTACAGCCCATTTTGCTAACTGCACATTCGATGAAGATCTATTTCCGACCTTAGGGGGAGAGAAAAATACCACAATTAATAAATGCCGTGAAATTATGTGGAACGTAAAAGATCTTCAATACTTAGGCCCACGCACAAATCAAACTTGAACCAGAAGTTCAAAAGAAAATAAACTTGCAATAATCAGCAAGTAATCTGCCAGATGCATTATCAAATGCATTACTGATTATAAATGAAGTGACTGTGAATAGTTAAGGATGCCCCTATACGCCAGAAGCGTAATGAACCTCCTTACACAAAACCATGGTATATTAATGCTAATAATATATTCAATCACTCATGAAATCTCCTGAAGAGATTCATCCTGAAGATGAGAAATCCTAGTAAAAAGCACGTGCACATAGCAATCAAAATACTAGGATTGCGGAACACCCAGATCAATGGGAAATAATCAAGATCTGGTTTACATGAATCTTAAATAAACACAGGAGACAAACATATCACTGTTGTCGACAACATATTCGTACCCATAGTTGCTCTTTCTAAAATCTGGTACCAGTATCTAAATTCAGTGCTCGAAGCACTTTGATTAGATGCAATAGAAAGAAGAAAATATGGAAGAGTTAGACTCACAAAATAAACTGTTTTGTTCTATCGTACATACCCCCTAAATATTTTATCCCTGAAGGATATAAATGGGTATTAATACGAAACAAAATGAAGTTGAGAGATACAAAGCGAGATTAACAGCTTAAGGGTGTTTCGCAGTGACCCATTATTGAGTTTGATGTGATCAAACAAATACTCCTGTTGTTAATATTATAAAGTTCCGCCATATATCCCTGGCAGTTAAACGCAGTTAATGGACATAATTACCGCATACTTATACGGATCATTAGATTCTGACATCTATATGAAAATCCCTGATGGATTAACTATTCCCCAAATGAGGAATAACGAACATCGTAGTATGTTCAGCATTAAGTTGCAACGCTCGTTATATGGCTTAAAACAGTCAAGTTGTATGTGGTATAATCGACTAAGCGAATTCCTCCTGAAGAAGGAATACGTAAATAACGAGGCTTTTCCTTTTGTCTTTACTAAGAAATCCCTTAATGGTTTTTGCATCATCTCGGTGTATGTGGATGATCTTAACATTATCGGAACAAGGAAAGAGATTGAAGAAGCAAGTTCAATCTTAAAAATTGAATTTGAAATGAAAACTTTGGGTAAAACCAAGTTCTGTCTCGGTCTGCAGATCGAGCATTTCCCTGAAGGAATACTGATACACCAATCAGCTTACCTAAAGAAAGTGTTGGAGAGATTCCACATGGATAAATCTCATCCTTTAAGCACTCCAATGGTTGTCCGTTCCCTTGATTTGGAAAAGGACCCATTCAGACCTAAGGAAGATACCGAAGAGCTATTGGGACCTGAAGTTCCATATCTAAGTGCAATTGGTGCACTGCTCTATCTTTCAAACTGCACTAAGCCCGATATTGCCTTTGCAGTGAATCTACTTGCAAGGTTCAGTGTCTCCCCTACGAGGAGACATTGGAATGGTGTGAAACATATCTTACGATATCTTCAAGGTTCACAAGATCTTGGTCTTTTCTATCAAAGAAACCAAGACAAAACACTTATAGGTTATGCTGATGCTAGTTATCTATCTGATCCCCATAATGCGAAATCACAAACGGGTTATGTTTTCCTCTGTGGTGGAACAGCCATTTCATGGAGATTTGTCAAACAAACTTTGGTGACCACATCGTCAAACCACTCAGAGATCATAGCTCTATACGAAACTGCACGAGAATGTGTGTGGTTAAAGTCCCTTATAAAACACATTCACGATTCGTGTGGTATCCCTTCTGTTGACTTAAGTCCGTCAATTATCTACGAAGATAATGCTGCATGTATTGCACAAATGAGCAACAGCTATGTCAAAGGGAACTTGACGAAGCATATATCCCAAAAATTCTTTTATCCTCACGAACTCCAAAAGAGTGGTGAGATTACGATAAAATAAGTACGCTCAAGTGACAATCTAGCTGATTTGTTCACTAAATCCCTTCCTACTTCGACTTTTGAAAAGTACGTACACGGAATCGGGATGCGTCGACTTGGAAGGTTGTTATCTTCAGGGGGAGTATCAAATGCTAAACAATCCTGATGATTGAATCCTCGAGGTCATTTGTAACACTCCACTGAGTAACACCTGCATACTTCCTTGTCATATTATATCCAAGGGGAAGTGTTATAATATATGGAAATATATTATTATATTAATGGATATAATATTAGGAATATATCCAGTGGGCTTTAGACCCACAAGACTTAGGGTTAGGTACTCTATTTATACTGTATCATTCCCTTGTATTCTGTACATTCACATTCATTGTAAACGGCAGTTCATATTAGTATACTCTCCTGGCTTGGTCCCTCCCAGACGTAGTCACTCCGTGATGAACTGGGTCATCAAACTCCGTGTCTTTACTTTTGCTTTACGCTTTCCTCTCAAGATTACAACAATATTATCATATCATATTTAAAATTGCCACTTCTAATTGAAGGATAGCATCTCAATTTCGTGTTTATACGTCACTTCGTCCATGTTTGGCTAACTGCTATCTTATTATACGAATTTTAATATAAAAATTGTTTATAAGCATTTTAAATGTTTTTAGTTGAAAATACTCTACTTCCTCTAATCCTCTTCCTCCATCCTTCAATAAAATCATTTTTATTTTTTTCTCGTCTTTCAATAATATTTTTATACTATTTTTTAGAATCACTCACCTCACTTTTACTCTTATTTATCTCCATAAAAATACATTTACAGGTGCACGATATCGTTGTTGTAATATATCAATGACCAAATTAAATACTGAACCAAGAAAAATAAGTATCTAAGCTAGTTTAATCATACACGATATCATGCTTTTCTAAAACAAAACAAAAAAAATCAAAATTTGTTCGGATTTGGTTACAAGCTAATCAACAACACAGAACTAACACCGGGTGCTAATCTAATTCCTTTTAGAAGTGATGAGTGTATGCTTTGGAAGTTATCAATAATGCAAAATTTGAAGATCATTCAATCTATATGTTCAATTTACATCAATGGAATCATAAATTCAATTTTCTCGAATCACAAACTATAATCCTATGATTCGAATAATCTCTACGGGGTGTTCATGCCTAATAGGCATTTCTCAATATCAAACGAGGAGTAAAAACAACATTCAATAGCTCAATAGTTTCAAATCTACACTTAACTCAATAGTTCAACTCTCATTTATTGTTAATTAAGTTAATATGCATAATAAAATGAAATCAATCTATCAAAGCTTAAATTAATCATCCATATTCAAAAATTGAAAGAACAAATTAATGGAAACTTCAATTTCTTCATAACATCAAACACGAAAAGCTTAGCTCATGACTCTATAAGAGATGCTCATGTCTAAGAAGTCTAATTCTAACATAAAATGCATAGAAATAATAAATTAAATTAAGAACAATGAGAATTAGAGTAATCACACCATATTGCATGAAATGGAAGAAAACTGGAGATATCCAAGCCTCGAATCATCAAATAACTATTTAGAATCTGAATGAAAACTATTCTTAAAAAAATGTATTTATAAGTGTCAAGACCCTTGAAAATGGAAAAAAATTCAATTCTGCCTTAATCTGCTGGTTCTGCCTTATCTGCGCCATTTATGACCAATTTGGGCTATTTTGGCCTGGCCTGACAACTTTGTTTAGGACATGGAAGTGAGCTTTTAACATAGGCTGGGCTGATTCGGCCTGGTTTGGGATTCCCATTTCGTCATTCGTTTTGATTTTCTCCTTTTGTTTTTTAGCTCCATTTCGATTCTTTAGTGTTTTTATATTTATTTTCAATTTGATTTAGCTTGAATTATACCTTGAACATTAGATACGACTCCTTAACTGCTCAAACTGATGTTCGATTTTTCCACTCTTACCTCTTATCACTTTATTTACCATGTGTTTTCATATAAGATGAACTGTTCTTTGTACAACGGGTTGATAATCAAATACATAGCAATTAGTATCTTATATACCTCAAGACACTTAAAAATCATATAAAAATGGGCACGAAATTGATGCAAATATGATTTTAATCACTCCACCCTTCACTTTATTCTCTTTCATCAATCACATTTAACACGTCATTTTATTTTATATTAATACTCCTTATTCTTTGTAAAAATAGTTGTAGAAGTTTATAATTGAACAGAGAGTAATTAATTTAAGAGAATAAGACAAATCAAGATATTGTTATGTGTAGTTATTAGTATATGAGATGTAGTTTTTAGATATTGGAATGGGATAATTAGATAAAGTATGATTTTATATTGCTATTTTTGGATGATCAATATGGTTGTTGATAAAAGGATAAAAGCTCAAGGAATTAAAGAATAACCCGTCTAAACAGGATGAAGTGTGCAGGATGCTCGCCCACCTGTTCGCCGGGATGCTCGCCCACGGGCTCGCTGAAGCCTAGTGGTGACCTGGCAGCAAGCAGCCTACGTGGCCATTCCTCAACTGCTCGCCCAAGTGCTCGCTGACTTGCTCGCCCAGCTGGTCGCTCGAGCCCTGGTGTAATGAAGCAACGAGTCCATAAAGCTAGGACCGAATTGCTCGCCCTGATGCTCGCCAACCTGTTCGCCCGGCTCGTGGGGAAGCAAGACACCCGACTCCGAGAACAAGCCCATGGAGCCAAGACCAGGTTGCTCGCCTTCATGCTCGCCCACCTGCTCGACTCAATGCTCGCCCTCGGCCTGGACGTAGCAAGGCAGCAAGCCAAGTGGATAAGCCTATAGTGCTCGCCCGTCTGCTCGCCCCTTTTCTCGCTGCAATGCTCGTCTCTTCCTCGAAAGAAAGAAGACACAAGATGTCTAAGGAACCCATATGAAGGGTTCGGATTATTTAGGCTAGAGTTAGTGGAGTAGAACATCTAGGGGGTGACAAGTGGAGGACACTTGTCACCACCAGAAGCCATGTGGCTTAAGTGGACGCTACCTCACCCTTAAAAAGGGTATAAATATGTAAAAACATCTCATTTGTAAGGATCTGATTTCAAAAGGATAAGAAATACATTACACAATTTCTCTCTCTACATTTCAACTACTAAATCATATTATAAATCCAATTAACATCCTTTGATTATTGTTTGAGTGATTTTCTAAGCATAATTAGCCACATAAACAGTACAATTAGTAAAATTGCTCAACAATGGTACGAGACAAATATGGAATGAAGGGAATATAAAAAGGGGATATTTACATATTTGTTCATAAAAACGATTATATTTATAAATTTCTCCCGTTGGATTAAATATTCTTAAGCCCTTGGATTAATTAATAAAATTAGTGATAGATAGCAATTAAGTAGATGTGGCCTACTGCACTGTTATGATATTGTTCGTCTCCTAATTCCTTATTAACATCAACCTACGCACCTAAAGTTGACAGTCGCCGGAAAGGAAGAAACCATGGCTGCTGTTTTGGAAGAGAAGGCTTTAATTTTGATCAAATTTAGATTTAAAGTCCAAATGTATATAATGCATCTAACTGCACTCAAAACTTACTCACCAAAATTTTATTCCTTCAGTCCCAAAACTACTTTCACACTTTTTTTTATTTGAGCATCTCAATTCCACTTTCACACATTTAAAAAGAAAACTTTTTACACTAAAAATATCAATAAAGTACATTTTTTCTTATTTTATTATTTAACTTTACACTCACATACTCATTTTTCTCTGGTTCGTTTGCTCATAAGTTTTCGGACGGAGGAAATATTATGGTTTTCAAGTATGGTACATTATACTGTATATGTCGATGTATATATAATTTTTATATTCAATCAATATATAGAGTAAATTTTATATAAAAAAAGTTTATTATATTTATCGTATAATTGTTTTAAAGTACCAAATATTTGATCAATGATATCAAAATATTCATCAAGAATATTAACAGTTTGAATCAAAGAAATTAACAATAATTAAAATTTAATATCACTAACCCAATTTTTTATATTTTGATGAGATTTTATACACTTGATAAAATATTTTATATTTTAATAGTAGTATAATTTTATAATGAGTTTATCACGAATATTTTTTATAAATTTTTTTACCACATATATAAGATAAAAAAAAATTATACTTTCTCCATCCCATAGGAATTTACATTTTTTTTTTATTTGGATGTCCTACACAAATTTGCACACTACTAAAAAAAGAAACATTGATTTACGTGCACTCACAAACTTAACATATATTTACTTATATATCACTACTTTATATATAAGATACGGAGTAAATTTTTTAAATGTGCCACTCCAAAGGGTGCAAATTTCTACGGAACGGACGGTTATTCATTAATATTGAAGAATTTGTTGCTCAAAAAGTTGAACAGTGTGAATAAATTTTAGCAAGTTGAGGTTTGGATTCCTATCAGGTTCATATATTTCCTTTTCCTCTTGTTCTTTTTTTTCTAAAATTATTTATTTTTCCTCTGACAAGTAATTCACGGTATATATTAAAGTAGGTGACAAATAAAAATGTTAGAAAAAACCATATTAAATTATTTCATGATATGAAATAAAAAAAAGTGATGATATTATCATAATAAAATATTTACAATATTTTGAAAAAGAAATAATACTTATTTTTAATAAAAAAAACTGATGATCAAATTATAATAACAATATTCATAAAAAAATGTGTAATTATTTTTTATTAAAATTTGGGAAAATACATTTTTTTGTCCTATAAGTTTCGTTGACTTTAGTTTTCGTCCTCTTAAGTTTTGAATTTTGGCTTTTGTCCTTTAACTAACCAAAATTTTTGGTTTTCGTCCTCTTAAGTTTTGAATTTTGGTTTTCGTCCTTTAACTTACCAAAAATTATGATTTTCGTCCTTCAACATATTCAATTTTTTTTTTTTAGTTTAATATTGATGGTTTTAAAATTAAAATTGTATAATAGATATGACTTTATAATTTTTAAAAAAAAATTGTTATGATAATTAAAAATATAACAGTAAATATTTTTAGGTAAATTCTTTAAAAAATTAAGGTAAATTCGTCAAAAAAAAATTATGTTATTGCTACATTTTAGGTAAATAATTAAATATTTTTGGTTTAAAAAATTTATAATTTTAACATATTTTTAAATTTTTAAATTTTGACATGTTCAAAATTTCAAATGTTTTGTTTTGTTTTGGTTTAAATTTAATATGAACGGTTTTAAATATTTGTTAGGATAATTACAAAATATAACCGTAAATAATTTATGTAAATTCGTAAATAATTTTTTAGGTAAATTCGTAAATAATTTTTTAGGCAAATTCGTAAATAATTTTTTCTATGTTATTGATATATTTTAGGTAAGTTTTTATATAATTTTTGTTTAAAAAAATATAATTTTGACATATTATCAAAATTATAATTTTAATTTTGACAAATTCAAATATTTTGTTTTGATTTAAATTAAATATGAACACTTTTAAAGTTGAAATAGTTGTGTAGTTAATTTTGTTTTAAAAAAATAAAATTTTGATATATTTTTAAAATTATAATTTTAATTTGACTTATTCTAATATTTTGTTTTGGTTTATGTTGAAGGACGAAAACCATAATTTTTGGTAAGTTAAAGGACGAAAAACCAAAATTCAAAACTTAAGAGGACGAAATCCAAAATTCAAAACTTAAGAGGACGAAAACCATAACTTTTGGTAAGTTAAAGGACGAAAACCAAAATTCAAAACTTAAGAGGACGAAAACCAAAGTCAACGAAACTTATAGGACAAAAAAGTATATTTTCCCTTAAAATTTTGTCGTTTTTTTTTAAAAACTTACTCCCTCCGTCCCAGAGGAACTTGCAGGTTTTCCTTTTTGGGACGTCCCAAAGGAACTTGCAAGACCAAAAAAGGAAACTCTTTTATAAACTTCACCCTCATAATATCTACATATTTACACAAAATCCCACTACTTTTTTACTTTTTGGGCCCACATTACACTCAATCCAACTAACTTCTTTACTTTTTACATAAAATTTTACCAAATTAACCCTCAAAATACTATTTTTTTTACTTTATTCTTTTTTTTTCTTAATTTGTGTGCTCTCCACCCTTTCAAGTTGCTCCGGGACGGAGGGAGTAGTAATTAATAAACGAGGCGATGAATTACTAAAAAACTTATCGTATTTAGCCGGGTGGGTATGGAAGAAGAAACACCCGCCTAACGTGGTCTGTTTATACCCATACAAAACCTGCTTTTCTCCTCTGCACAACACACACACGCGCATAGCCGTCTCTGCCGTTTCTTCCTTCAATCGCAGGGAAATTACACCTATACATCCCCTCACACCTCTCGCATGTAGCTTTCCTCCTATATCAGAGTCCACGATTCCGCGCTAATGGGTGCCCATACCACTTCAATTGGAGCTCGGGTGCCAACTGTCAAGTCCGAGCCGGCGGATTCCTCCGCCGACGCGCCGCTGGAGATGCCTCTGTCCCCGTCCTCGGAAAAGGAGCAGGAATCGGATAAAGATATCCTCTGTCCTATATGCATGCAGATCATAAAGGATGCATTTCTGACGGCGTGTGGCCATAGTTTTTGCTACATCTGTATTGTGACTCATCTTCAGAACAAGAGTGATTGCCCCTGTTGCTCTCATTTCCTCACCACCAATCATCTCTACCCTAATTTCCTCCTCAATAAGGTTTAATTTGTTATCGTTTTGGAGTACAATCAAGTCATCTTCACCATGTTTTAACTTGATTGTTGTAGACGGAGATAGAATGCTACATTTTTGCAATTTATATTTGCATTTGAAAGTTAATGTACTGTTGGCGTGTGTTGCAGGCTTGTGCTTTGATCTTATTATGGAAAAAATCGAAATATCAGCTATCTAAATTTCTCTTCCGCTTTCAATTGTTGATTTTACATGATACTGGACTCTTGTTTTTTCCTTTCTTTGAGCGAAGATTAAGGTGAATGAGAGAAAAAGGGAACTGTAATGGGGTATCCTAATTAAATTGATTTGGGTATAGGCTTCCTATAACTGACACTATAAGTGATAGATAGTGAAGTGACACTCTGGATTAGTTTGTATTGCTGCGCAATTGTGTATCCTTGGTTCAGAGCACATAGCAGCGCGCTTTAGAGAAATCCAGTAGTCATTAAGTTTTGCCCTTGTAGTTACTCAGGCAGTGGACAGTTTCTCTTGGTTTATGCCTGAACCAAAGCCAGATATCTAACTTCTTTTTGTACCTTTTAAGCCTAACGGTAAAAGTGGATTGCAAAACAAGACGTCTAACAGGAATTATATTTAAATTTTCTCATTTTTATTTTCCCTTTTCTAGAAAAACTAGATGTTTTTGTTCAAAAATAAATAACTAACTTATTAGCTAGTATGAATATATTGCGGTAATTGTAGCCCACATTGTTCCGCTGAAATCTTAAGATCTTATTCGTTATTCTTTTCCCTGGAATGAATCCAGATAAATCGAAAATATGATTAACAAACAGCTTGAATTACATTCTTTAAGGGTTTAAACCAGTCTCTTGTGTGTAGCTAATGGTTGGAGATTGTTTTATTGCAAAATGGTTTTGTTGTGGGAATCTTCATTTATCTATTTTTGTGTGGTCAACCTATTTCATCAGTCCGTAATTGAAGTGAATTTATTTTGAACATTAACTTATCTTACTGAAAAGCATTAAGTTTGTCACCTGTGGCTGCCTGTCCTCTCCATATATTAGAAACACATCACTTAATTAGAATATTTGGTGCAAACAATTTTTGCATCCTTAAATCAATCAGAAAAAGGATCTAGTCTTACAAGACATGATATTATACTAAGGACAGGGCAACAAGAACAGTGGTGTTTGGTGAACACATATTGGGGTTTGGAGGGTGGACTAGGAATCTGAATGATATCTCATTTGCAAGGATGTCCTGTTATCCATTTGAAGTGGAGACTTGAAGTGAAAACTAGGGAGTAATAATAATATGGAGTCTCTCTTCCCTTGAATATTACACTTTTCAAGATTATTACTCTTGAACTGCTCTTATTGATGTGGTATTTCTAAATGTGAATTGACCTTATGCTGCGGTATGCCTGCATTTGCAGTTATTAATGAAGACTTCTGCCCGTCAAATTGCTAAAAATGCAACTCCCTTGGAAGTACTTCGCCAAGAACTTGAGCGGGTTAGTGATATTCTGACTAAATCTATTTATAAAAATTCTCGAGCTATTGATATTTTTCAATGATTTAAAATTAACATTTTGTTTCTTTTTGGTAGACACGCACAGCTTTTTGTGCAGAAACCTATAAATAGTGTTTCTTTATGATATACATTTTTTATATGCTATCTGAAAAGACACTGACATACTGATTAGAAGTGTGTGTGCAGATATTCTTACTTCAGGTTTTCATTGTGTATGTTTTTACTGCAGGTTTTCATTGTCTACGTATTTTTAGTTTTTTGCTTCAGGTTCTCATTGTTCATCTAGTTCCTATGTATCTACTTTGGTAGGATTGTGGCTGTAATATGACTTTTATACAGGGATGTGAAGCATCGGTTAAGGATCTGGAAAGCCTCATGTCGCTTCTTTCACAGAAGAAAAGTAAAATGGAGCAAGAAGAAGCTGAAACAAACTTACAGATTCTGCTTGATTTTATGCTTTGTCTGAGAAAGAAAAAACTTGATGAGCTCAATGAGGTGCTCGCACTTGACTCGTGTGTTTTATGGATTAGTTATTCATATCTTTTGCTATATACTGGAAGCTTCTTCTGCAATATGTAACATTGTAAAATCTATATGCCAATTATATGGACTGTGACCATAATCATTCTGCTATTATGAATAATATGTTGTCTTAAATTTTTTTAAACTATATAAGCCAATCTAATTTCTACCAAGTCTTATGCTAGGCCTCAAGAAATGTGCAAATGTGTTGCAATCATTGGATCTCTAGCTACCACTTAAAATATATTAGAAAAATGAAGACTGCTTCCAGTGGCACCTATTAATGATTTTAATTTTGCTTTTCTGCTGCAGCATGATCATATGTAGCTTATTGCACCATGATATGCAAAAAAATAAAATAAATTTCATTTTTCCCATTCTTGCAGATTCAATCAGACCTGCAGTACATTAAAAAAGATATTCATGCAGTGGAGAGACGTCGAATAGAATTGTATAGAATAAGGGATAGATCCTCATCAAAACTGAGAGTGCTTGGTGATGGCCCCTTTTCAAGATCAGCACGGTCATCACTGATTGACAAACACAGTGGCCCCACTATTTCTAGGACTTCTCTTACATCAGCACTGAACCAAAGTGATCTGCAAACCAGGAAAGCTGATGCAAGAACTTCTGCTAGTCATTTACCACCAAGGAAGGATTCTCATGGTGGGTCAGACACCCAAAATCCTACTCAATCAGGATTGGTATTGGCTAGAAAGAAACGTGTTCATGCACAGGTGGGCAAGAAAAATGTCTTGCAGTGCCCATGTCTTTCATCATGAAAAATGTCATAAAATGTCCTTCAGTCTTTCGGATAATTTTTTTCCTTGTATAATTATATCTATCGTAACAGTTCAACGACCTGCAAGACTGCTATCTGCAAAAACAACGATATTGGGCAGGACAAAAGCCAGAGCAGCAAGAACGTGATTCACATGGTTTAAATAGAGAAGGTTACTCTGCAGCGCTTGAGGATTTTCAATCTGTTTTATCAACCTTCACAAGATATAGGTAATAATTCATTACAAATAATCTTAGACCCAATTTTGTACTGTACATTCATTTTCTAATTTTAAAATGGTTGGCGTTGTAGTCGGATGCGGGTTGTTGCGGAACTTAGACATGGTGATCTGTTTCACTCAGCTAATATTGTATCAAGGTAACTAAGCGATGTATTTTTAGAGAATTATAATTTCAGAGATTGTTGAATTTATGCATGATATTGGTTCTATATTTAATTGCAGTAGTACTCGTATATCATTTTTATGTACATTGATTGTGATTAATCTGATGCTTAATTTCTTGTGTTTTAAAAGTCTCTTTCTTCTTGCAGCATAGAATTTGACCGAGATGATGAATTATTTGCTACAGCTGGAGTTTCACGACGCATCAAAATTTTCGAGTTTTCATCTGTAAGTGCTTGTTACTTCAAGTTTGATGGTGTCGTTTGTATGTCTGAACATTAATAGATACACGGAAACCACTATGTAATTATATGCTTGAGTGATGTTTGTAAACTTGGCTTCTTGATCTTATCGTAATAATGGCTTCTTGGTGTGACTTTCTAAATTAATGCTATAGATGTTCTAACTTCAAATTGGTAATGACAATTGCTCTCCAGGTGGTTAATGAGCCGACTGATGGACAATGTCCTGTAGCGGAAATGTCCACGAGATCAAAGCTAAGCTGTTTAAGCTGGAATAAGTATGCAAAAAATCACATTGCCAGCAGTGACTATGAAGGCTTAGTTACTGTTTGGGATGTTACTACTCGTCAGGTAGTTATCTGTACTAGTCTGTCCGGTTCCCGTTATAATATTGCCAATTGGGGTCATAACTGATATGAACTATATTATGCTTATTAGAGTATAATGGAATATGAAGAGCATGAGAAACGTGCATGGAGTGTTGATTTTTCACGTACAGAACCTTCAATGCTTGTATCCGGGAGTGATGATTGCAAGGTATTTGAAGATGCAAATTTACATTCTGTGTAAACCTAACCGCCGTATCTCTCCCTTTTCATTTGAGTTGAGACTATATAATCAATTGCTTTCTTAAAAATAATTGATATTCGTGCACTAACTTAATGCACTATTAACAGGTCAAAGTCTGGTGCACGAAACAGGAGACGAGCGCTCTAAATATCGACATGAAAGCCAATATATGCTCAGTCAAATATAACCCTGGATCCAGCATGCATATAGCTGTATGCTCATTTCCTCACAGGAGTTCATCTTGCTTCTTTTATCCTCAATAGCCACATTAATTGATTTTGAGATTCTCTTGCAGGTTGGTTCTGCAGATCATCATATACATTACTATGACTTGAGAAATGTCAGCCAGCCATTACACATATTCAGTGGGCATAGGAAGGCTGTCTCATATGTGAAATTCCTATCCAACAATGAACTTGCTTCTGCATCAACAGACAGTACATTGCGCTTATGGGACGTAAATGAAAATGTTCCAGTAAGTTTTCACTGTGTTAGGCTCTTTTCCAGCTTTTGTTTTTTCTTTCTACCATGGAGTCTCAGAAGGTGGAATTTCATCCTTTTCTTTTTCGATATTTCAAATCAGAAGAATTGAGTAGTTGTCACATATTACTTCAGTCTATAGAATCAAAGATACATGCTTATGGACCCTTTAATATTCTCATCATTCCTTCCCTTTCAAAAAAAAAAAAAAAATATTCTCATCATTCCTTCATACTATCCAATTGATGATAAGTGAGTTTCCCGTACACTTTATTATGAAATCAAGTTTGAGACAACATGTGTAAAGCTTTGGTCTGTTTAGATCCTCCAAAATGTTGATTTTATCTCTGTTCATGCGACAGCTACGCACTTTCAGAGGTCATACAAACGAGAAAAATTTTGTGGGTCTAACTGTAAACCGCGAGTACATAGCATGTGGGAGCGAAACAAATGAAGTGTTTGTGTATCACAAGGTATCCTTTCAAATCTTCCTATTTGTCCTTTCGTATTTCATCCGCGTGCGTAGATTAATTGATTTGGGAGTTTCTACAGGCAATTTCAAAGCCTGCAGCATGGCACGAATTTGGTTCTGATGCGGAAGAAGGCGAAGAAGAAGCAGCACTGGGATCATACTTCATAAGTGCAGTGTGTTGGAAAAGTGATAGCCCAACAATGGTCACAGCAAACAGCGAAGGGACGATAAAAGTCCTTGTCCTTGCTCCTTGATTCACTGAATCAGCATTTCCAGATGCAAAATATTATGATGAGTAAATCAACTTTGAAAAAAAGAAGAAGCCAGAAAACACAATTGGCGCGATTTTAGCAGGTTCCTTTCTTTCATCCTTTTTTAGTAAATCAACTTTGAAAAAAAAAAAAAAAGCCGGAAAACACAATAGGCGCGATTTTAGCGGGTTCCTTTCTTCCATCCTTTTTTGGGTTGTGTAAAATTGTTCGTCAGTATATAATGGGGGCTAAGATATGATTATTGTTTATAAATGGATCCATTCTTCTTGTGTTTTTTCTGAAATATCAGTTAATTCTTGTGGGACTAGAGAGAGAGAGATGTGAGAGAAACTCATTCAAATTAGATATTGTATATCTTCCTCTCAGTATCTTTGATACCCGTACGTTCTAATTTTTTAGTTTGTCGATAATATTTTATAGGATTAAAGTGTTTTTAGTCCTACAACTTGTCGCAAATTTGAATTTGGTTCACATGGATTACATATTTTGATTTTGGTCCTGTTAATTTAAAACTATTTTGATTTTGGTCTTTTTATAAACTTATAGGACAAAAATCAAATTTAATTTTGGTCCTGTAGGTTTGTAAAAGGACCAAAATCAATTTTTTTTAAAATTTATAGGACTAAAATCAAAATGTGTAATCTAAAGGACCCAAATCAAAATATAGCAAAGTTACCGGGCTTATAAATTTTTAATCCCATATTTTATTTATAATTGACGTTGAGATAAATGAAATAAGGACCGGAGCATTCATTTTAAATGAGAGATTTTTTTTTATCGGCAAAAAAATTTCATTCTTGGTATAAGATATATCCATAAAATTAGTACAAAGATTCACCTGTCAATATTGAGATGGTAATTTATAACTCATGGCATAATCAGGTAAACACTTAGAACAAGAATAATAAGTCTCAAAATTATTACAATGATATTTTAGGATCTAACTCTCAGTTTGGATATGTAATAGATGACTTAATTTTTGATGTGCAGACATTCAATTTCATACTCGTGACTTTAGTTTAGCCGGTAATAGGTTTATCGATTTTCTTTCGTTTCGGAAGATAATTGAGTTCCCCAATTTCCACAAAATTCGTAAGACACATTTTCAAATGCAAACAGAGAGATGTCGTCCCTCTTTTCCTTTGAGTAATTCATTAAAAAGAAGTAAACTACTCACCCGATTAGAAGGCAACACAAATTCATAACCAAACTACTTAACACATTTCATCCAAAAGCTATAAGAAAATGAGCATTCGAATAGAACATGTCTTACAGATTCTTCATGATTTTCGCAGAAGGTGCAATGTCGATCAGCGAGGGTTGGGAGTGCTCTTCCGTTGTGCAATTTTGTGGATGTCGTAATACGTTTCCATAACACTTGCCAAGCATGGATTTGAACCTTTGATTGTATGAATTTGTTCCACACCTTCTTGAATTTTTTCTTCTCTCTGTCTTCATTCGGATCCAAGACTTTTAGTAGGTGTTTGTAGGCTGAGTTTGTGGAGTAGATTCTGTTTGCAGCCCATTTCCATCTCCATCGATCCTCCAATAGGTTCTTTTTTTTTTCATCCATAAAACACTCCAAGGTTTAATGAGTACTTGTTTAATATATTAGTAAACGTGCAAAACATAGTATTTTCTTGATTAAATAAATAACGCCTCCATTGTCACACCTAATTTCACTCCCTCTCATTCCACACCCACATATCACTTACTCTTACAAATTTATCTAGACACAAGTTATATAATCTAGCAAAATTTGATTTTAACGGAAAAATTTTCGCCCACACATCCCCCCAAAAAGTAAGTATTGTTTCCATCTCCTACATCCCTGACCATACCCGAAAAAAATCAGCCATCTTACCCCTCCCCCTACTATTTTCAAAAATTCCCCCCACCATCCTAAGGGTGTTCTCACTCTCCCATTATTCCTTCCCCTCACTCCCGTACCTTAAGAAAGACTCCATTTCGACTCAATCACTCTCGCCCATAAACTCCCTCTCTCATTATAAAATCTCCACATCCACCTTCCCAAGGTGGCTTTGTTAAAACATTCTAGATTTTTAACCCCAAGACTCCCTGTTGTTTGGGATTTGCAAATTGTACTACATTTAATCCATGATATTTTACACACTCTCGTCAACCCCATAAGAAACTCCTTTGAATTTTTTATATTTCACTCAAGATTATCTTAGGAGCTCGGTAGGTGGAGAAGTAATAAACTGAAAGAGATGAACATACCGCATTGATTAGAGTCACTCTACCTCCAATGGTTAGATTCAAACCCTCCCACTTCCGCAGTTGGTTTCTTACTTTATGGACCACATAATCTCATTCTGATGCAAATTTATGAGTGCTCCCCACTTTAACACCTAGATAGGAGAAGGGCATCCTTCCTATCTTGCATCCAAGGCATGCCACAGATCTGTCCATACGAACTTCATCAAATATATTTATGCCAAAAATACTACATTTATCCCTATTCGCCTTCAAGCCGGAGACGATTTCCAAATTCATAAGAAAGTATCTCATGAAGTTGACATTCTCCAAAAAAGTTTTGCCTATGAAAATGGTGTCGTCCGCGAATTGGAAGTGCCAGATAGTTATAGAATTCCTATCAATCTCCACATAAGCAAACAATGAAACATTGTCTTCTTGAGCATAATGTTGAGCCCTTCAACAGTTATAAGAAATAAGAAAGGGGATAAAGGATTTCCTTGTTTAAATTTTCTCTCCAATTAAAATAAGCAAGGGGATTAGATGAGAATTAGATATAATGTAAAATGCCAGTCAAAAGAAAATTAGGCATTCTAACGATAAAAAAAAATCGATCTCTTTTATTTATATACATGTAAACAAACATGTTTATATATATTGTATGAATTTTTTTTATTGTGTATGTATTTTTAGTTTTATTAACTGTGTTATTAAAAGATACTTAATTTGATAATAATATTACCTAATAATAATTAATATTATTTTGAATTGGGAAGTAAAATTTACTTATAAAAGTACTAGTCTTTTTATTGGACATAGAACAGGAAAAAGAAAAGAACTGGTATTGACGTTTGGAGGTCAGGAAAAATGTACAATAAAATAATTGATCCATAAAAATATTGGATAGATACATAAAATAGTTCATGATAAATTTATTATAAAATGATTTTAAAATATTAAATATTTAATAAATAGTATCAAAAGTTTATATTTTTTATGAAAGTTTTGATATTTTGATAAAATATATAATATTTTTAAATTATTTTTTGATAAATTTATCATAATATAAATGAGTTTTTTTAAACTTGGAATTAAAATCCCAACCATTCTCAACTCTTCTTCTAACCGAGCAACAAAAAAATAGAAAAATATTAGAAAGGAGATGTCTACAAAAAAAAAAGTACATATTACTAATTATTTAAATTTAGTGTATCTTTTATGCATTTGTTATTTATATATATATATATATATATATATATATATATATATATTTTAACACGACTGTTACAAATCAAGAAAAGATGGTTAAGTTTTATGTGAAAATAATTCAATGATAAATTTATTATGAAATTATTTTAAAGTATCAAATATTTGGTAAGTGTATCAAAATATTTATTAGGAGTATAAAAAATTGAGTTCAATAAAATCTACAACAATTATAAGATAATATCATTGACCTAAATTTTTTATGCATCTGATGAAATTTTTGATACACTTGATCATATGTTTGATGCTTTAAAATTGGTTCTTGATAAACTTATCATGAACTACGTACTTTCATACAAAATTTTATCATATCTTTTTATATTAAATTTTTTAAGCCACACACCTTTGAGATTTAACTAAATCATAATATTGATATAACCTTAAAATTCTAAATTCTAAAAAATCATGGATAACAAATCTACAAAGATTTTGGAAAACCAAATCCTAAACAATAAGAAATAAATACACTAGTTAAATAACTCATGACAAAGTATTATATAAACCAGTTTCATGATATAAATAATTTTGTGATACAAAATTTATATTTATGAATTTATTTTTTTGCCTTGTTAAAAAATAATTCATGATATGAACCACTTTCATACAATATCTACTCAATACCCGAAAGACAATGTAAGAAAAATTAACTTGGAGTTGTATTTATCCTCTACATTGAAATCTAAATTATTTATCAAATAAAGAAAACTAGTTAATAACACTATATTGCCTAAATAGCAATGAAAAACTTTGAAAATTATCAAAACTTTGTGCTGGAAATCTGCGACAGATTCACCTATTAATCCACTAATTAACTTTTTTTTGTAGTAATTCGATTTGTAGTTGAGTAGTCAATTGGACACTTTGATCATGTATCGATCATAAGCTCTTGAGATATTGTTTGGGATGGAAACAACAATGTAATGTTAGACACTACACTCTATCATCTCATTCTTCAGCTACCCACCCTCTCAAAAAGAGTGAAAATCTTAATGAAAAAACAAGATTAAAAGTGTACAATTACTAGGTAGCAAAATATACAACTAAAGTTCAATAGCATCATTTCTTTCTACGGTGATCCCCTCCTTACAGGAGAGTCTTGTGTGGGAGGGGAACGTTGAATCATACGCATCCGTGCGGGTGTGTGTAAGTATGCGATTCAACGGTCCCTCTTTACACAGAACCCTCTTGTATAGAAAGAGATTCGGATCTCATTCTCATATCTCAATCATAGGTACAAAATTACTACACACTAAAATTTGAATTGCGATAAGAAAAAATAATTGTTACTATTGCTCATATTTCAAATGAATTAAAGTATTTAATTAAGATGATTATAGGATAAAATTACAAATGCATTTATCATTATTGTCCAATACTATTCTTTTTAACATATGAAATGAAAATGATCCGATATGAATATAAAAATAAAAGGACAAAAATCATTAATTAGGATGATAATGAGATTATATACACAAAATAAAATATAAAATGGGTAAATTTATAAGAAAAAACAATCTCACTTGCAAGCCATTTTTATAATATATTATTGGATGATTTACATATAGGTTTAAGAAAGTCACTACATTTACAAATAGGTTCAAAATATTTGTACAGAAATACATTTTTTTTCTGTACAGAAGCACATTTTTTTTCTGCATAGCACCTAGTTATAAATATAGTGATTTTTTTAAACATATATCTAAGTCACCATATATTATAAATATGAATATTTTTTTCAATATTAGTAAAAATAATTTAAAAAATACATTTAAATTACAATGTACATCCTCTGAACAAAAGAAAAAATTAATAATTAAGAGTTAATAAAGACTGTAAAGCCGGTCAAAAATGAAAAGGATGCACATGGAAGGGAGGCTGCCACTGGGGGATTATAACGCACGACAAATTTTACCAAGACCCCATACGTGGACTGCTATTAAATTAGAATATCCACATAATCTTAAAAGCTGTTGGGTTTGACTGTCCCATTATCCCTTTTTTTTAAAAAAAAATTCCTAATAATTATTGGTTGCATTAACTTTAAGGAAAAAATATTTTTTTTGTCATGTATCTTTACCCTTTTTTTTATTTTCGTCCAATCGATTTTTATATTTTGATTTTCGTCCTATAATTTATACATTTTTTTTATTTTAATCTTATAACCTGCAATTCCAGGTTAACAACCGGTATTAATTATTGACGTGGCCTTTTCCTTTTTTTTTTAAATGTTTACATGTTTATTGATGTATAATATCATGTCAAAGATTTTCCTTTTTTTAAGTTGTCATACCAGAATTTTAATATACAATTAATTGGTACATAATACCTAATCAATCTTTTCCTTTTAAATTAATATACCTAGTCAACTTTTACCTTTTCTTAATTAAATTACTATCGTAAGATAGTTTGCTTACTAAACAAAGTTTTTTTTTAAAATTAAGTTTAGGTGTACATTCCAATTTTCACAAAGTAGGATTAGGAAAAAGAGTAGCATCATGCTATTAAAAAATCAAATTTTAAAAATAACATCCTGCTATTAATAAACTAAATTTAAAAAAAAAAACTTAAAAGAAATAAAATACATTAAATAGTCTACAAGCATAGTGAAAAAAAGACTGCAAAATTAAATTTAAAAAAAAAGAAAAAAAATTATTATTTGATAGATATTCAAACCGTTTGGTATAATTGAGAGATAGAAATTGAAATCTTATTAAATTAAATCTTATTATAATTATATGATTAGGAAAATTATATAAGTAAATTAATTTAATACTTTTTTATATATTTAAACTCTTAAAAAAATTTTATGGTGTTAAAGTTTTTGGATCATGCAAAAATTGTAGTTTAGATCCCGTAAAAAATAACTTCAATCGTATAAAATTATCAATTTGATGGGTAAGTAGAATTGGAAATTCAGTCTATGATATTGGGAAAATATCAAAAAAATAATATAAACGATTTAATTTTATATTTTTAATGTTTAAATGAAATAAAATTCGTTTAGTATATAAATGTAATTTAGATGTGTACATGCATAGCATAACAATAATACTTGAAAAATTATAAAAAATCAAATTCACATAAAATGTTGTCATTAATTAAATGAAAGCATAAAACTTTAATTTCAGAGTCATGGATTGTGCAGTTGGGCTGTTTTACGATGCATGTCATGAGGCATGCCATCAATGAACGACGTATTTTAAATTGGCTTTTCAGATTTGTGATCACTTTCATTGAAGTTGGACCCACACTATTTTCTACACAGCTTTCTTCAGTATACATAAGAAAAGTGGGGTGTGGGCCTTAAGAAAAAGCTGACTGAGAATTTGATCGACTTTCAATAATTGAATAGTAAGTATTAAATTATCTTTTGGATAATGGAATTTAAGTAGGTACTGCTTTTCTTAAGATACGAGTCGAGGGAGTTTGAGTAGTGCAGGGTTCGGTTCGGTTCGGCTCATTAAGCCTATCGAGTTGAGCTCGTTAAGTAAATGAGTATTTTTTTGAGCTCGACTCGACTCATTTAACAAATCAAGTCGAATATTAACGAGTCTAACCGAGCTCACGAGCCGCTCGTTTATTTTAATAGCAATAAAAATAAAACTATCATCAATTCATCGGTATGAGTGACTAGAGAATATGAATTATATTATGAGTGATTTACATATTGATTCAAAAAAATTATTATATTTACAAATTGATTCACAATATTTGCACAGAAGCACTTTTTTTTTTCTGCACATAAACATATTTTTTTCTGCACAAAACCAATTTGTAATTAATGTCAATTTTGTAAATCATTTTGTAATTTTCCCTTATATTATTATGTAAAATATTACTATCTCTGTCCACCAAATTATTTCTCACTTTCTTTTTTTTTGTTTGTCCACAAAACTTTTTCCTATTTCCTTATTTGGAAACAACTCACACTCACAATAAAATTTTGGGCCCCACAATACTCTTACTTTTCTCTTACTTTATCTATCATTTCAATATAATACTTTTTATTAAATCTCATACCCACAATGAAATGGGAAAAAGATTCATGGAGAGAGTATTATTTTATATCCTAAATTATATAATATTTATAAAATAACCTCTATTTTTCAAACTTATCGAGCAGCTCACGAGCCTATCGAGTCGAGCTGAGCTCGTTAAGCAAACGAGTATATTTTGAGCTCGGCTCAACTTGTTTAACATATCGAGTCAAGTCGAGTCGAGCCTTAATAAGACGAGACGAGCCGAGCTCACGAGCAGCTCGTTTATTTTAACAGCTCTAATTGTGTGTATTTCAATTTTCGAAACACCAAGGTGTATGTGCATGCGATTCATATATTATTTAGGATAAAGTTTTGTATGAAAATAGTTCGTGATAAATTTATCATGAATTAGTTTTGAAGTATTAATTATTTAATTAGGTGTATCAAAATTTTTGTCAGATATATAAAAAATTAGAGTTAATGATATTATGTTATGAGCAACACTTGTGTACAAATTTCTACCGTAGAAATATCCATTTTTTAAAAATTCGCGGATCTAAACCGGGTCGGGTCAAATTTGGACATTTTTTCCAAAATTCGCGCAACTTGTAGTTCCAGGTTTTTTCACTCCCAGTTATGTTACAATTTGGGCAAATGCGTGTTACAATTAGGCAAAATCTGTGTTACTAATTCTTAAAAAATTAATTTTTTGTACTTTTCAAGTAATTATAAGGAAAATATGTATTTCTGCAAATATAAATATGTGTTACTTAATTTATTTTTTATTCTCTTTGTTGATTTATGTTAATAATATGTTATTTCGCTCCCAGGTATGTTACAATTTGGGCAAAGATATGTTACAATTAGGCAAAATCTATGTTACTAATTCTTAAAAAATTAATTTTTTGTACTTTTCAAGTAACTATAAAAAAATATGTATTTCTGCAAGTATAAATATGTGTTACTTAATTTATTTTTTATTCTCTTTGTTGATTTATGTTAATAATATATTTTTTCCCTCCCAAATATGTTACAATTTGGGCAAATGCGTGTTACAATTAGGCAAAATCTGTGTTACTAATTCTTAAAAAAATTAATTTTTTGTACTTTTCAAATAACTATAAAGAAAATATATATTTATGCAAGTATAAATATGTGTTACTTAATTTATTTTTTATTCTCTTTGTTGATTTATGTTAATAATATGTTATTCATGTACTTAATACATCATTTAATACCTTATATATGTTATATAAAATATAATATATATTTTTATAAGGATAAATAAATGTTTGTGCATACAGTAACACACATTTGATCTTGCAGTAACACGCATTTACTCTAATTGTAACACACATTTGCAGTAACACACATTTACTCTAATTGTAACATACATTTGCAGTAACACACATTTACTCTAATTGTAACATACATTTACTCTAGATGTAACACACATTTGCAGTAACACGAATTTACTCCAATTGTAACATAAATTTGCAGTAATACATATTTACTCTAATTGTAACACATATTTGTTCCTCAATTTGTGTTATTATATGAGCATATATGTGTTACTATAGGATAAAATGTATTTTTATTAAGAATAAATATGTGTTACACATACAATGTAACATATACATGTTTTACATTACATGAAAAATATTTACTTCTACAAAAATAAATGAATGTGTAGAAAATAATATTTAATCTAGTTGTAACACACGTTTTGCCTTGAAGTAACATGCATTTGCCCCAACTGTAACATACCTGAGAGCGAAAATCACAAGCTGTGCGAATTTTGGAAAAAAATACTCAAATTCGACCCGACCCGGTTTAGACCCGCGAATTTTTAAAAATGGATATTTTTACGGATCTTAGATCCGTAGAAATTTGTATATAAGTGTTTGTCTTATGTTATAATTGTTATAAAAATTTTATTGATCTCAACTTTTTAATACACTTGATGAATATTTTGATATACTTGATCAAATATTTGATACTTTAAAATAATTTAATAATGTGCTTATTATGAAATATTTTCACACAATACATACTCTTATTTTAGATATTTTTTATATTAATAATATTTTAATATAAAATTAAATATATAATAAATCTAAAGTTAAGTTAATTTTATTATCTAATCAATAATTATTTATTATTTTTTAAAACTTTAATTAATATAGAATTTATGTAAGATAAAATATATGTAAGTGCAATGACAAAAACTTACATACTAGAATATTTTATAGTAGAACTATCTACTGCTGAAAATTTTGCGGGTCTAAATCGGATCGGGTCGAATCTGGGCATTTTTTCCAAAATTTGCGCAAGTTTTTAATTCTAGGTTTTTCCGCTTACAAGTGTGTTACAATTTGGGCAAATACATATTACTTTAAGGCAAAATGTGTGTTACAATCAGACTAAATGTTATTTTTGCACATATTCATTTGTTTTTATAAAAATAAATATTTTTCATACAATGTAAGAGCAAAATGTATGTGATTATATGAAAAAATATTACTTTTTCATAAATATTTATTTATTTGTATATAAATAATTATTTTTTCTTATAATAACACATATAAAATAGTAAAAATTGTGTTATCACATGAATCAATATACCTAACTTTTAAAGAATGATTATTAAATTAAGAAACACATATTAATTTTATTCTTAACAAAAATACATTTTATCCTATAATTACACATATTTTCTCATATAGTAAAATAAACTGAAAAACAAATATGTATTACCATCTTATGAAATAATATTATTTTACATAAATTTATTTACTTTTATAGAATAAATATTTTTTAACGTAGACAAAAGTGCCTCGAATAACTTAATAACCATGCATATACTTTTTCGCTGAAGACCATTTTTTACCAACAGCTTGTTCAAACGGTTGGCTATCCTTTTTTTTTAAAGTTTATTTTATTTTTTATTTATTTGAAACTGACGTATTAATTGACTTGATAAAATTCAAGTAGTATTTAAATTACAAATTAATTTTTTTACTCTCAAACTGTGTTAGTATATATATAAAAGTATATTATTAAAAAGTAAATCGGTGTTACTAATCCCTATAAAATTAATTATTTATACTTTTAAAATAATTATAAGGAGAATATGTTGATAATATGTTGTTAATATACTAAAATTTACTCCCTCTGTCCCACAGGAATTTGCACACTTCCTTATTGAGACGTCCCACACAAATTTGCACTTTACCAAAAAAGGAAATATTGATTTACGTGCACACTCACAAACTTTTACACATATTTACCCATATGCCACTACTTTATATATAAAATAATTTTCCTTAAAAAATGTGCTGTCTCGTAGGGTGTAAATTCCTACGGGACAGAGGGAGTATTTATGTTTATAGGAATAAATTTTTTTTCATATAATAACATTTGTATTACATGAAATAATATACGTAGATTTAAATGGATGATAAATAAATTAAGAAACACATATTTATTCTCATAAAAACATATTATGCCCATATAGTAACACGAATATGCTCATATAGTAACACAAACTAGAAAACAAATGTGTGTTACTCAAATGTTGTTATTTTACATATATTCATTTATTTTTATAAAATAAATAAATTTTCACATAATGCAAGAGCAAAATGTGTGTTACTATAAAAATAAATATTGATTATTCACAAATATTTATTTATAATTTATAGAAATAATTTTTTTTTTCATATAATATATGTAAAAATAGTAAAAAATATGTTATTACATGAAACAATATACCAAAATTTAAAGGGATGATGAATAAATTAAAAAATACATATTTATTCTCATAAAAATATATTTTGTCCTTACAGTATCACATATTTGTCCATATAATAATACGAATTGGGATGCAAACAAGGGGTTTGCCTTCATCAACAAATTGGCCGTTGAAGTTGACGGATACGCCATCGGTTAGGTGGTGGTGGAGAAGATATCGAAGCCATAGGTGGGACGACCGACAATGGTTTTCATGATTAGGCGATGAAAGGTAGAACCAGTGGGAGCAGAGTATTCTTGAGTGATTGAATTAGAGATGGAGCGCGTGTGAATCTGTGGTGGTTCCATATCAATTTTCGAAGAACATGAGTTCTTTAGTATGAATCTATTTTTTCTGTTAATTTTTTGTTAGTAGTGATGATAATTATTGTATGGTTTGCTTGTTAATCTGAATTTTTCACATTCATTAGCATAAAATGTTTAATAATAAGAAATACAAGAGTACAATAAGAATCACCATAGTACAACCTCACTGGAAAAGAGGTAGGTTGGAAATTCAAAAACCAGTAATCAGTAACTAAAGTACATTAATTAGTTCAATAATACACACGCAAATACAGTAGTACAGATCATTGGAAATTATGTCAACAAAGAAATCGAGAAAAAATCAAAATAATTTTGATTGTATTGTTACAGTAAAATGTCACATCATCTAACACTTTTTCAGTATATTAAATGCCCACCTTTTTAAAAATAATTTACAAAATACAATCAATATTCATTAGTATACTCATATAATCGAAAGTACGTATATAAACTTATTAGTACCCATGGCAGTGGCTGAAAAGTGTTTTACACTTCCTTAAAATGTTTTAGTTTTGCAGGACTACATTGAGTTTTGAATCGCCCCTTTTAAGAGTTAATTATGTATATGATATATATTTGGTTATTTGAATTTATATAAAAGAAAATTTTGCATATATTTTATTAATTATGTGCAATATATTTAGAATTGAATAGGAATAGCGTCTAAAAACTAATACTAATAAATAAAAGATTTGGGCAAATATTATCCAAATCATAAGAAATTGCTGAAAAGTATATCGCTCCTTTAAGAGTTAATTATGTATATGATATATATTTGGTTATTTGAATCTATATAAAAGAAAATTTTGCATAGATTTTATTAATTATGTGCAATATATTTAGAATTGAATAGGAATAGCATCTAAAAACTAATACTAATAAATAAAGATTTGGGGAAATATTATCCAAATCATAAGAGATTAATAAAAAATTTGGACGTAGATTTAATTATCGGCAGGAGATTGTGGCAGCTAAAATTAATTTGAGTAAATTTAATAAAAATATGCATAATGGACATATCATAAGACATGCATTTGTTAATAAAAAAATTACTTGTTAAAAATTATTATAACTTTTTATTAATAAATGACATGTTTAATATCATGAGACGGTATCATATAATTTTTTTGAGTAAGTCTCTTGTGAATTCGAGTTCACATTTTTTTTTACGTATCACTGTTATGTGTAATCACTATCACTATTATAAAAATATACTTAATTTTCTAACAATTATAGAATATACACATGACAATGATAATTAAAAACCCGAGTTCACAAAGTTCATACAAATTTTTGTCACTTCTTTTTCTTAAAATATGTAAACATATATATTTAATTATTTATACACATCCATCGAAGATAAACTAATAATAATAATAATAATAATAATAATAATAATAATAATAATGTGATTAGAAGTGGGTTTAGGACGTTTGTACGGTTAGGTCATGAAAAAAACAGGTTAAAGCCAGCCACCGCGATTTCAACATCTTCCGTCATTATCCACACCACACCATGCTTTTCCTTTCTTCCCTCTTTGGATCTTTCAAGATCCCTAAGAATCATCCCCCCTCTTTTCTCTAATATATATTCACCCAGCCCTCCCCTCCTCTTGGATTCTCCTCATCATGCGTTTTTCAACCGTTAATGATATGGGCATCAGCAATTGTCACCGTCCAATGTGCCTCAAGACAATCCAATCGCCTCTCGCCTCCTCCGCCGCCGCCGTTGATATGTCGCCGGAAATCGATATTTCCGACGCGATCAACGCTGAAGAGCATGTCTTTGTGCCGCCCCTCAACTTCTCCATGGTCGATTACGGCATATACCGCTCCGGGTTCCCCGACACTCCTAACTTCCCCTTCTTAAAAACCCTAGGCCTCCGATCGATCATGTTCGTTCAATCTCAACACCTCTCGCTATCTATCTCTCCCCATCCCCTACTTTCCCCAATTTCTGAAATAATGTTGTTGTGATTTTACAGATACTTGTGTCCAGAGCCCTATCCCCAGGAGAATATGCAGTTCCTCAGTGCGAATGGTATTCGTCTGTTTCAGTTCGGCCTCGAAGGATCTAAGGTAGTTTCAATTCAGATATCATGCATCAGTATGAGTCTTATGTTCTTCTACTTTGGCTAATATGGTTTGATTAAAAAAAAAAGATGGTAATTTGTTTGCGGTTGCTTTCTGAATTTTTTGTTTTGTAATTAATTAGTGAATACCTCAATATTCACTCTATATTTGGAATTGAAGGTTTATTATATAGGGTATTCTTATTCCATAGCTACATATATTGATTGTTATACTATTATGTGCATGACATTGATGAATATTGAAAACTTCAACTTTGGGGTTCATATATGAAGCATGATATGAAACCAACTACCAAAGGATATGTACTATTTACTTCTATAGTGATTTGGGGATTTCTATTTCAGTGGGCTTTATCATTGCCGTTGTTATTTCCTCCTAACTACCTGATCCTGCCAATATTGTACTAGACTCCTTTTCCCTCCCTTCTTGCCATGGCTCGTCTATTTTAGGACCCTATGGAGTTGCTATCCCTGTTGATTAGAAGCATTCTTTATTGTTTGAAAGTCTTTATTCTTTAACAAGCATCATTATTAATGCCCCAAGATAGTCTTAATGACAATCAATCAATCGTAATCTAATAAATAACTTCTGCTGAGATTCACTTGTTGGTCTTCTGAGGCGATCATAAGGAGGATATTTATGTGGTGTTTATCCTTGTTGTGATGCGTATTCTGAAGCAGTAGATTAGAGGCCCTTAATTAAATTTTACATTACAATAAACCACCAACCTTAAGGAAGAAATGCATCATTGAATGGGGGTAGTGAACATAGATGAATAACTAATGTAATTGGAGATCTTTTTTGCAAATTTGAAATGTCTTTGTGAATTGCTAATGTTCCTTTTGATTTGCTAGTTTAACTTAACAAAATGAGTGGAATAACATCATGTTTTCATCCGCACTAATCAATATTTTATTTTACATCTGTCTGTCATATGCAGGAGCCAGTTGCAAACATTTCTGAGGATGTAATTCTTTGTGCATTGCAAGTGCTATTAGGTCCGCCTCCTCATGCAAAACTCTTGTTTGTATGTTTTGTATTTGTTTATAACTGAATATTCTCCTGTGTAGATGAAAGAAACCACCCCCTCCTAATTCACTGCAAACGAGGAAAGGTACTTCATATATTTCATATTGTTTCCCATCCATTCATATATTTCATATTGTATAACTTCTTAGTCTCTAAAAAACACTTCTTTCCTATACAGCACCGGACTGGTTGTCTTGTTGGATGCCTAAGGAAATGGCAAAATTGGTGTTTGGCTTCAATTTTCGTTGAGTATCGTAGGTTTGCTGCTGATAAGGCTAGGGTATCAGACCAGAGATTTTTGGAGTTGTTCGACATTTCCAGAATAAGGCAGTTGCTTGGCAACCTGGAGTCCTAAGACAAAGACTAGTCAAATGCTGTGTGATATCAAACATTGTAGAGCAAAGGAGAATACCCTTTTTTTTCAAAAAAAAAAGAGAAAACCGAAAGAGATTATTCCTTAATTTAGGTAGCTCATTCTATCTAAATGAAATCTTTGATTCTATCCTTACATTGTTGGCCATATTTTTTTAGCTGTGCTGCAATGAGGAAGAAAATTCTCTGTTTATAGCTAAAATCATGTGTGTAAAACCTAATACTAGAATATACTACTCTCTGTGTCCACAGAACAGTGTCTAATTGCTTAGGCACAGGTTTTAGAAAAATTGGATACAGTAAGGATATGAGAATGGATCCTCTACTGGACAATAAAAACGAGTAAATGATGCTGGGGAGTTAAACGGTGACGTATTATAAATATATTTCTTTTCTTTTTAAAATTTTGATCAAGTCATGATTTTTTTTTTTTGCAACCGTGATAATTAGCTAAAAAAGAGAAATAGTTAATTATACGTAAGCGTTTTATTCTCTAGCGCCATTTGCTGATTTTATTGCCAGTAGAAAATCTGCATCCGTAAGGATATATTGTTGGGTCAAATAAATTGATTATTTGTGAGGCAAGTTGAATGATAGTTTAAGGGGAGTGGGGGATGTGTTTATTTAAAAAAATTCAATGAGAATGAGAATAAAAAATAATTTTTTCCTTCTTGTTTTATATTGAATGAATGTTTGTTTCATGGTTTGATATGTTATTAGGTTTATACTTTAATTTTGGAAAACAATGAACAAAAAGAAAAGTCTGATTATCAAAGAGAATTAATTAAAGAAGATAATCATAAAGAAAAGTAATTAAATAAGACAATAATACCAATTATTATATTTTAAAATAGATTTTTTTTTTTTCTAGTTGAACATTTGGATAATGTCTCTTTTTTCAGCATGCTAAGTCCAAACATGAGATTTGATTTTCTTCATCAAATTCAATTTTCAGTATAAATATGTTTCAACCTAATATTCATTTGGGCTCGACTATTAACAGCCAATATTTGAGCAATGCACCCATTTTATAGTTAAACGCGTGGGTTTATCAAGTAAACACATTGGTGTAAGTAGCCGTACCAATTACATAACCCAAGTAATCAAACCACTATTTTTCACTCATTTGCTCTTTTTTTTTTTAATATTCACTCACTTTCTTTTACTTTTATTAAAATTTAATTTATTATTTTATTAACAATAATAAAATAATATATCATCATCAATCAACAATACTAATTTAAAATAAAGTTAAATGCTAATATTAGTTTATCATTATTTAATAAAGCAGAATTCTAACAAATAATTCTCATATAAAATAAAGCTAATAAATCAAAGGTTAATAAGTTTATTAAATTAAATCACTATTTAATATTGTGATTTTTTTTCTCATTAACCATTGGGAGACAACCTAATATATATATATATTTTTAACTTCAAAATATTTATTTTATCCACTTCAAAAAAAGGAAGAAGAATATTACAGTTTATAAAAAAATTTAAAAAATTTGAAATTTCTACCAAAATATCTTCATAAAAATTTAATTACAAAATTAGAATTTTATCAATGGAGTAACAAATCAATAATTAATTATTTTCATTCAAAAATAATAATTGAAAAACACAAAATATTCATATAGTTTTAAATATTTAAAAAAGTCAATAGTAGTATATTAACATTTTAAATAAATAAATAAATAAATATATAATTTACAATTCGATGGAACTCAATTCAATTTTATTAGCTCTTTATATCCATTTTATAAGAATATTTGGATCTTATAAGTTATACCATGAATTAGGCGTAATAGATTTTCCTAAAATTTATGAGAGTAAAATTAATTTTTTAAAATTGAAAATGAGTATATTGGATTATTTTCACTTAACCATTTAAGTCTTATTCTTCTCAACTTGCCAAGTTCAAATTTGAAATTTAATTTTCTCAATCTCATTTAACTTCTGATTTTGTAATTCAAATATTCTTCCAAATATACATTAATCCCTATTAACCTTACTCTAAATTATTAATTTGGACAATATTCATCTCTTAATATCTATATTAATATTTTTTAAAAATAAGATTATCTTACAAAATAAAATTAATAAATCAAAGCCAAATAAGTTTATTAAATTAAATCTATAATTTCTTTTTACGACTTCTTCACATAATTTTAGTAATTTACTTATTTAATAATTCTTTTTCCCACTCTCATTAGTTAGACGGTGGATTAATATTGGAATCTATGTTCATTATCTTATTCAAATCCTCTAAAATGCAATTAATATGAAAATGATATAATAAAATTAATAAAAATTTACACTCAGATATATATATATATTTTTTCATACTCACATACATTTGTGTCATTCACTACTATAAAAATAAAATTGAGATAGCAATAATAATACTATTCTTAATCACTAATATTAATTTATAAGTACAGCTTAAAAACATTCAAAATTATTTATTTTAAAATAATGTATTAAAAAATTACGATTAAAATTAAAATGTATATGATGAAATTTGAAAAATAATTTTTGTTCTTCGGAAAATGTCGATCTCTTCTTCTTAAATGAAATTATTTTGGAAAGATTTCCTCAAACAAACAGGTAAACAATTTCTTCGGAAAATGTCGACCGCTTCCACAAGATGTCCGGCCCCCTCCAAAAATGGGCATCGGCATGGTATCACCGCCCAGATTTGTTTTAAAATCTGGGCAACAGAACATTCTAACACAAAAATCATGGAAGAAAATTTGATTACGAAGATAAATGTGGACGAGCAACAATCAAATCGTCAACGGACAAATGACGAAAGAAACGATATCTCGCCATCATTGTTATACCTCTCTTCCTCGATGACAGAACGGTATCAAGATTCCGTCCCATTCATAAATTACGAGCAGAGGAAAAAACTTAAAAAAATAATATAAAATCAGAAATTAAGGAATCAGGAAGAAATTGCGTGCTTTGCTTCGTCGGAATGTCATATACTCAAAATTTAGCGGCGGTGGTTGCAGAGTAGAAGATCGCCGCTCTCACTATGGATGTGTTGAGGGTTGGAAGGAATTAGGATTTATATAGAAATGGCTGCTGAGAGGAAAATAACCCTAATCTGTCAAATTACGATGGTACCCTTTAAGATGGTACCCATTCTGTTTTAGTTTCTTGTTTAATGTTTTTCTTAATTGCAATTACTATCTTTATCAAAATTACATTGTAAGTTAAAATTTATGCTTAATGTTTTTTTTTAAATTAAGTTTTATATATACGAAGATTTTCTACTAGGCGTCCCCTATGTATCGTCTACCAGACAATAAAAAATTTAACTTATATGAAAAAAAAGAGGGAATATTACATTAGAAGTCTTTTTTACATCCTTAATCCCATCTAAAGCCTCTGCTTTTTGCACATATCAATTAGAGCTTTTTTTACATACAAATGCCCTGCCATCTAATTGTTAATTACTTCAATGTCATTATTTATCACATCAGCACTTCACATCTTATGTATCTCCTTCCTTAGCTGGACATCTCATTTCATTGAGTAGCCTACGTCCTACAATCCTAGCTTCTCCTCCACATCCACTGTCTAAGGTATTATGTGTGTATCTATGATTATTTGAATTTCAAATTTCAAATTCATCAAACCTCCATTTTTTCTATATTTTTTTTCATCTGTGTACCACGAGAGACGGCTCGTTTCTGTGATGCTTATGCTTCGTTGATATTCTGGATCATACACATGGATGTGATATTAATGGTCACACGTGATTCCGAATGTAGAGCTTTGAAGGTTTCTGGGAGTTCATCAATCGTTGAGCTTCAAACGAAATTCGGCATACGTGGCCGGATGTAGACACATGTATGTTGAAACTTCGATATTCAGTTGGGTCGGTGAGTAATTGTGTTCTTGAATCTGATGTTGATATGGAAATTATGTTTTCAATATGTAATACTCTGTCTCAAAAAATCATTTCTGTCACTGTTCAAATGAATGCACCTTCGGCCCCACCCACGTCTCGTTCGAATGATAAGGATTGTTCAAATGAAATCCCAAGTATCTTTGTTGATTCTAGCGCTAGCCATCATGATAAGGATTGTTTTGTTAAGGGGGACAATCAAGGTGTTGTAAAGCGTGCTTTGAAACAAACAGTTTTGCCTTTTAAAATTAGGAAAAAATACAGTCAGTCACATGATCCTTCGAAGGATATTAGTGAGGTGTCGGTACCCACATACAATATATGTCCACACACCGAAAGGGACGCACTTCTTTCAGATGGTTGG